>JAMXBC010000005.1:17107500-17707500 GCA_024138005.1 Lumnitzera racemosa | reverse complement strand
GCAAATTAATTAAAAAGGGAAAAACGTACAACTATTTACTCATAAAGGCAAGAGAAGAAGTATAGTAACATCAATAATGCTCAGTTTCACAAAGGAATTGGTTTCGTAAGGTAAACACAACTATGGATCTTTTAGAGTTTGCAGCAAAATGACACGATGAACATTCCTTGTTTTCTAACTTGCTTAGTGGAGAATTGATAGCCTTGTACCTTAATATAGCGTAAATTAAAGCTTTAGTAAACAAGCTACCTCTCATTTTAGTCCTTCCTTGCTCTCTGATTTGAAGACATGTCAGAGGAAATGAGAAAAGGTTTTGCTAGCATTGGGAAATCATGACAACCAAAATATATAGTTAGGTTGGATCCTTTATTAGTATCACATCTATGGATATGCTATTTTGGGTATACACCTCTAGTCCCAATTCAACCTGGTTAGGGCATGGTCCAAGCTATTCAGAGCTATGCTCCCTATAAATCGGACATCTCCACCAAACTTGAAGTCAAACTACAAGGATGCTCGATTAACCTTTCCTAAGGTGCCTATTTAGATTCCGACCCAACAATACGAAGATCCTTGAGCTTTCCATAATTTAGGCCTTTGAGCCTAGATCAGGAAGGCCTAGCCCGTGATATTTAAATTGTCTCACATGGGAACAGTTGCTAGAAATGGAAACTTCCAACTACATGTTAGATATCCCCAAAGCATGCCATAATGGGGAGATTCACCTTCCATAATTGTTAAGGTGCATCTTCCCGCAGTAATGGATCCATTATCCTTATGATGCTTAGCCTCATCCTTTCTAAATCCTCAATAAATAAAGGATGAGGTCCTGGATAAAGGATTATTTCACCTTTGTATCTTCTCGTGAATATTTGTTCTCTCTCTTTACTTAAATACTATCTGAAGCATCAAGTTGGTCATGCTAGACAGCTATACCAACCCTCCACCCCCAAGGTCGCCCCTTTCCTCCCTCTGTCTAATTTGCCATCTAAGGCAATCACAAAGTTCTTTTAAGGCTCAATCTTTATCGGCAAAAGTCAAAGAAAACAATATAAAACTGAAAGTACTCAATTATATGGCTTAATTTGTTTCACTAGCACAACAAATGGGGAATGATGCAACTCGGTTGTTCACTTTTGTTGTTTTCTCCACTACACTTATGCTTCTGATGTTTAGATACATGATATAATAATTGATACCTACAATATTGGCTCAATTTATATAATACAGTATTTTGTGATAGGAATTTAATATACAGGTACATTATATATCCATAACATGAAATCCTTGAATTTAAATTCCAATTCACTGTTCTATTTTACGACGACCAATATCCTGTTATATAGGTATGTCATATGTGCTATAAAGAGAATTTTATGTGTTGTGTTAAATATTATGATAAAGAATCACAATTTTATTTGATTCATGGCTGAAATCATTCTTGAAAGAATTTAGTATGAAATGATTTTTTAGCTTTATTAAAATAATGGATTGGGTTGATTTTGTTTCCATCATTAGTGGATAACTTTATATGGCTCAATTCATGACTTGAATCATCCTACTTTTTATATAATCAAAGAACTGAAGTAGTTATAAAGCAAAGTAGTTGCAAAGCTTGGTTTTATACCATACACTAGACTTGTTTATATATATATACACACAGACATATATATTACTCAAAATGTTATATGTATATGATTTGTATGGGTCATGTTATCCCAACAATGACACCAAATATAATTATAATGGTTAATTAATCTCATTACAGACACAATAATGATTCTTTCAACCACTAGTATTGGCTGTTAAGTGACTAGTCTATTGTAATTATCACCAATAGACAAGGCTAAACATTTTAGTATATCTAATTTGATGCCATGTGCTAAATGAGACCTTGTGTATATACTAGACTTAACACATAAAACGGAGAGCATGTCATTAGGATGAGGCACAATAAAGAAGGAAAATAATAGGTATATGTCTATGCTGGAAAAGTTTCTCGCACTAAAGCTCGTACCGGTAAAAATTCTCAACACAGACATTTATATCATGTATCCCTCTCACATTGAGTGTAATGAAACTCTAATAGTCGAGACTTCTTCTTTAGGTACAATGATCAGCAATTCATGGAAACTCTAAGATTAAGAATACTCATTGAAAAGTAATCTTAGGATAACCATCTCTTAAGAAACAGTTGACAATAAGATCAAAACTATCAAAATAGATAGTACCTAAATGTGTAAAGTTCCGATAATTACAAGTATTGTTAGAGTAGTTTAATTGTTGGGTTTATAAGTCCAACTCATATAGGAAAGGAAACGCTAATATATATATATATATATATATAAAATAGAAGTCGGATTACAAGACCAGTGAATAAGAGGACGTACAGGTACAGCCCGACTAAAAAGGACTCCGAGACGAGGCGAAGTCGAACTGAGAAGAACTCCGACGGTTTTTCTATTATCAACTGAATTCGACTTCCCTCGACTTGAATTGGTAATGACTTCTCCAAGCCGAGAAAGGAAAAGTGCCAGGAAAGGACGAAATAACATCGAGAAATGAATTCTATCTTTCGGTCAAGGACTAAGGAAGTGAAAACCAAATTGGTGGAGCAACTTCCGATCCATGATCAACAGCGTACTGAATCCCAATTGTGATGAAGCTTGAACCATTGAATTTGTGGCGGGGAACTCTAGAAGACTGTTATTTCCCATTCTAGTAAATCCTTCTTAGGTGCTCAAATTGATTTTGTATTTTTGCGATTTCATGAATTTGGTTTATATTGAGATTTCATGTGTCATCTCTATGTTCTTGCCGATAATTGTTTGGGCTTTGCACTTATAGGGCTTACAAAACAATACATAGTGAGTGAATGCCAAAGGGTTGTCCGACGTAGCCAGTCTAATGTTTAAGTTAGTAATGGGCTCTTGAGAGTAGGAAGTAACGTAAGAAAGTATGCAAGCTTGATGTGCAAAGTCTAGAGAGATTTATCGTTCGATAGTAATCCGGTGTTTATAGTAAAGTAAAACTGGCAGTTGGAGGTCAGTTGGTGAGAGAGATCTTCTATTATAAGTATGAGAGAGTAGAGTCATGGGTCCAATATATCCCACTTATTCTGAATGTGGCTATTTCACACTTGTTAATCCTTATCTTGTGCATTTTAGTCATTGTAGAGCTTATTGGGTATAGTTGATACAAGCTTAGGCCTTAAGCCTATAGGGGTGAACCTTAAGCTACAAAATGCGTCGAATACGATCAAGCTTGAGAGGCTCATGTGCCAAGAGCTCTATCAATACTTGCCCCCCCATAACAATCTCATTGTCGAGGTGAAGGTAGGAAGAAGGTATATATGGGCTGCTCAAGCATGACTGGTCTGACTTAAGAGTTTGACCTGGCACTATGAGGCCGATGTAGTAGGCACTCCAAACCAGAAGTTGGCTAAGGTGGAAGCGTTCAAAGTAGTCGAAGACGTACTTTTAGGAGTTCAACTTTATGTCATACGTATACATTTAGTCAAAGGCTTCTTAAGGATACTTGATGTGATTAACCATTTTTTAGCTCTTGATAATCATGTCGTTAATGTATACCTCCATATTATACCCTATCTAGGGCTTAAATAGCTTCATCACTATTTGTTGATACATAGCCCTAACATTTTTTAATTCGAATAGCATCATGGTATAACAATATGTGTCGTAGTTGACGATGAAGGAGGTATGGACTTCATCCCAATCTTCTTCTTTACTAGTACTACATTCACTAGCTACCTTGGGTATTTTTTCTCCTGTACAAACCAGCTTTAAGCGGCTTCTATACTTCCTCCTTGATTGTGGCTTACCTTTTTAAAGCAAAATGCCTCTTTTTCTACTTGATAGGCTACACTGTGTTTTAGATGTTGAAGATGTAGGTCGTTAGGTTAAGGGAAATTCCAGGCATGTCTGATGTCAACCAGGCGAACCTATCTAAATTTTCTTGTGGGAGGTGATGATTTTATCCTTTACCTCAGCCGAAGTCTCTATCTTAACTTTAGTGGTCTGGTCAGGTGAGGTTTTAATCTAGATGTCTTCTATTTTTTGTCCAGGCTTACCCCTCTTAGCTAACCTCTCCTGCAGGCCTATTTCAAGGGCAAAGATGCATCTCATTGGGCCACCTTGATGTATAGCTCTCGTGAGAGCTTTTGATAACATCTGCAAACTCACACTCCAGTTGGGGTTGGAAATTTAGCCTTCAAATGAAGGGAGGATGTGATCACCCCAAATGTGTTCAAATTTGGTCTTCCTAAGAGTGCATTGTAAGGAGAGAGGCAATCAATCACAACGAACTTTATAGGTCATTGTACTACGTAATTGATAACTCTTATTTTAAATACATTTCACATAGTGATTTTATAGTATTTCCCTTACATCTTTTTTTTTTATAAATTGATAATTAATTGAGTAAAATTTTAATTTGAAGGTTTGAATGCGTTCTTAGATTGAAAACGAAGAAAAGGAATCAAGTTTCACTGAATTTGGAGTTCAAATGAATGAGTTATGAAGTCTTGAAATTACATAAACAGTAGAAATTTTGGTTAGAAAGTTACACAGTTTGGGATACAACTGTATCCCCAGGCTATGTCCATGTAGGAAGATTTTAAGTGCCAAGGTCAGTAAGTTACATGACCTGGGGACACAATTGTGTCCCAGGCTGTATCTAGTGACGAAAAAAGAAACTTTATAATACATTATAAAAGGACATACTAGGGTTTCGCAAATAAATTTGGACATTCAGAAAAGAAGAGACTTGAAGAAAAGGAGGAGCAAAAGGTGAAAGCAACACTTAATTTCAAGATTGAAGAGATTTTTCATATTTTATTTATTGATTTTGTTGCAATTCATTTTTAGTTTCATTATGATAGCTTAAAATTCTTGTATTTAGGATTGTGGAACCTAAGGTTTCGTGTGACTTAGATTTATTGATAATTTTCAATAAAGTTTCTACACTTTCTTGATTCAATTATATCTTTTAATTGTTAACTAATATTTCTAGGGTATCAATCTATGATATTATGCATGATGATTGAGAAATCACATGTGTAATAAGATCTTGACATAATTGGAGAAAATTACTTATATACTTAGAGATAAGATATATGTTTCTTTCAGAAAGTTGTTTTTTGTATGGAAATTCATTATACATTAATACGATTCTAAATTATATTACTAAGTGAAGAGATTCCGGTAAATAATTTAGGAGTAGGGCATAATAATTTAGGATTAGGGTTAATATGCTTAAGAAATATATTAACCGAGTGTATTAAGGGCCAGGATCTCAAATTATTATGCCCTGGTGATAAGGGTCAAGATCACTAGGGCATCTTCATGGGATATATCAACCCCTTCAAGATCTTTGTCGAAGAAGAAGATGGAAGTGTTTAGCTTATGCCTCTTCTCCTTTACAACCAACACCTCTAACGAGGCATTAACCGAGCTGTTAGTGCTCGGTCGACTCCCAAGGTGTGGCCTCCTTAAGATTACATTTATGATACCATTGGGGGTACGATTATTGCAGTGGTCATTATTTTGCTTAGTGTTGGCATTCTTGGTCTGCTACCTCCGAGGTCCTCTATCTCCATCATCATCAGAACATTTACCGTTCCTCTAATGGAACAGTATTTGTTGAAGAAACCATGTTAAATGGCATATTCGAAGGCGTTCTTCAAATAGAAGTACTTGTCGGTTGTGTATCTATGGTCTACGTGGAACTGACAGTATTTGTCAGAGTTCCGATGACTTAGGTTCCCTTACATTTTTTGCAACGGTTGGAGTAGATTTCAATGCTTTACTTTGGAATTTTCATGACCTTAAAGGGAGCTAAGTAGCATTGCCTAAAATTTTCATATTATATGTGTACCCATGATATAAAAACTACCTTACAAGTCAAAGATTGCAAGACTCTAAGCAATTAGTCATTAAGGTTTTTAATTTTTAATTTAATTAACTTATTATAACATATAAGTGACTATAGATATATGATATTCCATTGTCTACTAGAACTGTAGAGAATTGGTATCCCTTACCAAATACTAAGATAACGTAAACGAACTTACTAATTTACAAGAAATACTATATAGTCTTATCATATGAATATACTTTATATAAATTGTTTCTATACTATAATTCACTTTTCAATCAACTCTAACTTTTCCAATCCTATCTTCAATTTGTACTCTACTCTCAAGCTTATCCCAATCCCTACTTAAAAGAAACTTGCAAAAGAAACTATATGAGAATGAGCAAACCACATATCAGTGAGTTCGTTCTTCACTATTACCTTTCAAGCAAGTTATCAATCAATATTAGCATACATGCAAGTTAACTACAAATGAAACGAATGCAAGTAACACATCTATAGTATGTCGGAGCTATGAAAGGTGTCGATTTACATCTTTTACACGTCGATTTTTCCTCCATACTTACCCACAAGAAGTACCTTACCTTAATTGCATAAGGCTGCCTAGGGGCACGGTTCCACCAGATGTTACTCGATTATTATCCTAGTCTAAGAATCAACGATCAATATAGGTGGACCCTAACTAAGGCCGCTTACCAAACATATCAAAGGCCCCTCGAGCGCAAATAGCAAATCCATCATGTTATCAACAAATATCTAAGGCCCCATAAGTACAAATATGTAAGTCCTCTCATAAATAATTGGAGATAATATGCTAGCTTAGCCTTAATAATAAAAACATCATTTACGGCACTACGAACCCTTTTAGAAATCATTCAAAATTATATTTAAGATTGGAAACACATTTACTAAAAATACTTTTCTCAAAAATTTGCAAAGCTAACACTCTCCATCAATGTACCAGTTAGATCATAGACATATAACAATATACTAGTTATTTTAGTTGAATAATTATAATTACCAATTTAAGAAAGTGATCATACGGATGATAACACACAAAGCAATCAGTCATTCAGTCAAATAATTAGTATCTACTAATAAGCAGTATTAAATGATAAATAGCAAGTAGATAACATATCATAAGAACTCCCTCACCTGGGTTATTGTACACTTTCCCAACCTTTGAGAATTCCAAGACTCGATAATCGAATACCTTAAAGATAAGAAAACTATAAATGTTTTGAAAAACTAGATTTCCTTGTTAACAAAATATCTATAATTATTTGCCTAATTTCTCAATATAACCTAAATATGGTATAAATATAGCTTAACTTAAATTTTTTACCTATTTTTCTCTATTTATTCTAAATTTTAATTCCATATAACTTTTTCATTTTAACTTCTATTTTTATAAACTTATAGTCAATTTTTATCTTTTTTTAACATACTTTTACGTAATGAGATTCATTTTAGATGTTATAACCCGTATTTTCTATTATGATATAAAATTGAATATTTCAACTTAAATGATTATAAAATATGTTTTAAGGTTTTCTTTGAACATTTCAATTTAATAGTTATTTAAAATTTACATTTTGTAATTTTCTTAATTTCGATTTTATTCAATTATAATTTACGTATTTTGCTTTTTTTTGGGTTAACATTTAATTCATTTTAACTATTTTAATCATTTTTTGAATTAATTAATGAATTATTTTATTATTATTTTTAATTATAAATTTATTTAATTTTAGTTAAGTGATGACGTAGCAACATAAGGGAAGGCCATTTGTCACTTTTGTATTTTTGTACTTTTTCGACAATTTCTTATTTTTGGATTTTATGTTATATAGATATATTAATATTTATTATTATGTTTTCTTAAATTTTCTAAATTAATTATTTCTTATATTTTCTTTGAAGTTATGGTACATATATGTATATATACTTATATTTAATAAATTACTTTATTCATTAAATTATTATTATAGTATATTATGTATGTACTATTCAAATGTACTTGTATTTCTATATATACCATACTATTTATATACATATTTTTATGCATATAATATACTTATGTGTTATATTAATATGGCCTTAAATATATTATGTATGCCATACGTACGGTTTATATATATATATATATATACATGTAGTCATATTTTATACTTATACCTACATATACGATTATATTATGTTGTGTATATATATATTCTAAAATACTTAGTATAAATAATATTATACATAAATACATATACATAATCTTCACATCTAGGGTCTATATATATATATATTAAGAATACAATATAAATACTGTATGTGCTAATACATACTGAGTACATATACCTTTTATTATATATATATATATACTATATTATACTAGTATTCGTATTTTGTAACTATATATAACCTATATATACGTAGAGAATACTATGTCATAAAAATACCATATATATATATATATATATACGATACTATACAAGCATACATATACATATTATATAATAAAAATACTAGGCATAAATATATATATATATATATTCACACATACATATAAACATAAATACATAAATAATGAAATATTGAATACACATATATGTACATAAATACATGAGTAAGAAAATACATACTATATATATTATTTACACATACTTAAATATATCATATAATAAAGTATTAAGTATAATACATATATACATCCATGCCTACATACATATATATATATATACATACATAAAGAAAATACTAAATACATACATATATACAGAAATACTCAAATACATGTTAAAAAATATAGACAAATAATTCTTATAAAATAAGTGTAATATCTCTATTAAATAACATACCTGTATAATACTCTTGGACCAAAAATCCCCTAAGCTTCTTCTTCTTTTTCTTCTTGGTTCAAATTTCCAAAAAAATTGAAAGGGAAAAATGGAGGAGTTTACGGTTGCAAGAGAAAAGAGTTGTGCAGACTTTTGATGTGTTTTGATTTTCAATTTCCAAGCATGAATAGTCCATGTAGAGCTCACCAATTGACTAGATAAAGAGAACAAAATACAAAGAAAATCTAAGGTAATTTGTAGCATTTATGATGATGAGACATGAGTAATCATTTATTTGGTTTTTCTCTCTTAAGTTAAACATCTGCACAAGGATTTTAAGAGCACATAGGCTGCTAAAAAATAGCCAGAAGTGAACATGGAAGTAGGAAAAAAAATAGAAGAAAGAAAAAGAAAAGGAAAAAGGAGGAATAATAAAATAAAAATAAAATATGTAATTTTTCCAAACACAAAAATTATATAATTAATATTTATAAATTAATAATGATATTATATAAAAATTTATTAATTTAGTTAATACCCGTTACATTTATAATATTTAAAAGTTATTTCAATGTGTTTATTAAGATTTATACGCGATTACACGTTTTAGTCGATAATTATAATCAACAAAGGTTTTTATACTAATAGGTCATATTTATTTATTTTATAAGCTTTAATTTGTAGTTTTAGGATTTTTGTCAAAATTGAATTTGATTTTGGGTATTTATATATACATAGGATTTAGGGTTTCAGTACGTGATTTAGGTTTTAAGTAAAATTTTAGGATTTTTATCCTTAGTATTATGTTCGAGTTAAAATTTTAATTATTCTTAAATTTATCAACTTCATTGAGTTAAAGTAATTACCTATAATATTTAAATCGATTTATTACTTAAAACACTAAATTTATGGAGTTTATAGGAATAGACCTGAGCAATTAATCTATTCAGGGGCATTTACTGGGTGTAAATAGGAGGAGGAAGCAAGTCGCGCTTGGCTCTACGCTTCTTCTTCCTAAAGCTCTCCCCCTCTACTCTACTTAATAACTTACCATCGAGGCAATCCTTTACAAATAATTTTTTCTTGTCCTGCTTTCTGCTTGACCTTTTTCGGTCAACATTGTGCCGGGCGCGAATGTTGTCTTCCTGGTCAATGTATTACTAAGCTTCGTTCCAAAAGTTAGTCAGGGTCTTTGACTTACTCTTCGCAAGCAATTAGAAGAAATCTCCTAAGGGTCAGATGTTGAGCTAGGTAGCATAGATAGCGATTTCCTCATCCAATTGAGGGAGCTAGACCATGGTATTCTTGAATTAGGCTACGTAGTTGCATAAGGACTCGCCTTCACTCTGCCCTACTAGGTATAAGGATGATGTGTTGTTAGACAAGGGCTTGCTAACCCTGAATAGAGCTTGAACCTCCATGTTAGCTCATCGAAGTAGCTAATGGAATTGTCAAGGAGGTGCTTAAACTACATCTGAGATGCCTTCCTTAGAGTGCTTAGGAAGGCCTTGCACATTATAGCATTCTCATGACTGTAAAGGCTCATGTCATAAGGATGTAGAAGTGGAGAAGATGGTCGTCAGAGTTACTCATGCCATCATTTTGGGCTAGGGATAGCAATTTACCATTAATAGGTAGCACTTTGTCTTAAACACCCTTGGTGAAGGGGGTCTTATTATTGGTGACTAGCTCGGCGTTGTTAGTAGCCTTACTTCCCTGCTATTCGAAGAGCTACCTTACTATGGCACAAAGCTCTTTCATGTTGACATTGTCTATTAGATGAGCTCATCTTGTAGCCAAATGAGCCTGTACTTCCTGCGAGTTGGCTTCTTGTTCATTGCCAACTAGAGCTTGGTCTCGAGTGGCCACAAACCTTACTGGCTGCTAATGTGATGGCATATTAGGTTGTTGATCCCTACCATTCTATTGCTATTGCTAGGTGTTGTTCTACCCAGTACGGGTATCCAAAGCTTCGAGGTAGGTTAGTTTATGCACTATGCTGCTCTACTTTGTCTAAGCAAGCGTCAAGCACCCTGTTTTAGGTAGCACACTCCTCAACTAGGCGCCCCATGCGCCCTTTGTGCTCCTCTAGCATAGCCCTTGGGAAGGGTTGATTGCTGCCAAGTTGGTTGTTTACCAACTGTTGATGTTCTTACTCTTGCATTGAGACATGATGTCAAAAGAATTATTCTTGGGGTATGTGTTTAATGTGTTTGAGGTTTCAGGTGTAGGAATTCCGATTTTCCCACAAACGGTGCCAAATGTTGTCTCTTAGTTCTTGCCGATAATTGTCTAGGCTTTGCATGTATAGAATCTGCAAAATATACACAGTGAGGGGGTACTGGAGAGTTGTGCAGTATGGTCACTCTAATACTTAAGTTAGCAGTAGGCTCATAAGAGTAGGAAGTAACATAAGAAAGTGTACAAGCTTGATGTGCAAAGTCTAGATAGATTTATTGTTGGATAGTGACTTGATATTTATAGTGAAGTAGAGTTAGCAGTCGGTGAGAGAGATCTTCTTCCGTAAGTATGGGAAAGTAGGGTTAGGGGTCCATCATGTTCTACTTATTTTGAACATGACTATTTCATACTAGTTAATCCTTATCTTATGTGTTTTAGCCATTGTAGAGCTTGCTGGGCTTGGTCGATATAGCCCTAAGCCTTAAGCTCATAGGGTTGAACTCTAAGCCATAAGACGCGCTGGATATGGTTAGGCCTAAGGGGCTCATATCCAAAAGGCCCTATCAACATTATGGATATCTATTGTTTGTAGTGGAAATTGTTTATCCACTGGTGTAACTATTGAAAATATAGATTGTAAGCTAATTATTGGTGATAGTGGCAGAATTTACGCTACATGGTCCTATGGTATTTTCCCTCACATTGGGGTTTTCCACATTGAATCATAATGTTTGGTTTATTATTGTTATTTTCTTAATAGTTCACTACTCTACCCAGCATGATTATGAATCTATGTAATAAAATTGAGGAGGATGTTACTTTTGTGTGTGCATTTGGGTAGGGGGACTGTCGTACTGAGTCTGAATCATTAAGGTACATTTGTAGCAACAATATAAAATTTATTCAAACTCTTAAGTTAAGCGTGCTTGTAAAAGTAACATGGGTGATGTTCTAAGAAACGGTTTGTAGAGATATACCCATGAAGTGTATTACGCCAAACCACCTTGGTGTGTAGTATGGAGATCTAACCATGAAGTGTAATACTCCAAAACAAATAGTACCTTGGTGTGTGGAATCTGCATAATAATTTCTACTTTTACTCCTTAACGAGAAAGCAATCTGCATAATAATTTCTCAATTCTTGCTATGGCTTCTCGATTTCGGTAGCCTTTCCTTTCTTTCTCTATCGTCTGTCCATTATAATGTTGGTGGTCGCTGAAAACAGTTGGGTCTTTATGATGCTGATGATCAGCATAAAGTCACAGGCTCCCTAATCCTAGTTGTTCCTTCGATGTATTGAAGAGGAAAGAGATCATATCCCTCAATGATTGATGCCCACGTAGCTCGGTTGGTTTGCTGAGGAAATTTTTTCTCAGCACTCATACAACGAGTTCACTTCGTGTAAATCACCTAGAGATAACTTAACGTTAAGAATCAAAAAGTATGTTAACTTTTTATAATACTGCTAAAATTACACTATTATCAAAAACATGGAAAAAAATTAGTAGTCAAGTGACTTTTACCACATTTATACAAGTATTACTTAAAAAAAAAAATATAGTCTTCCTGGAAAATGAACAAAACTTAATATTAACCACCAGGAGATTCCCCTCATGCATGCTGCACCAGATCATAGGCAAATTACATAAATTTTATACTTCAAAAAATGGAGCACATAATTCAGAAATACGGATATATAAATATATATATATATATATATATATCGATACTGAAAAATTTTTCCTCTACTAGTGCACAACATAACATGTATTTCTAGTCTTTCGGTCAATTCACCATTGAGAGTTTCTTAACATAATTAATATTTTATAGATCAATAAGCGTCCAATCGGGAAACAAATCAATCTTAGAAAATTACAATTACATTACGATGTGAAGGATTGACTCCATATTATATTGAAAGGCAGAATTTCTTAAATTAACATTTAAAGAGTGTCAGTACGAAATTTTAAAAATTCGGAATCATTTATAATTTTTATAGCTATCCAACGTCTTTCTGTAATTTATCCTTCATCAAATCTCTTTAAAATTATTTCATTCTGATGAGATATTAGATATGTGTATAAATACACTAATTCTTTTCTCTTATAGCATAAATTTTATCTAGATGTAAAAGACTTCGGCAAACAAACAACCAATTGGAGTCGCGCATTTCATGGGCTGCGAGTTCTTTTCTCTTCCAGCATATCTGTTGGTCAAAAAGAGAGTACCTTACAACGCTGTTGTGCTGCTTGCTAAATTTGGGTGATGCATTGACTCTATCAAGGTAAAAGAGACAGCAATAATTGATCCATTGGTCGGGTCGAGGTTTTCATCGGAATGTATACGATACTGGAACATGTAAGATATCGTAAGATTAGATAAGTTTCAAGTTTATTCAAACATTATAGAATAAGATTAGCTTTTCTATTTTAAGTTATATTTTTAGGGTAAGGTAGAAAATATCATCCATATCCATCTTCAAACCTATTTGGAATCGTAAGGACTCAAATTCTTGTAGAATTTATACTTTATTATTACAGTCGAATAAATTATAGACACTGTTGTCAATATCCTTAGTAAATCCATAAACATTTGAGTAGAAACACTTGCATCAAGGCACATAAGAAGAATTCAGTTCATTTATATCTAAACCTTCTTAATAATATTATATTGTTGATGAAAATGGAAATTTTTTACTTATTGTTAGGTGGTGTAAGGATTCAAACTCACAGATACACTAACTATGATTGTTGATAGGTTATTTCAGTCATAGACCTCCAAACCCAAAATAGACCTTCTTAAAGTATGGGTGAAGTTTGACAACCCATGACCACTTTCCATGGATCCCAACCGATCTCTCCATTGTTGACTAAGCTCATGATCTAGATCAAGCTACCAACATTATAAATGACCTTACTAGAAACCAGATCGAGCTTTCAAGAGCTCGATTGATCTTACCTAAGGTTGTTGCTAAGCTCCCTTCGTTCTCTAGCTCTCTAAAATTCAAACCCTCAAAGCCATAATGTGTAAGCTTAGCCCATTGATTCAAACTAGATTTTAATATGGATAGTTCATCTAATTTAGTAAGGCAAGTTCACAGTTGGCACATACCTATCTTGAGATCTCCATAAATCTTGAGATCATAATCTACTTCCTCAAAAAAGAATGCTAGATTGCCTAATAAATAATAGATAATCCCCATGGTTAAGGATCTTCACTTTCTCTCTCTCTTGTAGTCACATTTTCTCTTTCTTCAAACACAATCTTAACACAAGCATCATAATAGCCATGCCAAAACATTTATGGTAGCCCTTTAGGCTTACCTTCACTCCTTTATGTAGGTTATCCTCTACTAAAATCAAGTCAATATTTGGCATCGCCTATTTGTGAATCTACAACTAACATGGCAAAAAGCAAGAGAATTCCCTATACATCCTAGCAACAAAAGGCTAATGAAAATGAACAACAGCTCAACCAAAATGTTACTACAATAAAGTAGCTCCTCTAATAAGAAAACAACTACCCAATCCTACCTCCACCATAACATCATTAATAAAACTTCTTAACCATTGAGTAATTCACTCAATTAATGGAAACAATCCATAAGCTTCAAGAAGAAAATCAAGAGTTAAGGACCTAACTCAACAACAAAGAGCAATTAGACATCTGTACAACTTTAGAGAATGGCTCCACAACAACATGACACCATCATTAGTACCATTACCACCTACTACATAGGACCTCTTAGTAGCCTCAAGAATGTATGTTGCAACTAGAAACCATCATGTTGTCCCATTTGAGACCACTTACCGAAAACTATTGGCAAACAAGAGCTAGTAAAGCTTAACAAGTACATTAAATATTCCCAACTGAATGAGTTGAAGAAAAGCAACCGTCCTAACAATTATGCATAATTCATATCTTGGGACAATTGACCTCGATGACTACATTAACCACTTCTTGATGATGATGAGTCTCTATAGCTACAACTATGCAATCTATAGCAAAATATTCTCAAACACCTTAAAAAAGGCCGCCTGACCTTGATATAAGACCTTGAAGCCTAACTCAATCAACAACTTCAATGAATACACAAAGCACTTTTATAAACACTTCTTGGCAAGCATGCCATATGTAAAGAACTCATTAAGTTTCTAGTACGTCTAACAACACCTCAACAGTCCATCAAGGAATACTTTGCAAGGTTTAATGTAGCTATAATCAATATTCCTAATGTTAGCATGAATATCACTCTTTGCAATCATTAGTGGCATAAAGCCTTCTAGAAACTTCTTTAAGTCCTTCAATAAGCACCTACTCACAACAATCATGGAGTACCATGAAAGAGTTTCCAAATACATTAATATGGAAGACAACATTAAGAGTCATTGCAATGCCGACTAAGAGAGGATATGTAAGAAGGACAAGGACCAGTGCTGAGTCAAACATTAGCTCAATCCTAAAGACGATAGGAATTTATCTTGTCGACGTAATGGAGGTTGGAGTATGAGCTTAATTCCTTCTTACCAAGATCATAGTCCTCTAAATAAAACATAAGGGCAACTCCTTTTTGAAAATCAAGAATAGTGGTTTCTTACCATAGGCAAAGAGGTAGAAATGAAACTAAACCATGTATGGTCAAAGCAAGTACTATGACTTCCAACAAGAAAGGGGATACAAGATCAACAAATGGTACTAGTTAAAGGCTGCAATTGAGGATGCCATTCAATATGACCACCTTAGAAAATATATCTAGTGTCGTGCTAAGGAAGAGGAACGAGCTAATGAAAAGAGTTGCATGGATCATCATAATTAACCTGTAAGAACAATAACAATAACAAATCCTTGATAAGTTTATTGATTAGATAACCTTTTCATTCATTACTCTAGTGAATAAAAATTAGTATTTTCTAAGTGTTATTCCTGATAAAGGGTTTCTAATACAAGATCTTATCTTCCAAGCTTTAGTGAAAGCAGCCAACTTCCATTCAAAAACAGGAAGTCCAAATCCCTCCCATTATGAATGGACTTCTATGCTTTAAGATTGCTTTTAAGTAATCGGAGCCCTTTACATCTTTTAGCCTGTAGTCTAAGTGAGCCTTTAGGTGACCAAAGTCATTTTCCCTTCTAACCTTACACTCTAAGATCGTAGCCAAGTGACTAGAGCCTCTTGTCCCATTGAGCCTTTAGCTTTTAGACTACCTTAGGGTAGATAGAGCATCTAACCTTCTTAGGTAAAAGTGGGATAACATTGCCAAAACATATCATCAACTTATATTTAAGATACTTTCGATGGGGCATTGTGACCTTAGACAAAGAAAATAAACTACGATATGCCCCTATCCAATCAGCTTTCTTCCTATACATCAAGCACAATTTGTCGTAGCAAGGATAAACTCTCTTAATGTGAATCAACCATAATCTGCTCTAGTCCAATCACTTCTCTTCTAGAAAATCGTCCATAATATATTCTAGTCCAATAAGCTCATTCCAAAAAGAAAATCACAACATACCTTAGTTACACATTTCTAAAATTCTAAAGTGAAACATATACACGTACACAAGTGTAAGCTAGCATTTCAACTTCATATATATGAAAATTGTTAAAAGAAATGAAATGACTTGGTAGATAATAAAAGTATGCTCATTAGGCACGTAAAGCTGAGGAACATAATAGTCATCTAATCCAAGCTTTAAGGAAATGGTTGTGACCACCTCTGATCCCCTAAATAGGGCATTACTTTTGGCTTGAATAGTGTTAGGAACAAGAGCACCTCTTTTAGAAATCTCGACATCATCATGACCTTCCTTCTTTATAGAATCAAATCAAGAAATTTCATCAGCAACTATCATTTCGGTCACCTTACTATTGTCCTCTTCAATTGGAAGAGGAGTCGATGCACCTCTTTTTCATTGTTATAAGGTCGATTTATATTCTTAAGCTCATTCATAATATTTTCAACTACCTCACTATCACTAGGCATTATAGCAATATTGATAAGCTTAATTCAACTTAATCGGTTTAGAAATCAACATCTACCTTGGAATCAACTAATAAGAACTTCTCTTTTCACCCATCAATAGACAATGTCATTCCTTCCAACATCTTTCTCTTTAATGAGCTGGAAAGGTAGTAGCAGCCATCACTTGACTTCTTTTACTTGTAAAATTATCAAAATAATTGTAGACTTACTTTGTGGACTAACCTCTAGCATGGGCCTTTAAAAAAAATAATGATGGAAATAAAGTTTAGCTCGAGCTGGCCTTAATTCACTATAAGGTAATTGAAGAAGGACTTCAAAAATTTGTTGAAAGGTACTTAGAAACTATACTTGAAATGCTTGTAATATAAGTAAAATTTGCATCCTTTAGTTGGAGCAGCTCCCTTAGATAACGTCGATAAACAAGAAACTTAATGGTTTTGCATCTTTGTTGTCATGAAAATCATAATAAAATAAATCAAAATAACCATACAAATAATACAAGAAATGAGTAAAAAATTACACTCATCAGCTTTCATCCTTATCCTTGTTAATTCTCTAGATACAATAAAACTAAACCTTTCTCTTATTTAGTATAACTCAAATACTTAGTTATTGATGAGACCTTTTGTGAAATAGGAAAATCCTATGTAACTTTAAGACAATAGAAAGTATGAATAACCATTTCCTAGTAGGGGTGGTTAATTGAACCTCATTTCTAGTGAACTGAGCGATAGAGGCAATTGAAAGGGCAATATAGATTGTTATCTCCAATTTCTAGTTAAGGATCATAAATAGATGCTTAGGTTTTAGTTTAGAATTAACTTGATTCTATGAAATTTACTAAGTACCTAACCTTTTCCTCGAAGCAGTCAATGAGTCTGCTGAGTAGTAGATTGGCTCTTAGAGTTTCTTGAGATAGATAAATTATCATCATAGCTCTTGGTAGACTCTTTCAAGTAATTTGAATTGAAATCTGTAAATGAAATTTGTATGTCAAAAATAAGTAGACTCTTTTGTTTTCTCTTGATTATTAATGAATTGCGTTTCTCCATTGCCCATGGTTTTTAACCCCATAATGGAGTTCGATGTAAATATCCTTATTTTTTTCTCTCTTTTCACTCCTCTATTATCCATTCTTTTTATAGCTCAATTGTTTTTTCTTCTATTACATAACCTATTAAAGCCCTATGTGAAGCTAAATGTTGTATTTCTAAGTACTTTAGAGCAAGGGTAGCATTTTTGGATTGAGTTAGTCACTTCAATGTAATTCAATCTAACATAGGAGATTTCTTACCCTTTCATTGAAACTTTGGACATCAATAAGACATCCTATGAAATAGGAATAGTATAACATGATTTCTTCATAGGTGGAAGGATGACTCTTCATTTCCATGAAGAGACAATTAATCAGCCTCCACTTAAAATCCACCTATGGCCAACCATTTGACATGTTTTAAGTTAAGAACTAAATGGAAGGTGTAATCTAATCACATAATTCCTAAGGGGATATATAGAAGTATGGTTTCTACAAGGCTTTTAGTATATTCAGTAGGAAAATAAAATTATGTAAATGTAAATAATACTAGATATTAGGCACCAAAATAAGAAACAAACTAGTTTTGTAATTTGAATAACGACTGATGTTACTTACATTTATAAAACTACTACATTTGTTACAAGGCATATGTAACATAGAAGTTCCTAAAAGTAGGTTTACCATAATCAAATGATGGATAAGAACTCAATAATCAAAAGCGAATGGAATAACTCTCAACAATCTATGATAAACTTGAGAGTAATGTCTTAATGGAAGCTTATGATAAAAGTCTTAACAATAAAAATCTTACTTTGTAGATGTTTATATACAAAAGTTTCCATAGGGATTTATGATAAGTGAAACTTTATAAATTTTTTATGTACTCTTAATAGTAAATCTTATGGCATCCTAAGGGTATTTTAGGAAATAGTGAAAAAAAAATTAACAAAGTAATATAAGGGATAGTATGTTCTAGCCTTTGCCTAAAATAATTGTGTTGTTAATTCGCTTGTGTTATGCCTATTTATAGACACAATTGGCTTCTCTATGGTCTGTATGCTCCATGATCTTATGTATATGATGCCTTATAGTTGCTCGCATAGGTTATACCTCTAAGCCTAACATTTTGATGACTCTTATCATTTAGATGGGAGGTAGGGGCACTATGTGTTGTTTTTTAGATAGCCTCCACCCAATAGTAAAATGCTAGACATTTTCTTACAACTCTTGGATTTGCTACAACATTATTGGATAGCTCAAGGGATCATAACCTGAACCTTACTCATCTCGACTCCTTGCTCAATAATTTGACCTACGATTCATATCATTTCTTTAGCGTTGTTGAAAATTTGATTCTGAGTCTTTATCATGCAACTTGAAATGAGAAATGCTTTGAATTATAAGAAAACTCCTCTTCCTCTTTTTCTTCTTAATGAAGGTTAATGAATCCTTTTAACCTCCTCAAGTCTCATGAGTAGTAGAATGAAATCTTAAGCATCTATTTCAAAGGAATAGATATTCTTGAATTGATTATACATCACTTGCTTATCAAAATTACGATGCACTTCTCGAGATTGCATGACCTACATTTTTTGGGATGTCATCATGAATCACTTTATCAATATATTTCCCTTATTAAAGGAGGTTTGACCCTTTTTTGTGCATGAGCTATCCTATTATCATTTGCCTATCTAAGAGCCCAATTTTCTCCACATAGTGAAACCACATTTGACACAAACCGAGTCCAAAAACTAATAAGGTCGATCGTAAGGGTCAGTCTAAGCTTGTAGAAAGCTCAAAAAGGTGATGAAAATGCGTAAAAACAATAGGAAAAGTAAGACAAGCAAACTCATGAATAGCTCCAAAGGATATGATACACTAATGGAACTTTTGAAGACTCACAGCATAACTTGATATGATGTATAAGATGGTCTAGTAACGTTACCTATTACCTAGTCTTACTTAAGGGTTAGGATAAGAGTGAAGTAAGCAACCAAGCTAACAAGAGCAATGTTTATGAAAAAGAATTAAATTCAATATCAGATGTAAGATGATTGTGTGACTGTTTATAGAGTGGTTATTTATACCCAAAAGACTAAGGTAACCTACCTAAAATAAAAAAGACTAAAAGGGAAATATTCGAAAGAAGTAATGTATAAGAAATAATGAAGGGCACAATTGAAAAATCAAAGAAATCAATGGATTAGTGCTGTAGAATCCTTCACGTAGGTCTCCAAGACATAGCAACAAATCATTGAAGATGCTTCTAGCAAAAATAGATAAATTATAAGGTTAGGATAGGGGTGATAAGTAGACTTAGGTCCATTCAAGAAGAAGTAGCTGTAAATGTGTGCTAGAACTCTTTGCTTCTCGGCAACAATATTGACAAGTTGGAGATTGGCTCAATCATAGTCGAGTAAATGTGTGAGGGATTTGGTCATCGGTAAAGTATAAGGAATTGGTTAGTAGTAAGGATCAGCTTAGTCTAGGTAAAAGTTGGATGGAGCATGAGAATTCATCGCTTGAGTCCTTATAAGCCTTAAGCTTAATTGCAGGTCAAAGGCTCAGTAGTTTGGTTCTTATCATCCTCGCGTGGGTTCATTTGAATTTAGGATCAAATTAGGCTAGTCTTCGCTCAGTTCTTCTTCAAGGTGATAGGGGTTGAGGTCAACAACATTGAAAGTATTAGAGACTCCATAGTTATCAAGTGATTTCAATTAGTAAGCATTGTCATTGATCTTTTAGAGTATTCTAAAAGAACTTTTGGTTTGGGCTGACAACTTATTCTTTCTCTTGCTCCAGAAACTTTCCTTACTTAAGTGCAGCTACACCAAATCTCTAGGCTAAAACTGTGCTGATTTCCTTCCTTTTCTCCTCTCTCACTTTCCTTTAGCAGCTTAGTCAATCTGCTAAGTAACTTTCTCGTAAATTAACCTTAGAGAGTATACTTAGGCTCTTGCATTAGGGTCTTCTTATTCGGACATGGACATAAGAGTATGGTCAAGGGGTAGCTCTAGATTGAGGTCATAAATGACTTCAAAGGGTGTCTACTTGCCAGTATCATGTACAGTATGCTTGTAAAAGAATTCAACTACTGGAAAATAGGCATCCAAATTAGTCGTATTCTTCCACATTGTAGCTAAGAGTAGTAATCCTAAAGTACGATTGATTACCTCTATTTGCCTATTGACTTAAGGATAATAGGACATGTTGAATAGTAACTTAGTCCCCATATGAAGCCACAAAGTCATCTAGAAATTGCTTAGAAACTTTAGATCGCTTTTCGAGGCTATTCTTCTTAGTATACCATGTAGCCAAACAATTTCCTACAAAAAAAGAGAAGCAATAACCGAAGCATCTTTAGTTTTGGAGTAGGGCACAAAGTGTACCATCTTACGAAATTGATCCATAACTACCATCAAAAAATATTTTCCTTGAATAGTTCTTGGCAATCTAGGGATGAAATATATGCTTAACTCAGTCTAAGGTCTGGTCGAGATAGGCAAATGCATTGCTTTCCCTTATTCAACTTGGCATTTGGCCCACTTGCAAGTAGCAAAGCCCCTAATAACTAAGTGCACATCTCATCTCATTTTTAGCCAAAAGAACCATCAACTCAACAACTCACACGTTCTTTTCTCTTCAAAGTTGTTAAAGAGTCCTCTATTATGGGCTTCTCTCACCAATAGCTGTTTGATTGAACAAGTTGGCACATACAACTTACTACTTCAAAATAGATAACCATCCTCTACATGGTACTCATCTACTATTCTTTCGTTAGCATAATGCCCAAAAATAAGACTTATTATGCTCCGAAGTCACAGAGTTGCAACAGTCTCACCGTATAAACCATTCTATACTAGTAACTGACCTCATAGTACTTATCATAGACATGATCTACACAAGGCATTAATGACTCTTTGCTTTGAAGTAAACAGTCCAATTAAGTGTTTAACTGCAAATATAGTGACAATCACAAATTTTTAATAAACATACATAATTATATGTTAAGTCTATAGAACTTTCCAAGAAACTCTACATAAATATAACGGTTCATTAATTTACATAACAACTATCAGTCTTTCATCCTTAAACTACAAAGGATACTCTAGCAACATATCCACTGCTAAGCAAATTGATCTTCATACCCCTGGCTTTAAAAGAACTAACTTCTGGATAATTATAAGGCGGTATAATACTTGAAGTAATTAGAAATCAAGACCTGCAAAAGGATCTATAAGGGTATGAGCAACTACAGCTCAGTAAGTTGAATTGGAGACTCATGAAAGTAAACAAATGCAAACAAGATTATCAAACAATTATTTTCATGCAATGCAACAATCAAGTGCCATCACACAATATAGTTCGGTCCACTGCGAAATAAGAGAAATTTCACCCGCTCTAATCCGGGTTGAGGAGTTTTCATGTTATGCAACAGCTCACAACCAAGCCTAGGCTTTTGTAATGGAGATATCGCTCCTCCTGCGACTACCTTCAAACCATTGACTTTACCCTCACTGCAACCTCCTCTCCTATCACTTAGTTCGACTAAAGATGAAGAAGGGACCATTTTGCAATCATGTACTATCCATTTCAAAGGGGTCGGTATTTGGTTAGAAAATCCTAATGATCCCCTAACGGGTTGCAATGCATGACATTTTAGGTCATTAGAGTCGAATAAGATAAAATTTCAATTAGGGTGTTCAAACAATTTCACACTAATTCAATCATAACACAAACTTAATCACATAACAAATTTCAGCATGAATTCAGATACATCAAACACATGCGTAAACTACTTATAATCACAACCATATACAATCATAAGTCTCCGAGTACCGTAAAATAGTACTCTAATACAATAATAAATAACCTAACTTACTTAGAATTTCTCAATTGCTCGATCACTTAATTGCAAGTCGATTCATCTCTGGGTATCCTATAATATAAAGAAGTCTTTTTAGTACTTATACTTTAATGATTCATATTCTAAGTTATAATTTAACTCATTTTTCCATGTATACCTATTATTTACTGATGATTCATTCTACCATATTTCGGGATTCGGTTCCTAAATTAAATTTTAATTTTGATTCTAGAATCTTAAATATGCTCGAATTCTAATGTGAAATTAATCACATTAAGCTCGAGTATTCTAATATCCTATTGGATCTTAATTTAGTATTCTAAACTGTTCGATACATGCTAATCTTTATTGAGGTACCAGATTTATTTCCAATGTAAGAAAATCTTACATTTTTTATACAATTACCTAAAATTAAATTTTGTTTCAAATTTATTATATTTTGATTTTTATTATTATATTATCTAATTTAACCTAATTTTTCATATTTATTAAATTTCGAATTCTACATATTCCTAATTTTCTACAATTACCACATAATTCCTTCATTAATTGCACTTAACACTCCAAAGGCTAGGATTAGGTTTTCACATTAGAGATTAACATCCCAAACCATCTAATTACAATCTAAGTCGGTAATTAATGTCTTAATCACTCGAAAATTGACCTAAAAATTTCAAAAATTAAATTTAAAAAAATGGCTTCATAGCACTATTCTATATCACTTAAGCATTCTATAGAAAAAATTTGAGCTCTAAACTATGCTCCTATGCCTATTTATTTCTAGTCCTAATGATGTTCGGTTTTACTTAATTTCTTAAAAATCCTATACTTTCAAACGTGATTATACTTAATCACTATTTTTCCTTAATTCTACACACAATAAAACCTTAGAATAATAAATTTCATAATTTTCTTGGCAAAATAATTAATTTTATGAAATTATACAAAATCGAAGCAAATAAGAGACTCACCTGGTCCGACGACTTTTGGCCTTCCAACACTGGTCCAAGTGTATCGGCCGGTCTAAGCAGTGGGTTTGGAGTAGGTTGGTGATGGTGGCTCGGTCCTAAGTGGTGATGGCATATAAGTTTGGCTAATTAGCTCCTATTGCATAGATTTCCTTGTTTTTTTTTTCTAACCTTAATTTTTCTCTTGAATTTTTTATACTCTCTATTTTCTTCTGATTTCTAACTGTCTAAAGGAGCTTTGTAATTTTTCCCTATTTTCGTAATTAATATGCATTTAATTAGACAAAACATTAGCTAAATCCCTTAATTTTTGCCTTTTATGTTGTTTAATTTTGATTGGGTAATTTTTATTTTTCATTTCCTGACTTACCATGACCAAATCTACCTCATTCTTGATTTCTCTGATTTTTTTTTAATTAATTAATAATTTTCTTTAATTATTTAATAATTTTTTAAACAATTTAAGAAATTTCGTATATTTTTATCTATACGTAAATACATGTAGGGTACATGTGAATATTCATAATTATTATTTAGGTTATTCTATAATTTTTAGTATACATATAATCTATCTCTAGTAATTTATTAGTTATTAGATTACACTTTTCGCCTTCTTGATAATCAACAATTATTACACTTAAAATTTGAAAATCTTATAGTCTCCTATTTTATTACCTATTTTCTTAAATTATAGTTTATGGAGTCATTTTTACTAATATTTCTATCCATAGTTTATAATTTGAGTTTGATCGGATCCTTTAACCGATCGCTCTAAACTTTATGTTTTAAGTTCAATCCTATAGTCACTTGATTTAAATTTAGGGCTTACAAGACCAAAATGGGAGTCCTTAGGATATTGCTCTTTGGTGCTCACAAACCCTAATAGTCTAGTCTACATTTTGGTTAGGAGAACATCTCTTCTAGATAGATCATTGCCAACTACATTGTTTTTGCCTTGTTTATGTATAATTACAAAGTTAAATCCCTTTAGGAATTCAAACCATTATGCTTATCTCTTCAATAGTTTGGTCTTACACTCAAAGTGCCTCAAGGATTCATGATCTCTCTAAATGACAAACTCAATTAGCTACTGATAGCGCTACCACACTTGGAGCATTCAAATAAGGGTTAAGAGTTCTTTGTCATATACTGAGTAGTTTAGTTGAGCCCTTCTAAGCTTCTCACTATAGTAAGCAATTGGTTAGCCTTCTTGCATTAAGACTGTACTTATACCAATACCTAATACATTACATTCCAACTTAAAAATATTCACAAAGTTGGGTAAAGATAATATTGGTGTGGAAATTAATCTTGCTTTTACTTTCAAAAAAACTCCTCTCCTCTCTTTCTCCCTACTTAAACTCAATATTCTTATTTGTTAGCTTAGTAAGGGGGTGCAACTATGGCACTAAAATTCTTAATGAATCTTCGATAAAAGGATGCTAATCCATGGAAACTCCTCACCTCGACGCAAGTGGTTGGAGTCAGCCACATAACTATAGCTCGAATCTTCTCATCATCTACTTGCAAGCCTCTTCCACCAACTATATAACCCAGAAATACCACTTTCGCCTGGCAGAACTAACATTTCCTTTAATTTCCAAATAACCTCTTGGCTCGAAGTACATCTAATATGGCATAGAGATGTTCATAATGACTCAACAGGTTGGTACTATATATAAGGATACTGTCAAAGTATACTACCATAAACTTCCTAATTAGACTTTTCAGCACATGGTTCATTAATCGCATGGAAGTGCTTAGAGCATTTAAGTGGCCAAAAGGTATAACCATCCACTGGTAAAGTCTATGCTAAGTTTTGAAAGTAGTTTTTCGCTCATCTCCCGACCACATCTAAATCTAATGGTAACTAGACTTCAAATCAATTTTACTAAAAACTCTAGCTCCATTCAATTCATGCAACATATCATCTAGTTTGGGGTTAGGGTATCGGTACTTGATTGTGATCTTATTCATAGCTTTGCTATTGATGCACATTTGTCAAGTACCATCCTTTTTCTATACAAGGAGTACCAGTACAACATAAGGGCTGAGCCTCTCAAGTAATTCATTAGCTTGTCTTTGGAGCTTAGCAACTTATTTGGGATTTATCCAATAATCTAATTTATTTGGCAGGGTAGTGCTAAGTATAAAGTCAATGTAATGTTCAATGCCTTGGAAATGAGGTAATCTCATGGGTAATTATTCAGGAAACAAGTCAACATAATCTTCTAATAGCTACTTAACCTCCCGAGGTAAGTCAATCTACTCCTTCAATTCTAATAATCTCCTAGATGACATAAAAGTTTGCATGTTAGCCTTTGTAGCTTCTTAGACCTTAGCTTTGCTCAAAATCAAAGTCTTCTTAGATCTTCAAGCAAGTTTTGCTTACAGCTTGCTAACTTGACTCAATGTCATAGGGTTTAAAGTCATCTTCTTCCCGTCCTTGTCAAACATATAGGTGTTTTTGAATTCGTCATGCAGAACTCTTCGGTCAATAAGCCAAGGTCTACTTAGCAAAATATGAGACAAACACGTAGGTAGCACGTGATAAAGAATTTCATTAGAATAATTTCCAATAGAGATTGACAATAATACTTACTAAGTGACATGTAGTGCTTCCTTCTTATTTAGCCAATGTAAGTCTTACAGCTTTAGATATGAGATAGTCGGCAACTTTAGTTTCTTAATCAGGTCTGTAGATGCCACATTGGTATAATTCCCACTATCCATTATGAGTGCACAAACTTACTCATTCACCTTATATGTAATATGGAACAAATTATCTCTTTACTTCTCTTCGGTAGAGAGTTCTATACTCTTCATACTCAGATAACTAAGGTTAGCTTGTCCAAGTTCTTAGTAAATACATCCTCTTTAACCAATTCATCCTCTTAAGTAGTTTCCTTCTTAAGAACAACCTCCTCTTCAGGTTCTGTGAGGACCTTAGGGGGTACTTAGTAGTATTCCTTAGAATTTCCATATCACGTGTGTACCCATGATAATAAAATCACCTTACAAATTAGAGATTGCAAGACCTTAAATAGTTTATCACTAGGGTCTTCAATTTTAGTTCATTGACTCATTATATATATAAATAATTATAGATATCTATTTTTCCATAGTTCCTTAGAATCGTAAAGAATTGGTATGCCCTACCAAATTGTGAAATAAGATAGACAATTCAAAAAAATTCTAAACTTACTAAAGATACTAAACTTAATTGATATATTAGTTATTTCCCTGAGCATTCCAAATTAACTACACAAACTTTTCATCATACTAATTCAATTGTAGCACTCTACACTCAATTCCTATCCTTGTCCCAACTATTGATCAACCTATAAGGAAAAGAACTATTGGGGTGTAAGCTTACGCTTAGTGAGTTAAATCTCCTCGTTAATACCACATGACAAAAGTTTATTTGATGCACAAACATAAGAATGCATAGTCAATCAGTATGCTGATCAATACATGTAGTGGCCTGAGAACTGCATGCAACTTAGAATTACACCTCTTGTAGTCGAAGTTGGAGATAATTAACCGACCCAAACCAAAATTTGGGTTCTAGCTTTAGGTTTTATTTCATTTGCACTATTATGCTTAAGTGAAAACAAAATTACATACTTTCTTTATTGAATAACAAATTATATTTTCAAAATCCCAAGTCTAGTAGTATGATAGCCTTAGCAATCCATAAAAGCACGCCCTAAGAAAAAGGTACAAGATACAGCCCCTCGCCAATGGTTGGTGTCTCCCAACGCCTAGTAAACCATTAACTTAGGATAGAGATTTAATAAAATGATAACATAGCTAGTGCCTAATCCTGTAGGAGGCCCTCTTCCTATGAGTCCCTTCTAATCTTCTATATAAAGCGGTAGTTGGTGTAATCTAAATGCAATTATGGGGAATGCATAATTCATTGAATATTTTAATCATATAGGTGATTAATCTGATTTTTCATGGTAATCAGACAATTTCATTTTGTAAAATTGCACGTATGAATTATCACAAACAATTTCCATTATTACATGATTAATAAACTATAGCATACAATCACAAATTCATACACATGCACTTCCCATATCCCATAAACATCCAATTTATATATATATATATATATAATTTAGGCACATTTATTCTATAAGTAAAATCAAGTAAAGAGTCATTAGGAATTCACTCACTCAGCCATGCGGATCAATCGAAGTAGTTTGGGGGTAGGTTGTCTCGAAATGTCAGGTCCCCTAGACATCACAAATACGATACTATAAGGATTTCAAATAAAACTTAGAAAATTAAGCTAAGCTATACTTTTGACTTGGTTTCATATTTTTCCCGATTTCTACTTAAAGTTTGATTGTGTATATCTTTTTCGTTGTAAATCCAATTTTTATGATCATATAGTCAATCTTCATCATTTTTTAGTGTAATTTAATGTGGTAAGGTTATATTTTCATGATGAGGCACACAAAACTACCGATAGGTAAGAACAATAGCAATCCTTATGATTTGGAGTGTTTTTGGGCTTTGTTCGGTTAATAGGCTTTTTGGTAACTTGGGAAATTCTTTGGGCTTAAGCTTAAGACTTTATTCTAAACTTAAAATACTCCTTAAGGTTAGATTTCCAACCTTAGTTTACACTCTTGGTGCTAACAACAACTCCTTAGGCTTTTATGTGGGTTTAAGTTGTAAAATAGGCTTGTTTTTTATTCAAACTACAGTTAGTGACTTTGTTAAGCTTATAGAGTAGTAGGTAGACTTCTTATGGGCTTCAAAACAACTTTTCCTAATATTTTAAAATACTAGGTCAAAATTTTAATGAAAGCCGAACTTAGAGTGTTAGGCTCGTTTTGAGAGTTTTAAGCTTTGTATACTTGCTTTAGTTGATCTTTCCACTTTATTCACTTGATTTTATCATATTTTTAAGTGACTTTTACTTATAATTCAAATTTGGCTGTGATGAATCCAAGGGGCACTCACTTAGTTTCTCAACTTATTTTATTATTTCCTTAAGTTTAAGGGTTAGATCATGAACCTACGCTATTTATATTCCAACTTTGACTTAACTTATCTTCCATATAGTGATTATTTAGCTTATACTTTAGATAAAAATAATAGATCTCATACTTCTCATAACTTTCATGCCATAGTTCATATCTCACAAGGTTGATTTCTTCATAAAAGCTTCATGTAATGGATTTTCCTTTACCTAAGGCTAGGTTTGAGTATCTCTAACTTAATAGAAATGGAAATAACATCTAAATGACTCACATGAACTCCACATCCAGCATGATGTCTCCTCGTTCATGTATATATTTCGTGATTTTCTTAACTTAAAATTTTTCATTCTAAGCGTTAAACATATATCTTTATATAATACTAACTTGGCATGCTCACATTTCAACTTTCATATAAAGGGGTTCAAAACCTTACTTCTTAAAGTAGTCTAGCTATTTTATCATCTTATGATCATGCTAATATCTTCATGAAAGCATGGTCTCCTAACATGGCATATTAGGTCACTTTAACAAGAAAACAACTTACTTGTCCTAAATGCGTAGAAATAGTGGTTGTACAACTAAGTATCTACTTATGTTCCTTATTTTTCCTCCTTCTTCTTGTAAGTTCTTTTGGAAGCTAGGGTCTTGATCTTTGAAGTAGGTTTTTGGAGATAGTCTAAAGTTCCTAAAAGTGTTTTTTGAAGTTGACAAATAGAGGGCACAAAATAAAGCTTGGTGCCGTGAGTATGGAAACAAAATAGTGGCAGCAATGTTGAGATTTTGTAGGGTTAGATTTATTCTTTTGGTTTATGTTTAAAGTGAGAGAAAAGGAAGTGAAAATGAGAATGAATGAGAGAAAGAGTGGAAGATTTTTGAATGAGAGGAGAAGTGTATTCAAAAAGCTTTAATTGATTTTTTTTTAGTATGTACAAATATCAACTTTTTAACAAGACTAGATAATGTAAGCATTAAGGGGTGAATAGTGGATGTGTAAAACAATTGAGTGACGGAAAAATGACAATGTATGGCCTTTCTTTCCCTTCTTTTCAAACTGGCTAAGTAGGGAGCAAATAGGTTATGGTGTTGTCTTGTTACTTAATTAAAAGTTAAATACATAAAATAATGTGATAACTTGTCCATATATAGTATAAGTTGTGGTGTGATAAGGGAAGTATCTTATCTTATCACTAGTTTTTAATAATTTATCAATTGATAAATAATTCCAACTCTTAATTAATAAGTTATTTAAGGTGATTGGTTGGTTTACTTATTATAGTGCATAATTCTTGTGCATAAAGATAAGGAGATTGTCTTATATGAAATTCTTTTAGAGTTGGCTTCTTAAATTGATTTGTAAGTTACGATTTAATTCTTATTAAATTATGAAAATTTCTAGAGTTGAATAAAACTATCAATTAGTCGCTTAAGGTTATAAGTCCTTAATTGTTTTAGGGTTTAAGGTTTTGAGTGATTTAAAGTCCGTAGTTCTTGTATTCATGTTTTATCGATAATAGACTTTCAAATTGGAAAATTAAATTCATTTTTAAATGTAAACTTGAATTCTTAGCTTAGTTTATCCTTGGAAATGCTTGGGAAGTACTCTTAGTTGAATTATAAGTCTACTAAAAAGTAGGTTTTACAACTTGTCCATGTGTAATATGGCTTATAAGTGAAAATAAGGGAATCGTCTTATATGTAATTCTTTTAAGGTTTGGTTCTCAAATTAATTTGTAGATTATGATTTGCTTCTTAAGAAATTTTAGAATTTTCTAGAGTTGAATAAAATTTATTCAAATTATATTTTTAATTATTTGTTTAGGGTCATAAGTCCCTAATTATCCCAAGGTTTATGGTTTGAGTAAGTTTAAGTATGTTTTAGGGTTTTTCACCAATTCGAGAGTAATTGAATTTCACTTAGGAGCTTAAGGTTCAATTGGCTTAATTATTTAGGATTAGTGCTTTATTATGCAACATATATATCATATGATAGAGTAAAAAAAGAGAAGGAAATTGCTTAGTAATATATTTATATATAAATATATATATATATATACTTATTGTAGGGCTACTTATGCTACTTATGTACACAAGTAAAATAAGCTTTGTAAATTTATTAATTTTTTCTTTGAACTAACTTAGTTTTGTTGTTTATTATTACTTGAAATCATCCTTGATTCATTCGTTATCAATTTTATATGATTTCATAAAAGTAATGATATTTTTATTGATTTATATCTTTTTAAGCATTAAGATAATTTTATAGAGTTTTAAAATTTTTTCATGATTTGATATTTATTGTTTCTATCAAGTTTAGGTTTATATTTTTAAAAGTATGTGTATATATGGATTGGGGTTTTCTTACATGATTAGGGTTTTCAAATCGTATAATAAGGTCTTTCATGTTCATTTTAAGTTTTGAGTTTAAAATTTTAATCATTTTTTTCATTTTATGGGGTTTTATCGATTTAAGGAAATATTTACGATACTCAAGTCTAACACTATGTCTAGAAGGTTGAATCTGCGGAGTCTACAGGTTCCTCATCAATACTATCCACTTCGAGCTTAAGGACATCTTGTTTGATAATCATAGTTTGTCAGTTTAGACACAGAGCAACCATGAGTCTAAACCCTTAGTATTTGAAGCACTTGATTTAGCTCATCTTCCTCCCAGATCTTTGTCTCTTCTCATAAGTTTTCATTGGCATGTTACCATTAGGTTAGCCCTTCTATTCAACTTGGCTGTCTATCCTTTTGGTTGGTTTGGTATTGTACTAAGCTCAAAAACTTCCTTAAGCAAGCCAGCTTGGTTGTACTGGTCGTCTCATTAGAGGTTAGTTTAACCTATTCCTCCTCTACCTTTTTACTCGCTAAGCTATTCTTGGAGCTTCATTCAATGTAATAAATTATTGAAGCTTTATAAAATCTCGGATATTGCCTCTCAATCTAATGAGAAATTTGGATACGGCTCGGGCTAGTAGTTCATCTACTTTCATAGCGAATCATGAGTATCTAGAATTCTTTAACATATTCATCAATAGTTTGGCCTCCTTACCTTAGTGCTTAAAACTGAGTGAAAGTGTCTTACAAATAACTATTCTGTACAAATTTGTTTTTGACTATCCTCTTCATTTTAGGCCAAGTATTTACCTTTCTATAACCTTCTCATCGCCTCATTGTTTAGAAGTTCTTCTACCACATCGTAACATATCCTAAGAACCCTACAGTAGCAATCCCTACTTTTTGTCTGTCCTTATACTAGTAATAGTCGAAACTCACTCAACCACCTCTTCCTAATCTAAATAATCATCTACATTCCTAAAGCCATTAAAGCTCAGAATTTGAAGCTTCACATGGTTGGTAACTCAAGGTGATCTAACTTGCTCTTTTTCTTCTTCGTACTCTTCTTCCCCTTTGTCATCCATATCTCCCAAGTCAATCCTTCATCGTACTCATCTTCTTACTCCTTTACCTTGAACTTATTAAGCTAAGTTCTATCTTCTAGAAGGTTGAGCAGCTTATGGGGTGTTCTATACAACTTTAGCTTATTGATAAGCCATTATATGAATAGCTTTAGTTAATTCAGTTATGAGGTTGACCACCTCATCAAGTCTTTTATCCGTACTCTTAGGGGTACCTTAGGGCTATCATCTATGGTAGATAATACCACCATTGTAATCTCCAATACTGGCATTGACATTAAGATCCGTCATTCTTTTAACAAAATGTAGTTATAAACCTTAAAGCTAGGGAACAATAGATACTTCTTCTCTAAACTAAACAACGCTCGCACTCTTCTACATAAATACCTAATTAATCTAAGAACATAGCACTACAAAAATGAATAATGATCTTAATCAACACTTGCTCTTCTTTCGTATGTTCAAAATAGGGCAAAACAAAGTATACAACCAAAACAAACCACTACTCTTACTACTTACTCTAACACTTATAGCTAACATCTTAGCAACTCCAACACACTACCATAAAAATCACTACTCATAAGAAAGTTCAAACACAATTGATCTAAATGAAACCTCCACTCTGATAACATGATGGTGCGAACTGCATTCAAGGACTGACAAGGGCAGTCGCTAAGGTGGGTCTAAGCTTGCAAAAAGCTCAAAAAGGTGATGGAAATGCATGAAAAAAATAGGAAAAGTAAAACAAGCAAACCCACAAACAACTCTAAAGGATATGACGCATTAATGGAACTTTCGAAAACTTATGGCACAACTTAATATGATATAGAAATGGTCCGATGAGATTACTCGCCCCCTAGCCTTGCTTAAGCATAAAGGTAAAGTAAGTAAACAAGTTAACGAGAGCAATGTTTACGAAAAAAAAAAGTATATTCAATATCAAATGTAGGATGATTGTGTGACTACATGTATAGTAGGTGTTTATATCCAAAAAACTAGGGAAACATACCTAAAATAGAAAAGACTAAAAGGATAATGTTTGAAAGATGTAATGTACAAGGAATAATGAAAGGTACAATTGAAAAATCAAAGAAAAGCTGATTACCTACAGTAGAATCCTTTACATGGGTCTTAAAGAAGTAGCAACAAATCATTGGAGATGCTTATAGCAGAAGCAGACAAATGTTATAGTCAAGTTAGGGGTCTTAGCAAACCTAGGTCCATCTGAGAAGAAGTGGCCATAGATGTGATGTGTCTTCAAGGTCGAACATATGGAGAAGTACTACAATGAAGCAAACCGAAAGAAAAAAAAAAAGAAAAGCTACCAATGTCTAGACAACTACTAAATGAATACGATGCACTACTCAATCTTACTCAACTTATAATTTGTTGAATGTGACTCATTGGTTAGAACTAAAGGGTTGCTCATCACTACTCCTTACTAAAGAGAATAGATAAGAGTTAAAAGATAATGAGAATAGTAACGTTACTTAAAGGAAACGTGAATAATTTATGTATTAATGATCAATTAATTGATTCCTTTTTTGCGTATAAATAAGTAAGGGTTTATATACCCATCCACTAGGGTCACCTTACATATATGAAAAGACAAGAGGGTATTCATATAATTAGGTTACATAATATATACTTAAAAAGGTAAAAGAGATAAACAATATTCAGTATAGAAAAGTATGAATCCTTCTAGAATGTTGTGATAGAAGACATGTGGCCCTTAGTAGTTGGATGTAAAAAATATTGTATAAAGTAAGTGCGAAAGAGAAAAGAGAGTTTGCAGTTAAGGGCTAACTTGATTTAGATTAGGTTAGGGGCTAGTCAATCTTACTGCAGAGTAGTGAACTTGAGTTGAAGTCAAATGCATGTTGTTTGCTTAGGAGCTTAGCTCAGATGGTCTTGGGGCTATCTTCTCAAATATCTTACCATAGCATAACTACTGAGCAAGAGTAAGTCTAGCACACGTGAGGGTCTGATAGTTAGGTTAGTAGGAGATCAACTCATAATAGGAATCTCTGTTTTGAATATAGCTTCAAGCTAGTGCTGTCCCAATGCATCCTTCGAATCCTCTAGCTTAGCTACATGTGATTGGTCCAAGGGGCGAACTCTTATCATTTGCCTAAGGGTCGGAAAGATTTGTCCTTAAATCTGGAGTGGTCTCTAATTGTCCTTCTTAGGCATTTATAGGGCCTTCATGTGGTTGGTGTGGAATCAGATCAGACACATTGAAGGTGGGAGAAGCAGCATAGTGATCAGGTAACTTGATCTGGTAAGCATTACAAATGACTTTCTTTAGGACCTTGAACGGACCATTAGCTCGAGGAGATAGTTTGCTCCATCTCAAGTATAAGCATTGTTCTCAGCTAAGGTGAATCCATACAAAGTCTCTTGGTTAGAAAGTGATAGTTTGATAACCTCGACTACTTATCTCATGTCTCTAAATGAACCTGATAATCTTCTTAGTTATAGATTGGTGTAGTGCTTGCAATTCTTAAGCTTAGTCAACCTTGGATTAACTCTCTTCAACAGCTGCCGGGTTGCTAATCAAATCTAGGGGAATAGTAGGGTTAAGGCCGTAAATGACTGCAAATGAGGTTTTCTTAGTAATGCTGTAGACAATTCAGTTGTATGCAAATTCCATAACTAGTAGGCATAGATCCTAATCTCTTAAGTTCTTTCCCACAGCAGCTTTGAGTAAGTTGCCTAGCGCCTTGATAAGTGTAAATTACTTTACACTTAAAAGACATATTCAGGCATAACATTTTTCATAATTATCATTCAATTCTTAAGTTTTGGTACTTCATTGGATAATGTGTTGATTTCACATGAATAACGAGCAAAGGGATGAAATTTATGCAAGAGAAATAACTTTTAAGTCAATCATGGCCATGAGGAGAAGAAAACATTAAAGTAAACCCAATATTTATTCAATCACAGACATGATGAAGAAAAAGTGCATTGGCCAGCACTGATCATACCCTTCATCATAGGTGTGATCGAGGAAGCACTTATGATCCCCCTGTCAATCATGGTCGTAATTGTAAAGTAGGAGGGTGATCATGTCCTCAATCACTAACTTGATGAGTAGTAATGAAGCGATGAGTAGTTTACATCCACTATCACAGCCGTTATTAGCATAGAATCTTGTTTTTTAAGACTGTCATGCCCCGAGTTATGAGCATAATAGGGGTAGACACAACTGTTCTTCATTAACATTTTCACATGAACCAATATATAGAAAATGCTTTAACATCAGGCGGTACCTTAAAGTGGTATATTCGAGTCCTTTGATGGCAAGAGCATAAATATACCATGACCATTGGAAGAAAAACCACTAGATCAAGAGAGGATAACATAAGAAAGAAAAAAAAAAAAGAAAACACCGTCAAGTAAAGACCAATAAGTTTCATAGTTTGTAGTGTTCTTGAAATGAGAGTTTTTAGGTGTAACACTCTTCACTAATTTTGAGAGAATCATGAAGAATCTAGTGTTGTATATTGTATATCAAGGGGGGGAGGGGGGGGAGGCGTAGGTTTTTATTCTTTTCTCTTCTTTCATGTTGTGTTTTACTTCTTTTTTCTTATTGCTCAATATTTGATCTATTTCTATCATATTTGAGTGATAAAAATAGGGTTTACGAAGTCATTTTAACATGAATGTCTTGTGAATTATTATTATTCCTAGTAATTACAAATTTTTAGTGATTAGAACTTCATACCAATTAAGATAGTGCACTGTACGACACATTCTTACGATAGATTTCAATAGAATACTTTGAGAAACAATTCTACTAAATAGATCTTAGTCACTAAAACAAACTACTCTCGCTAATAGAGATATTTTTAGGAAGTTCACTACAAGTTGTATGGAATTTAAGAATTAGTAAGCTTTTAATGTAATCTTGACTTATCCATTCTTTAAGAAGAAATTATAATAACACAATCAAGATTAGAAATTGAGTAATTCTGAGAAGAATACTCATAAATAGAGAATTACTTCAAATGAGTAATTGTTAGGATGGATAATTCATAAGCTATAATATAATGGAGTAAACCTACTTTGTACTTTGTTATTTTTGTGTTATAATTCTATCTGTTGCGTTTTCTTAGTGTAATCTTAGGATTAGTACAATTTAGTTGTAGAGATAATTTAAATTACATCATTAAATCATTCTATTGCTAGTTAATAGAAAAAATAATTGTTACTAATGTTTAAATCCTTTTCTTAGTAGAGGTAACCCTATATTTATCCATAATAACAAATGAGAGGTGCACTTACCTATTTAACCAAGTAAATTATAAAATATAGGAATTTAAATTGTAAGACTTAGAAGCTATAAAAGGAGGCGATCAAGTTTCTAGCGTCATTGCTAAGGAAACATCATCATCATTAATTTATGACTTAGAGCAGTACAATTGATCTAACTAACTTCAACCTTGAGCTCGAAAGAACACTTAAAAGCAACTTGAAGAAAGTCTAAGAGTATTTTGAGAAGTAAGCATCTGGTAGTAATGAAGTAAGAGCATAAGAACCGTTGAGAATCAAAATAGAGTCATCTAGAATGAATAATCAAAATCAAAACGTTAAGCCACCATTAGAAAACCAGTTCTTGAATCCGAAAGATGGTATCTAAAGAGATCTGCCATTGAATTTAGATCTACCTCTCGAAAGAAAATGGAATGTAATACAAGTGAGAAATGAGCTAAGAGTAAATCTGCATGTAGCTTTAAGGTCAATGTATTATTATTGTAGGCCTAACTTAGATGGGGCTAGTACCAACATCGCTCGACCTAGAGTTTAAGCTAATACTTCCAGGATTAAGCCAAGTATCATTCAGTTTGATCCATCAATGAATTCAGTTTGATGGGTTCAAGGATGAAGACCCCAATAATCATTTGCAACAATTCTTTGAAATTTGTGACACCTTTAAGATAGGTAAAGTTTCAGAGGATGCTATATACCTTAGGCTATTTCCATTTTCATTAAGATCCAATGCAAAGCAGTGGCTCAACTCTATGCCATAGAATTCCATCAACACTTGGCAAGAGATGGTTGAGCTATTCATGTGAAAATACTTCCCACCCTCAAGAATAGCTAAGGTAAGGCTAGATATCTCTTCATTTGGTTAGATGGATTCAGAAACTCTATATGAAGTATAGGAGAGATGGAAGGATTTATTAAGGAAATGCCCTTATCATGGGCTTACAAAATGGCACCACTTTTAGACATTCTAGAATGGATGAAACTATATCAGCAAGCAACTCATTGGTGCAACTACTAGAGGAAGCTTAAACCATAATTCACTAAAGCAACGTATTTAATTATTTGAAGATATAGCTAATAACTATTATCAATGGTCATCTATAAGAGGAAGAGAAAGAGGGTGTGAGGAAACATTGGTTGGATGCTACTTTTGCTTTACCACATAAAGTAGAGGTATTGACAAGGAAGCTTGATGCTCTAACAATGGGTTAAAACAAGGCTTTAGCAGGTTCAGATTCTGAGTTAGCAAGCTCCTCAGAGATTAATCAAGTGGAAAAAGTTGATTACATGGGGAACCCAATCCAAATAAGGAATGATCCATTCAGTAACACATATAATTTAAGTTGGAGGAATCATTTTAATTTTAGATGGGGTAACAACATTAGTCAAGTTCTAACATGCAACCTCATAGATTTCAAAGACAATTGCCTCCCCCTCAAAGTAAGCTAATGTTCATTGGGGGGATGTTGGCTCAATACATCAAGTCCTCTAAGAATCATCACTAAGCTACAGAAGCAACCCTAAGAAATCAAGGAGCATCAATACATAACTTAGAGAATTAGCCTCGTTAGATTTCTAGGATGTTATCTAAAAGAGCTCTTAGGTCGCTACCGAGTAACACTGAGACAAACCATAAGGAGTTTGTTAAGGCTATAACTCTTAGAATGGGGTAAGAAATTATAAACTTTAGAGAAGATCTATGACAAGAAGAAAGAAGTTGAAATTGAATTTAAGGAGCAAGTAGTGAATAATGCACCAAAAAGAAGAGGAAGTCTTACCAGTAGCACTAAAGGAGTATAAGCTACCTTTGCCATATCCCTTTAAACTAAGGAAGGATAGGGATGATGAGCATTATAAAAATTTTTTGGAGCTCTTCAAAAAGTTGCACATTATCCTTCCTTTGTTGGAAGCCTTAGGTCAAATGCCTAAGTATGAAAAATTCTTAAAAGAGCTTCTTTCCAACAAGAGGAAATTAGAGGAACTTTCCACTATTATCCTAGGTAGAGAATGCTACAAAGTTCTTTTGAACAAGTTGCATAGGGAACTCAAAGATCTTAGTAGCTTCACCATTCCATGTTTGATAGGAGACATTCCAATAGACAGGGCTTTGGCAGATCTTGGAGCCAGCATCAATTTGATGCCTTATAGTCTATTTAAGAGATTGAATTTAGGAGAGCCTAAAAGCAAATGAATGAGCATTTAGTTGGTAGATAGATCCATACAGTTTCCAAGAGGAGTTATGGAACATGTTTTGGTAAAGTTGCATGACTTTATTTTTCTTGTAGATTTTGTAGTATTGGACATAGATGATGATATCAAGGTTCCACTCTTTTTTAGCAGACCATTCTTGGCAACTATGGGCATTGTGATTAATGTCAAGGATGGAAAGTTAGTCCTTCTAGTCAGAAGTGAGGGGATGGTGATTAGAATGCCTAGCATCTTCAAGAAATCAATGAGAAGTAATGATAAATGCTTTGCTATTGATTCTTTTAATTTCATTGTTTTTGAGTTTTTGCAGGATGTTTTGAGTAAGGATCCTCAAAAGTCATGCTTGACAAGAGGAAATGAGGTAGATATAGTCAAAGAGGTAAAAGAAGTGATCACTCAGTTAGAGGTGTGTAGTACACAAGTAAAGGATTTCAAGGTTGAAGAGATTAACCAAAGTTATATTACTCATTTGAAGCCATTGGTTGAGGAGGCCCCTGACTTGGAAATGAAACAATTGTCCACTTACTTAGAGTCTACCTTTTTGTCTAAGGTTTCTAAGCTACCGGTGATCATATCATTAAGGCTAGACTTCTACTAAAAAGAGAAACTTTTATTAGTCTTAAAAGAACATGAGAGGGAAATTGCATGGAAGATATTGAACTTCAAAGGAATTAGTCCCTCCTTTTGTACACACAAAAGTTTAGTGGAGGATTGATTTAAAACAGTGGTGCAACCTCAAAGGAGACTAGATCCTATTATGAAGGCAGTAGTTAAGGAAAAGATAATGAAGTTAATGGATGTAGGACTCATCTACCTAATTTCAGATAGCTCATGAGTGAGTCTGGTGTTAGTAGTTTTAAAGAAGGGTAACATGACGATAGTACTGAATGAGAGGAATCAATTGATACTGATGCATACTATGACTGGTTAGAGAGTGTACATTGATTACATGAAATTCAATGACACCATAAGGGAAAACCACTTTCCACTACCTTTTATTTACCAAATGTTCGAGAGATTAGTAGGTCATGAATACTATTGTTTCTTAGATGGGATGTCTGGTTATTTTCAAATTCCAATAACTTTAAAATACCAAGAGAAGACTACCTTTACTTATCCCTATGGTACTTTTGCATATCGTAGAATGCCATTTGGACTATGTAACGTACCAGTCACTTTCTAATGTTACATGATGGCTATGTTTGGGGATTTAGTAAAGGATGTGATGGAAGTCTTTATGGATGATTTTTTTGTGTTTGGTGATATGTTTGATGGATGCCTTGCAAATTTGAAAAGGATATTGTAAAGATGTGAAGAGACGAATTCAGTGCTCAACTGGGAGAAGTACCATTTTATGGTACAATAAGGTATTGTGTTAGGATACATGATATCAAACAAGGGCATTGAGGTAGATACAGCTAAGGTCGAAGTGATATTAAAGTTACCACCACCATCATCTGTAAAGGCTGAGAGAAGCTTCTTGGGACATGCTAGATTCTACCGATGATTCATTAAGGACTTCTCTAAGATAGCTAGGCCATTGATAAAGCTCTTTGAGAAAGGTATATTGTTTGATTTTAGCATCAATTGTTTAGAGGCTTTTAATATTTTGAAGGAAAAATTTACCAACACTCTTATCATAGTAGTGCTAGATTAGATCATGCCATTTGAATTAATGTGTGATGCAAGTGACTTAGCAATAGGAGCAATATTGGGGTAGAGAAAAGACCAACGATTTCAGCAAATACATTATGCTAGGATGATACCCACTCCAAATCAAGTGACTTACACTACAATTGAGAAGGAACTGTTAGTAATTGTCTTTTCTTTTAATAAGTTTTGGCCCTACGTGATTCTCTCCAAAGTGATTGTTTACATCGATCACTCAATGTTAAGGTACCTTCTATCTAAATTTGACGCAAACCTATGGTTAATCTGTTGGTTATTGTTGCTTCAAGAGTTTGATTTGGAAATAAGGGACAAGAAGGGGCTCAAAAATTTTGTTGTAGATAACTTGTCTAGGTTGGATAATTCACATTTAGAGGAATTGAATGAGGATGACATTAATGATAAATTTTTAGAAGAAAGCTTGCTCACTCTTTACACAATAGAGACCTACAACATCTAATGTTTCACTGATATAAACTATTTGGTGGGGAAGGTTTTACCTCAAGACTTTAATCACCATAAGAAAAAGAAGTTATTCTCAAAGTGAAAGCATTACTTCTGGGAAGATCCTTTTCTTTTTAGAGTGTATGCTAATCAAATTATCTGACACTGTATATCACATGAAGAAGGATAGAAGATCTTATTTCATTGCCATAGTGGACCAACAAATGGTTACTATAGCACAAAAAAAAAATAAAAATAGTACAAAAGGTGTTGGAGGCTAGTTTTTACTAGCTAAGTATATTTCAGGATTCTTATGATTATGTTGTAGCTTGCTATAGGTGTCAAAGAATCGGTAATGTTTCCAAGAGGGATGAAATGCCACAAAAATATATCTTATAATGTGAAGTTTTTAACGTTTGAGGAATAGACTTCATGAGACCATTATCGAGATCTTATGGTAACAAGTACATTTTAGTTGCAGAAGACTACGTATTATAGTAGGTTAAAGCTTAAGCTTTACCAACAAATGATGCTAAGGTAGTATCAAGATTCTTGGGAAAGTTATTTTCTAGATTTAGGGCACCCCAAGCATTGATTAGTGATGGAGGAACCTACTTTTGCAACAATCAAATTGAACGCATCCTTAAGAGATATAGGGTACGCCATAAGATGGCCACTCATTACCATCTACGAACAAGTGGCTGAGTGGAAATATCCAATAGGGACCTAAAAAAGATTTTAGAGAAGATTGTAGCACACTGTTGAGCCTGGTTTTTCACCTTCCTAGTTCTTTTTATAAAATTAGGTCTTCTCTAAACCAATCAATACTAAACCCTACCCGTTTAATATTAACCCTCAACTAAGGTTTAAAGAAGACCATTTTTTCATTTGGAGTTACCACCTGACCGAAGTTAGGAAAAGGGGTTAAGTTATAACAAATTGAGTGAATTGGTTATAACTTAGCTATTGGTTTATCGATTAAAAAATGAATTTGTAAAACGGGTTTTTTAAAAACCAAAGATTTAGGTTCGGGGGCTAATTTATTAAACCCTAAATGGGTACCACTTTTTAACTTTCCAAATTTAATTTCGCTTTTCAAATATACCCTTTTTAATTTCTAAAAACATCTAATTATGATACATGCGAATAAATTGATTAATTTACATAAATATCTAAAAGTGGAAAAAATAAAACTTTCCATATTTTAAGTCACCCCATACTTGAATACGGGTGCCTACGTACCCATTATTCGGAATCAGATGCACATGGTTCTTTTGTAAAAAACTTTAGTAAGTGGTTTGATTTTAATTTTTGAAAAATTGTCGGGTTTACGTTTCTACCCATTTTGACTTGATTTGAGAAAAGATTATAAGGGGTCCTAAGTTGGATTTTATTTTTGGAAATTCTAAATGATTCTAATTTGAAAATTGATTGATTTATTTTCATTTATTTTTTAGCAAACTCAATTTTTCTAAGTGTGAAAACGATTTTGTTTACTAACCTCTTTATTTATTTTTATTTTTATTATATCATCTTATTTATTTTATACTTATTCTATCTATTTCTATTAAAATAAATAAATAGACTACTTTCTTCCTTCTTCTTATTTCTTCTCTTTCTTTTTTCTTTTTCGTTCTTTTTTCTTTTTCTCATTTATAACATTTACAAATAAACAAATGAATAAATAAATGAAAAAAAAATAAAAGAAAAACCAAGTAGGGTTAGATTGGCTTTGGATCATCGGCTCACTTCGGCTTGGATCGGCTCACTTTGGCTTGAGTCGGCTCACTTGAGCTTAGATCGGCTCAGTCGGCTCACTTCGACTTAGATCGGCTCGGTTGGCTCACTTTGGCTTGGATTGGCTTGGTCGGTTCGGTCGGCTCGAGAAATCTGATGGTGGTGGTTTTCGTAAAAACACCATAAGGAATGCCATGCTAGTGAGAGGAAACTTCAATTTTTGTTTTTCTAAAGTATTTTGAAGTTTTTATTGTGTTTTGAAAATGAAGAGTAGACCCCTATTTATAGGTGTCATGGTCGTGTTAAGGACAGAAAAAATTAAATGCAATATGATTTTCTTCCAATTTTGGATTGGATGAACCTGGACAATATGTGGTGCCAAATACATAGCTGTACATGTATGAATGTGCCAGAGTATGTTGGAGTGTGTTGAAATGTATCGGAATGTGTCTACCATACTTAGAAGTGAGTTACCAAATGACGTAGTAATGACGTAGCCCATGATGTGGCGATAGCATGGCAATAAAGTGAGAAAAGAAAATAAAAGATACATTTTGTACCTTCTATGGATTGAACCTAAGATCTCCAAGTTATATGCAATATTAAGTTTAAATGCTTATCCAGCTAAGCTATTGGTTTTTCCTTATTCATATATGTAATTAATTGCACATATAGACCAAGTTAGCGTGAGCTAAATTCAAATCTAAGCATAAACCTAACAGCCTTTTATTCAAAACTATTGAAATTGAAATTAAAATTATATTCTAATTAAACAACCTAAAAAATTATTATTTTCTAAATACCTTATTTTATTTTGTGACTTTTCAAATTTCCTTTTTTTTGTAGTTTTTCTAAATTTCTTCATTTTGGGGGGATTACTTAATTTTCTACACATACAATAGAAAATATTTGGGTAATAAGTTAGATGATGCTTTATGGGCATAATGGACTACTTCTAAAATTTTATTAGGTACTACACCGATTAGTTTATGGTAAGGCTTACCATTGATTGGTGAAGATTGAGCATAAGGCTTATTGGGATTTAAAGATAGCAATTTTTTATTATGAGGCAGCTGGTAAACTTAGGTGTTTCCAAATCAATGAATTGGATGAGTATTGTTGGGTGGCTTATGAGAACAATCGAATGTATAAGAAGTGAGCTAAACATTTTCATGATTCTAAGATTAAGCACCCCATGCAATTCACGGAAGGTGATCTGGTACTTTGGTACAATTTTAAATTAAGTTATTTCCTAGCAAACTTTAGTCTAGGTGGCCAAGTCTATTTTTAGTGAAAAAGGTGTTTCCATTTGGATTGGTGGAAGTCGAGCATCCCGAAAAAGGGACATTTAAGGTTAATGTACAACGGTTTAAGTTATATCATCGGGAAGTAGATTGGAATGAAGATAAGAAGGAGTTAAAGACTTCTCTAAGTCAATGAATGAAGCCAAATACTCTAGGATTGTCGAGCTTGAGATGTTAAACAAGCATGTGTTATTGATTAGGCTAAAAATTTCGTTTTGTTTGTGCAGAGAATTTTGAAGTTTGTTGAGTTTGAATTACTTAAATGATGTTATTGTTATTCATTTAAATTGTTTGAAATATCTTTGTTTATAGTCTGATGCTTAAAGAAAGGAAACATCAAGTGACAGTCATGGAAATTCAAAGGGAAGAGAAGAACTTCACAAAGAGTGGGGACATAAATGGAGTATGAAAGGTAAATATTACAATCATAGCCTTAATAAAGGTAAGTACTTAATTTTTCAAGCACAACATCCATCACGAGGTCAATCATGGTCATGATAAATTAACAAGACTAATCTACCTCTTCATCATGATCGTAATCACTTCCCTAAAAATTTTCACATCTCAATCATAACCATGATCACTACCCTAAGAGCTTTTCAATTTAATCACAGCCGTGATAAAATGAGTTACATTTGAAATTTTTTACTATAGAACTAGTTACAGCTTTGTTCACACCTATGACTATTAAAGGGGGATGGTCGTAATGGCTCAAAAATTTTGGGTACAAAGCTAATCAACAAGACTCATCATGTTCATCTCCAAGCTTGAATAGGAATCATAGCCCAAATCATGACTGTAATCATGTCCCTTCCACCCCACCATATACACAATTTCCCTTTCTCTCTCTCTCTCTCTGTCATTTCTTACACTTTGAAAATCTATCTTATGATATTCTCACTACACTAGTTTCCTACAAACTTCTAGCCCTATTTTCTTCACATCAACCCTTATTCCACCCATTTCTGACACTTGCACTATCATTTTTCATCACCCTTATGCTCTTCTAACGTATGATCTTCCTCTTTTTCTTTTGTTTTTCTATATTTTCATAGGTTTGATTCTTGTTACTTTAGGCTTTATATATGTATGTTTGCTATGATTTGTAAAAGTGTTATTATAGTAATAGTAGTTGCATTTATATCATAATTAGACTTTGATTTGCATGATTTTGTGATGGAAGTTTGCATATCAAGCTTAAACCTTAATTTTACTAATATCGATCGAATTGGAAATTTCTACAAATTAGGTATAGATTGATGAATTAGTCTCGTCATAGTACTTTAGTGCCATGTAAGATTATAGTGTTAGCTTTGGTTATGTATGATTGAAGTGTTGTGTTTGTATGTAATGATGTACAGTTGACTATTGTATAATTAAGGGATGATAGTAATCCTTAGTTGATGCTTGGGTTATAAGTTGAGTCATTATGAATTCACTTGTATAATGTATGCTTAGAAGCTGAATTGTACGTGAGTTTAAACTAATATTGATGTTTACAGATGGCACCAAAAAAATCAACTCTGTCTCATCATGAGAGACTAAAGGCTAATTGGTCTCTTTCTCCTCCTCCCAAACAATCCGATGTAGTAAGTTCTAATAAGGTAGTCACTCCACCAACTGGTATGACTACGAAGTAGAAAGAGAGATTCACGAAATTTGTTACTAAGAAGATTATCAAGGGACATTATGTCATAGATTAGGATGTGCTTGGGAAGTATAGCTTAAAGATAGATATGCAGCATTGTTGGGAAATGACCCATGGCTAAAGTCATTTACAATTCAGGAGAAGACTTATAAACAAACAACTTTGGCTTTTCTCTCATTGTTCAAGATTAAGTACGAATATATTAGCTCTAAAATGGATAATGGGGTAGAGTTCTTTGCGTTTAGACAAACTCATACCATCGACATGTTAACATTTGTACAAGCGATGGGGTTATATTCCTGAGCTGAGCTTAAGGTTGAGGAGTTTATAGATCTGCCAGTGAGTCTTCCCCGAGGAACTTCAATGAATGAGTTTTAGAGAGAAATCTCCAATGAAAGTAGTTTCAAGGTAAGCAAATCCAAGGCTTTTACTTTAAAGAAGACTAATGCTCGAGTCTTCCATTACATTCTTATGAAGATGATTTATGGGAAGTACGAGAGCCTTAGGGTAGTGGGCCACATTATTTATTACTCTTATATAGTATACTAAACGGGTTTCTAGTGAATGTGGGCATCTTAGTTGCATTTAGACTTCTTTAAAAAACGTTTGATAAAAGTAAGGGCATTTTTGTTAGAAGGCTGATTACAAGGATCCTTAGGAATTTGAGTTTATGGCCTACAAGTGACAAGCCAAGGGACTCTTGTGCTGATCCTAAACTGCTACGAAGAACCCCTTTTAATTAGTAGGGTATTGCAAGAGTCTCAAAACTTGATTTAGATATTAAGGACCTTGGTGCTCTTGATTTTGCACCATCCACATCATGCTTCTCAATTGGTAACTTAAACAGATTGGAAACTAAAGTAGCTGAGATTAAAGAGACTCAAAAGGGAATTATCAAGCTTTTAGAGAATATTGCCATGAAAGTAAGAGTGACTATTCCCTCTTGTTTCTCTAGTCCTTAAACTCAGGAGGGCACTAGTCCCTATCAACCTTAGGTTCCCCCACCCGTATGTGCTTTAGAAGAAGAAGAAGGAGATGAAGAGTTTAGAGAAGAAGATTCTAATGATGAGGAGGAAGGGTTAAAAGAAGAGGATAGTGATGATGATGAGGAAACATATAGTGCCCAACAAGAAATAGCCGGACAAGGTGTTAAGGATGAGAGTGAGGAAGAATCATTGGAGGAGGATGAAGACGACTCAGATGAATAGGCAAGGGATGAGGCTGATTGACCCATTTTCTTTCTCTCGTTTTCTTCTTTGCTTTCTTTTGTTATATTTTGTTAGTCTTACACTCATTAGATGTTTGAGAGCTTAACATCAATAATGTACTATTAATGGAGACTCTAATATTATGAGTTTATTACACTTTGTTTTTGTTTTGTCTTGATGGTTAGGCATCTTTTGTTGTTTGAGTTATCATAGTGTTGAAAACTGTACTATCTGATGGTTTAAGAATCAATGAATTGGTCAAACTTCATGTTTTAGGGAAGTCAAATGCTTGTTCTATTGTTGTTTTTCATCTTTCTATTTATTCCTTTTCTATGCTTATTTTATGTTTGCTTTCCTCTAACATTGAAAACAATGTCTCTCATTGGGTGTAGAGAAACGTAAACTTTATTTATCAAAGTATTCTACTTAAGCTATTTGTTGATAGTCAATTTTCGTCTCCATCTTACTTGTCTATTCAGTTGTCGATATGCCACGTAATCTATATTCTTGCTACTTCATCGAGTGATCGTTATTCTTGACATTCCTACCTATCGATTTACGCATCGAAGTGGCCGTATCGAACTAGCCCCGGTACCAAGTATTTGTTTTACCTTTGGAGGATATTTTCAATTTCCAAAATTCACCAACATTTGGTGCCATTTATTTTTCCCTAAACATACCTACATGGCTAAAACAAGAGTATTTAAGAGAGCAGGTGCTGGCATTTCCTCCCAACAACTTGAAGGGGGGGAGTCGACATATTAATGAGCAGTGATTGGCTAAACTCGAGTAGCTTTACCTTAACTTAGCCTAAGATAACGAAGAATTAAACAAAAAACATGAATGAGTCCTTAACCTCCTCTGTAGTAATATTCACCTAAACTCGACCCAAAATAAAGACCAAAGCGATCATGATGCTGAAAAAAACAATGATTCAATTTATTCACTTGAGTTACAAAAAAAAGAAAGTCAAGAAAATGATAAGACCTTCAACTCTTCCTTTTAAAAAGAATGCAAAAGGTAAGCCACAAAAGTAGGTACACCATGTAGGTCCTTCATATGTTAGCACCCCTATTGCCTTAACCAAGTAGTTCCAAATTAAAAAGAGTCCCTTTGTTTGAGAGATTTTAGAGGAAGTTATACTTTGACACATCAAGCTGCTACAATTTGAGACTTATGATGGAACAAAGGACCCCGAGGACTACCTAAAGTATTATTGTACGTTGGCCAAGTTATATGGTTTGAGTGAAGTAGTGGCCTATCAAGCTTTTCCTTCAGCATTGAGTAATGAAGCTAGCATATGGTTCAAACATTTGCAATCATATACCATTTCCTATTTTGATGAACTAGTAGAAGTATTCCTTTAACACTTCCTTGTAAATAAGCTTCCTGTTAAGAACTCTTCAATCCTTAACACCATCAAACAAAAGTCTAATGAGTCAATCAGGGACTACTTTGCTAGATTTATGGTTGAGATGGATCAAATCCTATAATTGGATATGAGTGTAGCCCAAGCCCCATGGAGACTTTTTCAAGTCTCTTGTAAAGAACAAGACAAAAACTTTCTCTAAGTTAAAGGCTAATGCTACCTCATACATTAGTTAGGAAGAAAACATAAAGGCACAGCAAAAGATCGATCAAAGTATAGGGGATGAAAAGAATGACAAGTGAAGAAGTACAAAGGATAGACTACACATGGATAATGACTACAGTTCAAATGCTAAGAGGAAGAGAGTAAAGATCCTGATATACTCATCCCATACACCTGTCAATCGTCTAATTTCGGATATTTTGATGGAGGTACGTGGGTAAAGAGGCATCCTCCAATGGTCGAAAAGAATGAGAGAGAATCCCTTAAGGAGAAACTCCAATAAGTACTGTGATTTCCACCATAACAAAGGTCATAATACAGATGAGTGCATCCAACTCAAGAATGCAATTGAAGATGCAACTAATGTAGGCACTTATGCAAGTTCTTAGTGCATGATGCCAAGAGTATTAAGAGATTGTCTCAAAGGAGCGTGAGGAAAGAAAATGACACACAACCAGTAGCTTTCGTGATTGATGCAAAGGATGTGAATTCTAGTAAGGTACCCAATGGAGTGATCAACACCATTGTCGGTAAACTTACTATAGGCTAGTCAAGCTCTTCAAAATCAATTAATTCCAAGAATTACGTTTGCAATATTTAAGGCAAAAAGGTTTAGATCAACAATACAATATCTTTTGGAGAGGAAGATTTTGAGAGCATCCGAAGGCCATACGATGACGCACTCATCATCAATGCGAGAGTTACTAACTTCGAAGTAAAGAAGATTCTCATCTATATAGGAAATTTGGTCGACACCATTTTTCAACTTGCTTTTGACCAAATGAGGCTTAAGATCAAAGCACAGTTACGGTCTTACAAGTATGATCTCTATACCTTCAACAACCAATCCGTCTAAGTAGCCGGAGTCATTTCTTTATCAATACATATTAGCGATGACAAGCATGTTGTAGAGACAGCCATGCCAACATCTATTTGGCATTGTCCCTTCAATTACACATCTTAAAGCCAAGTTCCCTACTCCTATGGGGGTTAGCATATGTAAAGGGCATTAGTAATTGACACAATCCTTGTACATAAGGGCCTTGAGGCGAGAAGAAGTATTTCAGGTTGAAACATGTTCAGAAGGCAAGTTAGTCGGCATCAAGAATGCTAAGAGTAATATTGAGGAAATTCCTTTGGGGGACAACCTAAGGAAAATAATGAAAATCGAGAAACCCTTGCCAGTAGATACTTAGGAAAGTTGATCAACTTCATGCAAGCCATCGCTGATGTGGTTGCATGGTGTCCTTTAAACATGCTGGGTATCTTGAGAGAAGTAATGGTATATAAGCTCCAGATTGATTCGAATGTAAAGGTGGTTCAACAAAAGAAGAAGCATTTTGCACTAAAGAGACAAGTAACAATAATGGAAGAAGTCAAAAAGTTATTTAACGCAGGATTCATCTAAGAAGAGCCTTATCCGACTTAGCTAGCCAATTGTATGCTAGTCAAGAAGTCTAACAGCAAGTGAAGGATGTGCATAGACTTCACGAATCTTAACAAGGCTTATCCCAAGGACTGTTTCCCATACCAAAAATTGATTAGATGGTAGATGCAATTGTTGGACACATATTACTTTCCTTTATGGATGGATGCTTTCTCTGGTTACAACTAAATCGAGATGGATAAGGAGGATGAAGTCCACATGTCTTTTATTGCCAATTTTGGAACGTATTGTTACACAGTAATGCTCTTTCGGCTTAAGAATGCAAGCACAACATACCAAAAATTTGTTACCAAGATGTTTAAACTCCAAATTCATAGAAACTTCGAAGTACATGTTGACGGTATGATTGTCAAGAACATAAAGGAAGATTGGCATCTTGCCGACCTAGAGGAGACATTTGCTACATTGAGGACTTACAACATGAAACTCAACCCACAAAAATGCATTTTTGGCACAACATTGGGAAAATTTTTAGGTTACATGGTTATTTGGTGTGACATCGAGGCCAACAAGAAATATTGAAGCTATAAGGAACATGAAATCACCTCTCACAATCAAAGAAGTGTAGGAACTCACTAGGCAAATTGCTGCCCTTAACAAATTCATATCGAGAAGTGCAAATAGGTGCATAGAATTCTTTAAAATTTTAAAGAATTCAATTAAACTAATGATTGCAAAAGAGCTTTCAGTGAGCTTAAGGAATTTCTTGCGTTACCTTCAATATTCGACACCCATTCCTAGATAAAATTTATATTTATACCTATTAGTAAGCTGTCAAGCTCTTGCTTCTATATTGGTCTAAATTAACAACAAAGAGCATCAACCCATTTATTATGTGGGTCATGTTCTATAAGAGCTAGAGTTTCAGTATACAAAGATTGAAAAGCTTGTATTAGCAGTGGTTCTCTTGACAAGAAGTTAAAGTTGTATTTTAAAGCTCTCCAGATCATTGTTGTCACCAATCAGCCAATGTAGCAAGCATTGCAATAGCCCTGATTCCTTAGGGAGGAAGATGAAGTATGCCCTTGAGCTTAGTACCTATGATGTACAATATAAACCCATAACGGCATTAAAGGCTTAAGTAATAGCAGATTTTGTAACTGAATTTACTGGTGAGGAAGATTGTGTAGAAGTTGCTTAGAAACCTATCTGGTTCCTTTACGTAGATGGTTCTTCGATGCAAGAAGTGGTGCAGGCCTAGTTCTTTAAGGCCCCCATAATGTCAAAGTTCATTATGCTTTGAAATCGGATTCCCAGCCAGCAACAATGAAGTAGTGTACAAAGCTCTAATCGCCAGACTAAAACTGGCAAAAGAAATTGGCGTTAAGAAACTTGAAGTGTTCTCTGATTCCCAATTGGTGGTGAATCAGGCAGTAGAAAGTTACGCAGCAAGGGAAGAGGAAATGATCAAGTACCTACTAATGGTTCGAACGCTCACAGAAGAATTCCAATCTTTCATCATCTACGAAATTTTGAGTAGCAAGAACATTGCAACCTACAAGTTCTTAAAGTTGGCTAGTACGGCATTCCCTGAATTGAAGGACAAACTTTTCATTGAGTTTCTTTCACAGAAAAGTCAATCTACCCTCTTACAGAACTGTGAGTTAGCTCCTTACTTGAGAGAAGAATCATGGATAGATCCCCTAGTAGATTGTTTAAGAGATGGTACTTACCCTAACAATAAGAAAGGAGTGCGAAGATTAGCATACCAAGCCGTGAATTATACACTAATTGATGGTCAGTTGTATAAATGCAGCATATCATAACCCTATCTTCAATGCCTTCCTCTGAGAGATACCCAAAGGGTGTTATCTGAGCTACGTGGTGGCATATACAATAACCACATAAAAGCATAGATACTATATGTTTGAGCACTATGTCTCGGTTATTACTAGCCGACTATAAGAGAAGATGCAAAGGAAATTGTTTGACACTATCTCTAGTGTTAGAAGCACGAGTTGTCAAGTCATACATTTGCAACTGAGTTACATAGTCTAACCAGCTTTTCGCCCTTTGCCTAGTAGGGGTTGGATATTTTCGGACCCTTTCCAAAGTCTATCACCTAGCAACCATTCATCATTGTTGCTATAGATTACTTTACTAAATGGGAAGATGCCGAGGTAGTAGCGAAGATCACTGAACAGAAAATGGAAGCGTTCATCTTTAGCTCCATCATATCAAGATTCAAAGATACTTACATGATAATTATGGATAACGGCCTATAGTTTGACAACAATAAGTTTCGGGCATTTTGTACGAAGTACAGCATTTACCTCAACTATACGTCTATAGTGCACCCTTAAATGAATAGATAAATTGAAGCCGTAAATAAGATCATACTGTACGGCCTAAGATGGAAAGTAGGTGAAGTCAAGAAGAAATGGGCTAATGAACTACCAAATGTTTTATTGAGGTATTGACCTACCTACAGAACTGTGATTGGGGAAACGCCCATTTGGTTAGCCTATGGCATAGAAGCTATGTTAACAATTGAGTTGGATTTACCAAATTTGCGGACTTAGAATTTCGATGTTATGGTTAATGAAGTCGGATTAACTGCAAATTTAGACAACATTAATGAAATTCGGGATATTACAAGAACTAAGATCGCGGCATATCAGCATAAAGCGACAAGGTATTACAATCATAATATGAAGCATAGGGTTTTTCAACCTAGGGATTTGGTTTGCCGAAAGATGGATGCTACTGGTGTGTAAGCAAATCAAGGGAAGGTCGGCATGAACTGGGAGGATCCTATTAGGATTCGAGAAGTCTTTGGCAAGGGGGCTTACCAACTGGAAAGGTTAGATGGATCCATCATCCTACAAGTATGGAACATCGAGAATTTGGATGCATTGTATGCATCTTCAACTCTCTACAACAAATTTATTTAACAAAATCAAGAATGATTCAGCATAACACATGGATACAACCAAGGATATTACCTTCTTCGCCTCTTTGTCAGCTTTATCTAAAGCCATCAGAATGTGGCTGCTCATTTGGAAAAGGAAATATGTTAGTAACCTGAATGAATTTGAAAATTAAAAGTAATGGTTATAAATACTCACATCATACAATTTAGCTATGATATGGGCTTTATTGAAACAGTCAACTCTGTCTATATCCCTCTTCACATAATCTTTGTCCTTAGGAAGAATAACTCCTTCCATTAAAGCCAAGGACTTTGTCTTATTACCTAAGGTCAAGTTGATGTCCAGAATTGTATAGTTCCAGCACTGGACATAGTACTCACCAACTTCCTTATTAGGGACAAATTCGACATTGCTGGTACCGAGTGCTTTACTATGTATTTCCTCCTTCATCCTCTCATCTAAATCTTTGGACCATTTGGTAGTTAGTTGGTCGACAAGTTCTTTTCTTAGTCTTTTATTATTGCTCAGCACCACCGTCACTATCAAGGATGACCATTTGGTAGCAATGACATCAGTCTCACTTTAGGGTTGGATCTCTTAAACCTCCTCTCTCAGCTCTATAATGGGTGGAACATCTTCAATAATCTTGACAAGTTCCCTCGAATGAGCAATTTTAGTTTCGACCGGCAAATCCTTCTTCCGCTTCTTGGTAGGTTGAGAAGGTTTTTGTTACACCACAGGCTGCTTGGTTGATTGTTTGGCCAACTTTTTCACAGCTATTGGTCGAATCATGGATGTAACGGCCACACGCTCGTTGACCTTTGATTTTTTAGCCTTTTCCTAAGCTAGTAGCTTAGCATGATTTACCTCACAAACATGCATATCTGCAAGATGAGTAAACAAGTTAATATCAACACAAGAAAAGAATAAACTTACATTCTCCATGCCGAATGAGACTCAAAGGCTACAATTATTCCCCCAAATCGCAAGAATGGCTTTCCTCTTATGGTTATACTCAATATGATGGTAACACGATAGCATACCTTCATTTTCAAAAAAAATTGGTTCTCCGCTTTTGTAATGCCATATAATTCTCATAATGTCCTAGAAGAACAATTCATTCTTCCTCCTTTCTTGAATTTTCTTTGCTAGTTTTGCATTGCTCAGCATCAGATCATTATCTTTAGTGCAAATTGGCTCAGTCCATCGAGTCTAGAAGTCTAGCTCTTCATCAAATACTATTGACAAGAATTTATCATGCCACTTATAGATCTTAGACTCTAACCTATCCATGGACTTTCGCCTATGCCTTGTAGTGGCAAAGTACCACCCGTTAAGCCACCTCCTAATCGTGAAGAAAAATTGAAACAGTTGAGGCATAGCCCAAACTTCAACTTCTTTGCAAACAATCTTAAAAGTCGCCAAATGCCAATATATGTTAGGTGAGAACATACTCAGCACAACTCTAAAGTAACTGAAGAAGCCCGTAACAAAAGCCAAGAAAGGGAAGTGCAATCTAAAATCTAAATATTTCAACTATATATGGAACTTGTGCTCCCTTGGGAAATATACCCTCTCCTCCTCTTTCAGCCTTATTAGATTCCATGTTCCAAGAAAGTCTCATAAGTACTGATTGCACTTCGTGACAAGAACTCTGTCAACGAAAATGACAGTTCCATTCGAAGAGTTGTAGAAGTAGGCTATGGTTTTGTACAAATGCTTTACTGAAGACCGACCTTCTTTGTCCTCAGGATAATTATCTACGATAAGTTCGTTGATCTGATTGAGTTTATCCTACCTTACCTCAATGCTTTCATCAGAGTTGCCAAAATAGTACACCACCTCGCTCCTTCTTTGGGGGGGGGGGGGTAGGGGTGGGAGAGATAAGTGGCAGTTTTTGTTACTTTAGAGTCAAAAAGAACTAGTCAACGAACAATGTTGTGAACCATACCTGAATGTCTATGAATATTATCTCAAAAATCGAAGAACTTATAAGAGTGAAGACGAGAAAGGAAGAAAATATGGTTATGAAGACTAAGTTTAAATAGCAATGAATCCTGATGTCGAAGAGTCCTTTTAATATGGATAATTCACCTTCGTAAACGCAAACCCGTTTCTAATAGTGATGATCACTAATTTGATAAATAGTACAAATTGACGTACATGTCATGTCTTTGGAATCTGATGGTTGATAACTTTCTGATAGTTACTAAGTCTGCAGCATAGTGGTTATCGAGGCGATAAGTGTCATATCACCTACTTGTTAGTCTCTTCAATAGGCAAGAATTCAAAAACTATGACTTTTCAACTAAGATGTGAACCGCCATTCTTCCTCTTTTGCTTAGCATCCAAAGAACTACTCCCACTCAACCTGTAGTGCATTATATATTACTTCTTTTATCGATTACTTAAACACGGGAGTTGGGAGCCAAATGTTGATAGTAAATTTTCATCTCTATCTTATTTGTCTATTCAGCTACCAACATGGCGCACAATCTTTATTCTTGGCACTTTACCAAGTGATCGATATTCTCGATATTATGTTAAGTAACTCAAATCCATCGCAGATTTGAATTTAAGTTCATGGCACGAAAGATTATTATAATCACGGTTATGATTACATAATTGCCAACTTTCCCTACATTTTAGGGAAGGTGCCTAATCAAGAAGCTTCTATGTATCTTGGAAATTGTTCCGATAACTACTCCTTCAAATAGGACAATCTCCTATAAGTACGGAAAACAAACCCAATAAGAGGGGGGCTAATAACTCTCAACTTCTTAACTTTACTATTTTCATCCTTACTAACTGACTTAAGTATCGGAGTGGCTACATCAAACTGGCCCTGATACAAAGTATCTGTTTTATCTTTGTAGGATATTTCCAATTCTCAAAATTCACCAACAACATTATTTGTTTTCAAATTACGAGTTTGCTAAGTAGATTGTCAACTTAGCATAGTAGTACTCAATTTTGTGCCTAAATACTTCTTTTGGACTTAGTGTGCATGACCAATATTGTAGGATAAAATCTAAGTGAAGCATTCTTACTTGCCATTTAATGAATGAATTTAGAGGTCAGAAGTGAATCAGAGTCTTTAGTTTAAAGTTAATTGGTTGTGTTAATAAATTTTTTGACTAGTATATCTACTTTGAAATTACTTTTGGGAGTTCATTTAATCTTAATGGAAAGGGCGAGCTTTAGTCCTTCAAAGGAGCAAAGTTTGACCTTACTGCTAATTTTTGTCTTTATACTGTTATAATAAGAATCTATAAGGATCAAGTTGGTAAGGGTAGGCTTTAGTCCCTTAAAAGAGCGAAGTTTGACTACGTTGTTGATCTTTCTTAAAAAAAAAAAAAAAAAAAGAAGAAGAAGAAGAAGAAGAAGAAGACGAAGATAAGAGAAAAATGAGAATGTAATGTATAAATTGTCCTTGGAGAGATTCAATAAAAGAAGTAGAAATATAGGAGAAAGATGGATGCAATATACGTATCTTCTAAGTTAGTGTTCTTAAGAAGTAATTGAAGGGTTTTTATAAACTTAAGAAGTGGATGAAGTATAACCAATTTTTGTTTGATCTATTTGACTTCGTGCTAACTTTTTGCCTTTGAAAACAATCATTAAATAGTAAGAGTGAAGTGTGTTTTACTTTGATTAGTTTTAGAATCTTGGTTTGTATATTCTAAGAACACAATGTGTTAAGCACAAAGTTGAGCCACTGTAAATGTTTTGTCGATTGTGCAATTGATTATTCTTAAGTGTTTTCTTGAGGACAAGCAAAGCTTAAGTGTAGGAAAGTTTGATAAGTGTAAATTACTTTACAATTTAAAGACATATTTAGGCATAAAATTGTTCATAATTGTCATTCAATTCTTAACTTTTGGTACTTAATTAGATAATGTATTGATTTCACATGAATCACGAGCAAAGGGATGAAATTTATGCAAGAACAATGACTTCTAAGTTAATCACGGCCATGAGGAGAAGAAAACTTTGAAGTAAACCTAAGATTTATTCAATCATGGGTATAATGAAGAAAGATTACATTGGCCAGCACTAATTATGCCCTTCATCGTAGGTGTGATTGAGGAAGCACCGATGATCTCCTTATTAATCATGGTCATAATTATATAGCAGGAGGGTAATTATGTACTCAATCACTAACGTAATGAGTAGTAATGAAGCGAGAAAGAGTTTACGTCTACTATTATGGCCATGATTGGTATAGAATTTTCTTTTTTGAGATGGTCATGCTTCGAGTCATGGCCGTAATGGGAGTGGACATAACTATTCTTCTTAAACTTATTCACATGAACTAGTATGCGGAAAATGTTTTAACATCAAGTGATGCGTTGAAGTGGTATATTCAAGTCCTTTGATGAGAAGAATATAAATATACAACTAACTTTAGGAGAATAACCACCAGATTAAGAGAGGATAACATTAGGAAAAAAAAAACACCGTTGACTAAAAACCATTAACTTTTATAGTTTGTAGTGTTCCTAAAACAAGAGTTTTTAGGTGTAACATTCTTCACAAATTTCGAGAGAATTGTACAGAATCTTTTGTATATTGTGTAACAGAACCCTTTAAGCAATAAAAAAATGGGGTTTTATTCTTTTCTCTTTTTTCATGTTATGTTTTACTTCTTTTTTCTTATTGCTAAGTATTTGCTTTGTTTCTATCGTGTTTAAGTGACAAAAATAGGGTTTACGAAGTCATTTTAACATGAATGTATTGTGAATTGTTATTATTCCTAGTAATTAAAAAATTTTAGTGATTAGAACTTCATACAAGTTAAGATAGTATATTATATGACACAATCTTACAATAGATTTCAATGGAATACTTTGAGAAAAAATTCCATTGAATAGAACGTAGTCACTAAAACGAACTACTCCTACTAATAGAGATATTTTTATGAAGTTCGCTGCAAGTTGTATGGAATTCAAGGATTAGTAAGCTTGTAATGCAATCTTGACTTGTCCATTCTTTAAGAAGAAATTCTAAGAACGCAATTAAGATTAGAAATTGAGTAATTTCGAGAAGAATACTTATGAATAGATAATTCCTTCAAATGACTAATTGTTAGGATGGATAATTCATAAGGTATGTTAATATGATAGAGCAAACTTACTTTATACTTTGTTATTTTTGTGTTATAATTCTATCTATTGTGTTTTCTTAGTGTAATCTTAGGATTAGTACAGTTAAGTTATAGGGATCATTTAACTTACTTCATTAAATCATTTAATTGCTAGTTAATAGGAAAAATAATTGGTACTAGTGCTTAAATCCTTTTCCCAGTCAAGACATCCCTATACTTATCTGTACTAACAAACAATAAGTACACTTACCTATTTAACTGAGTAAAGGATAAAATATAGGAATTTAAATTGTAAGACTCTAAAGCTTAAAAAAGGGGTGCCTTGTTCACCACTTTAGTCTAGCCATCAGTCTGAGGGTGGCTATTGGAGCTAAAAATAAGTTTAGTCTTTAGTACTCTATGTAGTTGAACAACTTCCTAGAAAAACATATCAGTATTGTATCAAGCATCTTTAGTATAATGGCATGGAACGACATGTGCCGTCTTACTGAAGTGGTCTACTACAACAAACATAACATCTTTTCCCCAAGATGTTTAGGGCAACCTAAAGGTAAAGTTCATGTTGAGATTAGCCCAAGGTAAGGTTAGCATTAGTAGGTGCATGTATTCTCCATGGGGCTCTCTCTTCCCCTAAGCTCACTTGCATACTTCTTAATTACCACCTACATTATGGACATCCATAGCCAAACCAGGCCAATAAAAGTTTTCCTTCAATAGATTGACAGTTTTGGTCTCTTCGAAATTACTAGATAATTTACTACTATGAGTTTCCCAGACTAATAGCTCATGCATGGAGTAACTTGGTATACATAGCCTTTGGTCCTTAAAAAAATTGCCATCCTTAAGATAATATCTTCCAACAACTACTCCTTCTTGACACTACTCAATAACTAGACCAAAATGAGGGTCATTAACGTACTACTCAATGATGAGCAAAAAACCTAGCAATTTTGTCAGCAAGGTGGTAAGTAAGGTTTGCTGTTCTGATAGGGCTTTAGCGACCACATTTGTGCTTCCTTTGTTGTGTTGAATTATTTTTGAAAACCCTTCTACGAACTCAAACCACTTGGCTTATCTCATCGAAAGTTTGTTCTAACTTACAAAATGCTGCAAAAACTCATAATCTGTATAAATAATAAACTTGTGTAACAGTAAATAATGTTACCGTACAGTAAGGGCTCGAAAAAAAGAGTATAACTCTTTTTCATACATAGAATAGTTCAAGGCAGCGCCACTAAGCTTCATACTATAGTAGGCAATGGGTCGTTGCTCCTACATCATGATAGTACCAATTCCAACTCCTAATGCATCACATTCTAACTCAAAGGGCTTGTCAAAGTTTAGTAGTAATAAGATAGGGGCAGAGGTAAACTTCTCCTTAATCTCCTTAAAGCTTTATTCAACTCAGTTATTCCATTTGAACCCATCACTCTTCTTTGTCAACTCGGTTAAGGAGGTGACTATGGTGCTAAAGTTTTTAATAAATCGTCTATAAAAAGATGCTAGGCCATGGAAACTTCAAACTTCAGTGGTATTCTTCAATATCAACCATTCCAAGACTACTTGGATCTTCTCTTCAATTGCTCGAAATCCTTCTTCTGATACTACAAATCCAAGAAAAATCACTTTATCTTAATAGAACGCATACTTCTTCAAATTCCCATGCAACTTCTCGATCTACAAAATGTCGAATACTGCTCAGAGATGTTGAACATAGTTGTTTAGATAGGCATTGTACACTAATATGTCATCAAAGTATATGACTACACACTTTCCGATCAAGGGGCACATCACATGATTCATTAACCTCATGACTGTACTTGGTTCATTGGTAAGTCCGAATGGAAAAACTAACCATTCGTAGAGGCCATGCCTAGTTTTGAAAGCAATCTTCTACTCATTACCTAGTTTCATGCAAATTTGGTTATAGCTACTTTGCACATCAATCTTCAAAAATATTTTGACACCATAGAGCTCTTCCAACATGTCATCGAGCCTTGGTTTAGATATCCATATTTGATAGTAACTCGATTAATTGCTTAGCTGTCGATGCACATATGCCATGAATCATCCTTCTTAAGGATAAGTAGAACTAGTAAAACACAAGGGCTCATGCTCTACCTTACACATCCTTGTTCCATGAGCTCATCTACCAATCTTTTCAACTCAGCAGCTTACTTAAGGTTCATTTTGTATGCTGGTCGATTTTGCAGGGTGGCGTTTGGCTATAGGTCTATATAGTGCACTATGCTTTGGATTGGAGGTAGTCTTCTAGGTAGTTCTTTAAGGAATAGATTGAAGAACTCATTTAGTAGGCTTTAAATCTCATCAAGAACATCCTCTAAATATTTCATCTCTAAAAATCTTCTAACTAACAAAATCATAGGCTCTTTAGCCTTCTAAGTAGTATAGAGCTCTCTTCAACTCATCACTAAGGTCTGCTTCTAGCCAGCTCGGGTAAGCTAATTATGGGTCTCATTTACCTAGGATGGGGTCACGGGTTGTAATATAATATTTTTTCCATCCTTAGCAAAGGCATATGTGTTCTTATACCCATTGCATGTCGATCAAATAGCCAAGGTTGTCTAAGTAGTAGATGTGAAGCTCCCATAGGGATGACATCGCAAACTACTTCATCTATGTACACGTTCCAACACTAAAAGGTACAATTACTTGCTTAGTCACATGCAAAGCACGCTTATCATGAAGCCAATTCAGCTTATAAGGTTGGGGATGCTTAGAGGTTGGTAGACATAACCTTTTCACAAAGGATTGTGCAACTACATTAGTACAACTTCCTCGATCCACTATAATGGTGCATAATTGTCCCTTGATGGTATACCATATATGGAATAAATTTTCTCTTTGATATTCTTTGGAGTTTGATAGGGAACTCAATACTCGTCTCAAGACTAGGGTCGTCACTTCTCCTTTATCTACATAGACATAGGTCTCCTCTTCCGATTTGACTTTGACTTTTCCAACATCCTTTTCCTTCTCAAGCTCGCTCTCATCGGTGCTATCTACTACATATCCTCAAAGCATTATGACATGTCAGTTAGTATACTCAATAACCATATATCTGAAGCTTAACCATTTAAAGCACTTCACGTTACTGGTCTTCCATCTGGTGGTCTGTCCTTTCTCATATGTTCTTAGGGTTAGTTAAGCCTTAGTTCGGCTCAACTATCCTAATCAGCCCTATAACCTTGCTCAACTATCATTAGATTGGTTATTCCTTTCCTCGGCTTGTTATGGCCTCTTCGACTTGGCTTGAACAGGTCAATGTGGAATAAGGGTATGGGAGAACGTTGGCTCAAGTAAGCTTGGAGCACTTCTCCTTTGCTTTTCAACCCTTTATGCTATCTTAATCACCTCTTCTAATGTATAAAACATTTGCACTTCCACAATGTTTCAAATCTCAAATTTAAGTCCAGAAATGAACCTCAATACTATACAAGCCTTAGGTTCTTCTTCGTCGGCTCGGATCATAAGCATCTAGAGCTCTCTCACATAATCATCAACGGTTGGCCTCATTAGCAGAGTTCCTACAACTTTGCAAACATATCCTATAAGTAGGTCTTGGTTACAAATTTACCTCTTAATAATCTTTTCATCTCATATCAAGTTCTTACACCTCATCTTTCATCTCTTGCCTTAGCTGCATTCAGATTTTTTCACCACATAGTAGCATACATAGAGAACTCAAGTGTAGCAAATCAGACTTTCACAACTTCTATATTTCCATAACAATCAAACATCTTCTCTTGCCGCTCAAAATATTCATCTACATCTCTACTTTTACTGAAGGGTGGGATTTAGACCATAACATTCTCTAGTTCTCGAGGAGCTCAAGGTCTTCACTTCTATGCTCAATAATAACTAGCCTCTTCTTCCTCATCTCCATACTCCACGGCATCAACCTCCTCATCATCTTCCTTAATTTCCTTTAACTCCAATCTTCATCTAGTAGCTCATTCTATAACTCCTCCAGCTTGAGCAGGTTCAACTGGGTGATGGGTATGGTGACCATAGCCACAACCTCTCTGTTGAATATTTTCGAGTGGGTTGCATAGTGGTATACCTTAAGGTTATTGCTTATTAACTTACATTGATATGACTAAACTTTCAACAAGGTTAATGAGTAAGTTTGTCATCAATTAACCTAGGGGTATTACTACCATTATGACTATGACTAGGCTGAGCACCACTATGCTGATCACCGATAACTCCCCAAACACTCGAATATAACATGATATAATGTCTCTAAAACGAGCTAACAACAAAATACATAGGAAAACAATGCTTTTGTACTCCTAATACCTCAACTAACATACCAACAATTTTAATACCTAATAACAACATGAATAGAATAAAAATGAACTTGCTCTGCTTTTGTTATGACAAATAAGGCAAGAATAAAGTAACAATGAAATCACACTTAGCAACATACAAATCTTCACTTCAAAGCTTACAATTTTGAACTTGCTCCACATGAACACATTGCAACAACTACAAAAGGAGCATAATAGCTACAAGCAGCAAAGCAAGCAAAAAACTTCACTACAACTTTAGACGATCTCTTGTCGAAACCATGCTCTAGTTTGGATGAAGCTAATACTTCTCCTAGGTTAGACACACAAAGAAGCACCACAATGAAGTGAACCAAAAGAAATAAAAGAAAAGCTATCAAAGTCCAGATAGCTACCAAATGGATATGATGTACTACTCAATTCTGCTCAACCTATGATCCGCTAACTATGACTCACCAGTTTGAATTGAAGAGTCATTTGCCACTACTCCTTACTAAAGAGAATAGATAAGAGTTGAAGGATAATGAGAAAATTAAAGTTACTCAAAGGAGATGTGAATAATTTCAATATTAATGATTGATTGATTCCTTATTTTCATACAAGCAAGTGGGGGTTTATATACCCATCCACTAGGATTAGCTTACATGTATGAAAAGATAAAAAGGTAAATTTACGATTAGGATACACAATATATACTGAAAAGGGTAAAAGAGACAAAAAATATTCAATAAGGAAAAGTAAGAATCCTTTTGGGATGTTATGCTAGAAAACATGTGTCACTTGGTAGTTAAATGTTAGAAATATGGTACAAAGTGGGCGAAGAAGAGAAAAGAGAGTTTACAGTTAGGGGTTGAGTTGATCTAAATCAGGTCAAGGGCCAAGCAGTCTTGCTATAGAGTGGTCAACTTGAGTTAGGGTCGAATGCTTACAGTTTAGTCAGGAGATTTGCTTGAATGGTCTTAAGGCTATCTTCTTGGATATCCTACCATAGCACAGCTACTAGGCAGGAGCAGGTCTAGCATACGTAAGGGTTTAGCAATTAGGTTAACAAGAGATCAGTTTGGAATAGGAATCCTCATCTCAAATGTAGCTTTAAGCTAGTATTCTTCAAGTGAGTCCTTAAAGTCCTTTAACTCAATTATGTGTGATTGATCTAATAGGTTGATTCCTATTAGGATATGTACTAGAACTCTTAGTTTCTTGATGCCAATATTGCCAAGCTAGAGGTTGGCTCAATCATAGCCGATTAAGTGTGTGAGGAATCGAGTCATCAGCAAAGCATGAATCAAATCAACACTCAACTTATGAGATATGTGTATTTACTAAGCTCATTATAAGAAATTGGTTAGTAGTAAGGATTCGCTTAGGCTCAACAAAAGCTAGCTAGAGTATGACAATATGCTTGGTGAGTCTTTGTAAGCCTCAAGCTTAGCAGCAAGTTAAAGGCCCAGCAGTTTGATTCCTATCAACATTGGTATTGCTCCCATTATCAATGATAAACTGTATAAGTCATTCCATAAATCAAGAAATTTATATGAAGCAATTGTTCTTTTTAACCAGTGTTCCCCTTCTTATCTCTATAATCAATTGAGGTATATTCCTCTTAAGAACCACTAATCTCTTGTTAAGGCACTGAAATGCTACATGGTTAAACATAAGCATCAAGCCCTATTTCAGTTTTCCTTAACTTAATCTATATTAAGCCTATCATGTTTAATATAAATTACTTGATATTAAATTAAGAAAATATTTTTCTAAAAAACTAAAAAAATGAAGTCGCCAATCAGTTCAACTAGTAAAAAATGAAATTAAGGTTTTTTGGTGAGAAAACCTTAATTTGGCTATTAGTTTGCGGATATTTTAAAAAATTGATTTTTAGAATATTAAACTAAAAAAAAAAACAAGTTCAGGGGCTAACTTATTAAAACTAAGTCAGCATGTAAAAACTAAAGAAAAATTAATGGGCATTTATTTTTATAATTCCCTAAAAAAATACTTAAAATATACCTAAACATACAAGAAATAACTAAAGTGATTTATTATTATTTTTTATTACAAATATCTAAGAAAAAGGGAAAAAAATTTATTTTTTATGCGCTTGCCCTAAAGATGCCTACGTACCTGCTAATTAGGATCAACCAGCCATAATTCTCTTTTTATATAAAATCTTTATTGGGTAGATTCTTTTTATTTCGAAAACTAAGCCAGGTTTATAGTTATTTATTAATTTATTATTTTTTTATAAAAAAACTAAGAAATCTAATTTTCCTAAATTAAAGAAAACCCTAACTAACAATATATTATTTAAAAACTCAATTAAGATTTTTTATTTTTTAGAAAACACTACGTGTCAAAAGATATCGTTTTTTTAAATTTTAACTATAAGATACGTTGAAGATGTGGTTAAATACGTATCTCGATATGTATCTTTTCTAAATCATAACCACTAGATATGTATTTTGATACGTATCTCATTTAAATCCCAACTATTAGATATATATTTTGACCATAGGATATGTATCTCAACCGTAAGATACATATCTCGTACATATCTTTCAAAAGAAATACGATTTTTCTAAAAGGCACAATTTAATTAACCTTAAAATAAATTAGAATTATCTAGAAAACTACATAATATGAAAAATAATAATAAACCTATACTTAAGAAAAATAAATTAGTAAATAAATAAAATTGAAGTAGCTAATAAATTAAATAATAATTTTTACCAAATTGAGTCGCATGTAATTGTACGTTTGTGATCGTATAGTGGATCATGCTTGTGGAATGCTAGGCGAAGGGAACCTGTCTTCACATTGTGGATGTCGTTGAGTGGATTTCAAATTGATGGAGCATCAGGGAAAATTGTTGAAGTTTGGATTGGATGTCTTTGGAATTGGATTTCACTATTCGAATCGAAAATTAGAGTTTGAAATTAGATGTTAGATTAATTTTGATTTCGTTAAGGGGCATTGTTGCGATGTGAATTTTGGTTAAGGACTTTTTGTTAAGGGAGTGAAGCTTCGAATTCGGTAAAGGGAATTGTGTCAGTAGACTTCAACTTAGAATTTAGAAAAGGGAATTGTATGTTGATTGCGTTGGAGTAGGGATTGGAATTGAGGATTCGGTTGTGGGATAGCTAGACTTGAATATAAATTATGGGAATAAAAAAAACGTCTCAACATTATGTACCGACTAGTTATTTATAAACCCTAACTTCTAGAAACCGTACTTAATTCGAGCTTTCTATTTTTCAAGGCTCGATTCGACCTAATTAGAGATAGCTTAATAACTTATCTAATAAATTTTATCTATTCTAGTCCAATATAAATTAGATAAAATTCTATTTTAAATCGGACTGAGCCAAAATTATCTTAATAAAGCCTAATTCTCTAATGACATAAAATTTATTAAATTAATCATACGTCATCATCAATTTGATCTTGAACAATCTGATGTGACTCAACTCGACTTGATATGATTTAATTCGATACGTCACGACTTGACTCATTATGATTCGACTCGATACGATATGACTCAACATGATACGACTCAATGCGATTCGATATGACTTAATACGATTCGACTTGATCCGATACGATTCGACTCGACTCGATACGATTCGAGTCAATACTACTCAACTCTCTTTTTTTCACATTTTTTCTTTTTTTTTTCTTTTAATTTTTGTTTATTTTTATCTTATTTATTTTTATTTAATAACTTAGATCAACAAATGAGAAATAAAAAAAATAGCAAAAATGAGGTGTGTATAATAAGACATTTGAAGAATTTCATATCCTAACTCTTTAGGTTTATTATTGACTTTAAAGCTTTACTATCAATGTTTCTCCTTTTGTTCGACTCTCTTCTTTCTTCTTTCTTCTCCAAATATTACTTTTCTTCCATATTATTATGCTTAGTGTTTTTTACTTTGCAACACTACTATGGATATCTTTGTCCTCCACACTTTTATTATCTGTCTACCTAGTTTACTAATTTGATTACAATACTACTAAATTAGTTATTTCACATTGAAGTCCATCAATAAACTATACTATGGATTGTTTTAGTGACTTGTTGGTTCCACAACCAGTTAGGAGGGTCTTAAATTGCTTCAGCACTTATGCTTCTATACTTTGATGCATGTAGCTATAATAAAAGCTTGTGCTTAGGATACTCTTGAACAAATCTTTAACTCATTAGTCTCTTCATCGACCTTTATTCTAACCTTTTCTTCACTCTTGTTATGCCTTTAAGCACTAAACTATCCCACTGAAGACTAACATATTTAGTAAAAGTTGTAGACAACTAATTTTTGCTCCCTTTTTATTTTTAAATTAAGTTATAGGGTTTTAAATTAGAAAAAATTAAAGAAAACCCCAAAGATAAACAAAAAAAATATAAAAATAAGAAAACCCAAAAACTTAAGAAATTTAAGAAAAAATTAAAAAAAAAACCCAAAATTAAGAAAAAGCAAAATAAATTTAAGAAAAGTATTAAAAAATAGGAAGTGTAGAAAAAACCCTAAAAAATAAAAACTAAAATTTTAGAAAATTGAAAAATTATAAAAAATAGAAAAAAGAAAGTAAAATAAAAAATTTTTAAATATACAATCTTTTTTATGGTATGTTTTATTAGATTTAGAAATTGAGCCGTTGAACCTAGGCTTGGATTTAAATATAGCCTAAACTAACTGAGTCCATATATGTAGTTTAATTATACATATAGATAAGAATTAAGCCAACAGCCTATTAGTTAAGCACATGGACATAGCATTAGTATTAAGTGTGAAGTCTTGGGTTCAAGTCTTGGAGGGGGCATATGAAGTTTTTTTTTTATTTTTCATCATGTTAGAGATTGCTACGTGTTAATATCTGATTACACCACATGTCCTAACACATGGCAAGTTGGGATTAGACGACATGCTGATGTAGCACCACGTGGCATGCCACATCAGTGCTACATGTCACGTAATGATACATGGTACATTAGGGTTGGTCGGTACGACTAATATGGTACCACATCAACCCATTTTTCCCTCCCCTTCTTTCCTTTTCCCTTCGTTTTCCTCTCTTTCCCATCTCTTTCTTGAAGATTCCTTCCTTTTCACCAAATTTTCTCACGCGAAGCCTTGTTAGTCAACCCACTTATTGATCATTTTTTACTCCCTTCAAGCTGCATTTTCGCCAAATTAATGGAAAAATTGCAAACTAAGCATGGCTTACTAAGAATTAAGATAAAAAAATATGTCCAGATTCAACCTTTATGAAGATTAAATGAGTCTTAAAAATTCGAAAAAAAAACTTAAATTTTGAAAATTGTCATTCATTTTAATTTTGATTTTCCTCGCTTACTAAGGTAATCTTGTATATAAAAGGAGCTTCAGGGAGTTAAGACAACCACGAATAACTATCCCCAAGCTTTGAAATCACATAACAAACTCTCTCTCTCTTCGATTCTCTCTCTCTACTCAACTTTGAGTAGAGCTATTACCCTCATTAAATTCCTTACACCATTAGCTTCCAGACGCGACTACCCTTGGCCGCCATTGCTCCCACTAATAGCCCTAAAGCTAAACCTTAACCCCCCCCACCCCCCCTATCCCTTTGAACCACCACTCCCCATAAGAAAAAAACACCACTATGAAGTTCGCCACACCCTAGAACCTAAGTTCCAACCCCCATTATACCTCCAGCAACAGCGCTATGCACTACCTAAACATCACCACTGACCACCACCTCCAATAACCACCAAATGACTACCCTAGGCTACAACACTAAGCCTACACCCCCACCCTAAGTCCAATTTGAAACACATGAATCGCCCTTTACCCACTAGAAATTCCCCTTAAATCATCTTGAACTGCACCTTCCAGCTGCCGCTCCAACCCGACCACTCCAATCTAAAAGGACCAACTTAGGTTCAACCCGTGTATCCAACTGTTTTCGTCCGATGGTTATGTTCTTTTCTTTTCGTTTTTTGTTTTGTTTTGTTTTGTCTATTTATTTAATTATTTGTTTTACTTATGTAAATGTAATAATAAAAAAAGAGGAAAAGGAAAGAAAAGAAAAGAGGAAAAAAAAAGAAAGAAAAAAGAAAAAAAAAGTAATTTTGTTTTACTTTATTTTTACTAGTTTAATAAATATAAATAAAATATAAAAAGTAATAAATAAATTGAGTGATAAAATAAGATAAAGAAAAAAATAAAAAAGGAAAAAGGAAAAATGAACGAAATAAGAATAAATACTTGTTTTATCACTTAAAAAAATTGATTTTCCAGAAAAATAAAAAAAATAATAAAAATAAATAAACTATTTTTCAAATTAGGGCCCTTTTTAGATTTTTCCAAAAATGAAAATTTCAATTTAGGATTTCCATTTTTTAGAAATTTCCTCAAACAAACCAAATTGAATTAAAAAAATAAATTTGCCATGTTTCAAAAATTAAAATCAATTTAACTCATTAAAGTTTTCATTAAAAGAACTATGTATGTTTGATCCCAAATAGCGAGTACGTATACACTTACAGAGTAATGATAGAAAACGAAATAACCTTTCCTTTTATTTAGATTGTTTTATTAAATTAAAGTAATTAAATTGAGTCTTGTCTTTCAAAGTTAAAAGGTGATTTTTAAGTTTAATTCTAATTTTAGAAAGTCAATGGTACGCATAAAGGTTTAAAATTCTTAAACCCTAAATCTATGATTTCTAGTTTCAAAAACCGTTTTACAAAATTAGTTTTTCTCGTTAAACTAGTAGCTAAGTTATGATCAATCCATCTTGTTGGTTATAACCTAATTGTTTTTGCCGACTTTGACCAGGTGGCGACTCCACAAAATAAAAGGATTGGTTTTCTTTAAACCCTAGTCGAGGGCCAGTATTAAATGGATAGGGTTTAGTATTGGTCAGTTTAAAAAAGACATATTTTATAAAAAGAATCGAGAAAGTGAAAAATTAGGCTCGACAAAAGCTAATGATGATGCTTCATCTTTCATTCACTTATCGTACTCATAACAATGCAAATGGTTCTCAACTTTAGGCTTGGGATCTAAAAGTAATTCCATTTTGCTACTAATCTAAAAGTAGAGCTCAACTTAACATTTTATAGCCGTTGGTCTAATCTTTTATGCTTCATTTCTATAGCTTCATCAAAATTATCAACTAAATTCTAATCATTAGTTTCCTTATGGTCAATATTCCTCTTGTTAGAATCATTATAACTTCTTTGATCTATATACCTTTAGATAGTCTCCACCTATTATTCAAGTGTTCTAGCACCTTCACAATTAATTTGTACAATTCCCCTATTTACATTTGCACATGCTTTAGCCTCCATCCTATACTTCCAATAAAACTATATCATATATTGTTAATGTTGTCACTTGACATATCCATACCTTTTCAATAATCACAATCACACACACACACACACAAGGGAAAAATATAAGATGAACACATTATGATAAAAACTTTATCTTTGTATGTTTTAAATTTTTTTTTTTATAGGATAAAAGGATATAAATTTAATAGTACTATGTATTACACATTAGTACAAAAAAAAAAGAGTCAATCTTATAATTAGAACAATAACATAACACTTAGAATCTTCAAACAAATTATGGTTGCTAAAAGGAATCAAAATGCACACGAGATCCTAATATCAAGTTTATTACAATCAAAGGATTAATAAGCAATTAACGATTGAAATAGAATCTAACAACACTTAATAATATAAGTTAAAGTTTTGGAGTAATGTCCTCATGAAAGTTTATGATAAATTGTTTCTAATAAAAGATAACCACCTAACTCTCCAAGGTCTTTTGAGGAAATAAGTAAAAATTTAATAAAACAAAAATAGGAAAACATAATGCATTTACTTGAAATAATTTTCACATTTACATGCCAACATCATTCAAGTCAAATAGCATGACTGGCTCTATATTTAGTGTGCTCCATGGTCTCATTTGGATGACATCATAAAGTGATGTATCTTCGAGGTTGAACACATGGAGAAGCACTACAACAAAGAAAACCAAAAGAAACAAAAGTAAAGCTAGCAAATTCCAGAAAGCTACCAAATGGATATGATATATCACTCGATCCTACTTATCTTACAATCTGCTAAATATGACTTACCGATCTGAACTGAAGAGTCACTCGCCACTACTCCTTGCTAAAGAGAATATATAAGAGTTAAAAGATAATAAGAACAATAAGGTTACTCAAAGGAAACGTAAATAATTTCTATAATAATGATTGAATGATTGATTCCTTGTTTTCATACAAACAAGTAGGGGTTTATATACCCATTCACTTGGGTTACAGGGTTACCTTATATGCATGAAAAGTCAACAAAGTATTCATATAATTAGGTTACATAACATATGCTAAAAAGGATAAAAAAGATAAAGAATATTCAGTATGGAAAAATAAGAATCATTCTAGAATGTTGTGCCAAAAAACACGTATTGTTTGGTAGTTAGATATTAAAAATATTGTATAAAGTAGGCAAGGAATAGACAAGAGAGTTTACAATAAAGAGTCGACTTAATGTAGATCAGGCAAAGGCTAGCCAATCCCTCTATAGAGTAGTTAGCTTGATTAAGGCTGGATACTTATGTTCGACTCAAGAGCTCAACTCGGATGGTCTTAGGGCTTTCTTCATGGATATCTTACCATAGTACAATTACTAGGCAAGAGTAAGTCTAGCACATATGAGGGTCTAACAATCAAGTCGACAAGAGATCAGTTCGAAATAGAAATCTTGGTCTCAAATATGGCTTCGAGCTAGTATTTTCCGAGTGAGTCCTTAGAATCCTCTAGCTTAGCTATGTGTGATCAATTTAAGGGCTGATCAACCCTAGATTGCCTTTCTTTGGCAACTGCTGGGGTGCCAATCAAATCTAGGGGAATAGTAAGGTTAAGGCCATAGACTACCTCAAATGGGGTCTTCTCAGTGGTATTGTAGACAATTCAATTATATACAAATTTCACAACTGGTAGATACAGATCCTAGTCCCTCATGTTCTTTCCTACAATAGCTCTAAGTTTCCTAGCATCTTATTAACTACTTCAATCTAGCCATCAGTTTGAAGGTAGTTATTAAAGCTGAATACAAGTTTAGTTCCAAGTCTTCTCTAAAGAGTCTTCTAAAAATAGCTTAAGAATTTTGTATCCCACTATGAAACTAGTCTTTGATACTTTATGTAGTTGAAAAACTTCCCACAAAAACATATCAACAATGTATAAAGCATCTTTAGTTTGATGGCACAGAATGAAGTGTGCCATTTTGCTAAAGCAGTCTACTACAACAAATATAGAATCTTTTCCTCTAGATGTTAAGATGAATTCTGACCCAAGGTAAGGTTAGCATTGGCAGGGGCATGTATTCTTCATGGGGCTCTCTCTTGCCCTTAGTTCATTTGCATACTTCACAACTACCAACTACCTTATGGACATCCTTGGCCAAACTAAGCTAGTAAAAGTTCTCCTTCAATAGATTAGCTGTTTTGGTATCTTTGAAATGACCAAAGAATCTACTACTATGAGCTTCCCAAACTAATAGCTCACGAGTGGAATAGTTTGCTATATACAGCCTTTGGTCCTTGAATAGATAGCCATCCTTAAAATAATATCCTCTAACTACTCTTTCTTGACACTACTTAATAATCGGACCAAAACGAGGGTCATTAGCTTATTATTTGGTGATGAGTGAAAATCCTAATATTTTTTTCTGTAAAGTGGTCACTAAGGTTTGCTGTCATGATAGGGCATCAACAACTATGTTTATACTTCCCTTCTTATGTCAAATTAAGTATGAAAACCCTTCTATGAACTCTAACCACTTGGTTTGTCTCTTTAAGAGTTTATTCTAACTCCCAAGATGCTTCAGAGACTCATGGTCTGTATAAATAACAAACTTTTGTAGTAGTAAATAGTGTTGTTATGCAATAAGGGCTCAGAAAAGAGAGTATAACACTTTCTTGTAAGCATAATAGTTCAGGGTAACACCACTAAGATTTTCACCGTAATAGGCAATGGGTTATTGCTCCTACATCAAGACAGCGCCAATTCTAGCTTCTAATACATTACATTCTAACTCAAAGGGCTTGTCAAAGTTTGGTAATGATAGAATAAGGACAGATGTGAGCTTCGCCTTGATCTCCCTAAAACTTTGTTCAGCTCAATCATTCCATCTAAACCCATCACTCTCCTTTGTTAGCTCAGTCAAGGGGGTAACTATGGTATTGAAGTTTTTAATGAATCACCTATAAAAAGAAGCTAGGCCGTGAATACTTCAAACTTTAATAGCATTTTTCAGTGTTAGCTAATCCAAGACAGCTCAAATCTTCTCTTCATCTACTCGAATTCTTTCCCCTAATACTATAAACCCTAGAAAAATCACTTCATCTTAATAGAATGTATACTTCTTCAAATTCACATATAACTTCTTAGTGCGCAAAACGTCAAATATAGCTTGAAGATGTTGAACATGATTGTTCAAGTTAATATAGTAAACTAATATATCATCAAAGCACACAACTGCATATTTTCCAATTAGGGGGTGCATCACATGGTTCATTGACCTCATGAATGTGCCCGACACATTAGTAAGTTTGAATAATAGAACAAAACATTTATAGAGACCATGCCTAGTTTTAAAGGTAGTCTTCCACTCATCACTAGGTCTCATTCGAATTTGGTAGTAGCCACTTCGCAAATCAATCTTCAAAAATATTTTTGCAATATGGAGCTCATCCAACATGTTATTGAGCCTTAGTATTAGGTACCTATATTTGACAGTGATTTGATTAATTACTTGACTGTCGATGCAAATGCACCATAAACCATCTTTCTTAAAGACATATAGAGCCAGGATAGCATAAGGGCTCATGCTCTTCTTTATGTATCCTTGCTTGATGAGCTCATCTACCTGTCTTTTCAGCTTAGCAGCCTACTCAAGGTCCATTTTATATGTTGGTGGGTTAGTAAGGCAATTGTTAGCTATAGATCTATACAATGCTCTATGCTTTAAACTGGAGGCAGTTCTTCAAGGAATAGATCAAACAACTCATTTAACAAGCTTCAAATCTCATCAAGAGCATTCTCCAAATATTTCATCTCTAACAATCTTCTAACCAACAAGAGCATAGTCTCTTTAACCTTTTCAGCAACTCGGAGCTCTCTTCGGCTCATTACTAACATCTTCTTCTTACTAGCTCAGGTGAGTTGATTATGGGTTTCATTTACTTGGGATGAGGTCATAGCTTACAACACAATCTTCTTTCCATCCTTAACAAAGGCATATGTATTCTTATACCGGCCATGAGTAACACGTCAATTGAATAACCAAGATCATCCAAGCAGCTAATGTAAAGCTCACATAAGGACCATATCGCAAACTACTTCATCTATATATAAGTTCCTAATACTAAGTGGTGTAGTTACTTACTTAGTTACGTACAAAGCACCCTTATTGTGAAGCTAATATAGCTTGTAAGGTTGGGGATGTTTATAGGTCGATAGACATAACCTTTGCATAAAAGATTGTGCAACTACGTTAAAATAGCCTCCTCCATCCACTATAATGGTGCATAATTGTCTCTTGATGGTATATTTTGTATGGAATAAATTTTTTCTCTAATCTTCTTTGGAGTTTGGGAAGGAACTCAGTATTCGTATTAAGACTAGGGTCATTACTTATCCTTGGTCAACACAAACACAGGTCTCATCTTCTTCTTTAGCTTTAACTATTCCAACATATTTTTCCTCCTTAAGCTCGATTTCGTTAATGCTATCCATTATTTCTCCTTAAAGCACCATGACACATCTGTTTGGATACTCAATAGCCATGTGTCCAAAGCCTAAGCATTTAAAACGCTTCACCTTACCGGTCTTCCATCTAAAGGTTTGTCCTTTCTCATATGTTCTTAGGGTCGACCCTACCTTAGTTCAGCTTAGTTGTCCTACTCATCCCTATTGCCCTACTGAACTACAATCATATTGGTTATACCTTTCCTCGGCTTGGTATGGCCTCCTCGCTTGACTTGAAAAAGCCAGCGCTAAATAGGAGTGTGGGAGAATGTTGGTTCAGGTTGGCTTGAATTATTACTTCTTCTTTTTTTTATCCCTCTACGCTATCTTAATTACCTCTTCCAATGTATAAAACATTACTTCCGCAATGTTGTAAATCTCAAATTTAAGTCTAGAAATGAACTTCAATGCTATATGAACCTTAAGTTCTTCTACATCGGCTCAAAACATAAGCATCTAGAACTCTCTAACATAATCATCAACTATTTAGCCTCTTTAGCGAAGTTCCTACAACTTTTGAAATATATCCTGTAAGTAGGCTTTGGGTACAAATCTACCTCTTAACAATCTTTTTATTTCATCCTAGGTCTTTACACCTCATCTTCCCTCCCTTGCCCTGGCTGCATTTAGATTTTTCCATAGCATAATAGCATACCCAAAGAACTCATGTGTAGCAAGTCAAACTTTCACAGCTTCTGTATATCCATAACAATCAAACACATTCTCCACCTTCTCTTCTCACTTCATTTGCACCTCCACATCCATTAAAGGGTAGGATTTGGACCTTACATTGTCTAGTCCTCGAAGAGCTCGAGGTGTTCGCTTCTATGCTCAATAATAACAGGCCTCTCCTTCCTCATCTCCATACTCCTTAGCATCAACCTTCTCATCATCTTCCTCAATTTCCTCTAACTCCAACCTTCTTCTAGCAACTCAATTTGCAACTCCTCTAACTCGAAGGGATTAAACTAAACAATGGGCTTGGCTACCTTAGCCGTAGCCTCTCTCTTGAATATTTTTAGGTAGGTTGTGCAATAACGTACCTTGAGGGCCTATTGACTTACATTATTGTGACTAGACTCTCAACAAGGTTAATAAGTCTGTCAAGTTTATCATCAATTGATTTAGGGGCACTGCTACCATTATGACTATGATTAAGTTGAGCACTACTACTCTGATCATTGCTAACGCCTCGAATATACAAATCTGACATGATACAATGTCTCTAAAATGGACTAACAACACAATACATAGGAAAACAATGCTTTCGTACTTCCTAATACGTCAACTAACACACCAACAATTTTAATACCTAATAACAAATTGAATAGAATAGAAATGCACTTTCACTACTTTTGTAGTGACAAATAGGATAAGAATAGAGTAACAATAAAATCACACTTATCAACACATAAATCTTCACTTTACAACTCGCAATTTCAAACTTACTCCACACAAACACACTATAGTAGCTACGAAAGGAATACAACAATGATAAGTAGCAAAGTGAACCAAAAACTTCACTGCAACTTCACATAATCCCTTGTTAGAACCATGCTCTAATATTAGCAAAGCTAATGAATCTCCGGGGTTGGACACATAGGGAAGCACCACAATAAAGCAAACCAAAAGAAAGAAAGTAATGCTAGCAAAGTCTAGTTAGCTACCGAATGGACCTTACACATCACTCGATCCTATTCGATCTACAGTCCACTAAACGTGACTCATTGGTCCAAACTGAAAGGTCACTCGCTACTATTCCTTACTAAAGGGAATAGATAAGAGTTGAAGGATAATGAGAACACTAAGGTTTCTCAAAGAAAACGTAAATAATTTCTATATTAATGATTGATTCATTAATTCCTTTTTTGCGTACAAACAAGTAGGGGTTTATATACCTATCCACTAGGTTACCTTATACGTTCGAATAGATAATAGGATATTCATACTATTAAGTTACATAATATATACTAAAAGGAGTAAAAGAGACAAAGAATATTCAGTATAGAATATAGAAAAGTAAGAATTTTTCTATAACGTTGTGCTTGAAGATACGTGTCGTTTGATGGTTGAACGTTAGAAATATGGTACAAAGTAGGCAAGGAAGAGAAAAGAGATTTTGCAGTCAAAGGCTAACCTAATCTAGACTAAGTCGAAGACTAGCCAATCCCACTATAGAGTAGTCAACTTGAGTTGGGGTCAAATGATTGTGGTTAGTTCGGGAGATTAGCTTAGATGGTCTTAGGGTTATCTTCTTAGATATCCTACCATAGTATAGCTACTAGGCAAGAGCAGGTTTGGCACACGTGAACGTTTGATAGTCGGTTGACAAGAGATTAGTTTGGAATAGGAATCCCTGTCTCAAATATGATTGGGTGCTAGTATTCTCCTAGTAAGTCAATGGAGTCCTTTAACTCCACTACATGTGATTAGTCCAAGGGACTAATTCTTATGATAAAGCCATTCTCAGAAGGTGTCCTTATTTCATTAAGCTTCTTTATTGATCCTTAGATCCCAATTTTACATTTTCACTTCTTTATTAAGATCACCCTATTGCATAAGTTACTCAATACTCCATATAGGGGAATAAGAAGAATAATTAATTTAGATTCTCACAAATATAATCCTGTCAATTGAATGACATAAGTAATTGTGTACTTAGAACGACTAAGAATGTCATATGCAAAGTCTATACCTATAATCTAACCTCCTACTCCTACAAAATCTTAGGTATCCTTCAACATATGGTGGCTTTAGCAATCATACCTTGAGTATATTTCCTTAGCTCTTTCATTGGTGGTTTAATCCATGACTCACATCACTAAGTCCTAGTAGCAAGTGACCAAGGCATCATGGAATGTTATCTCTAATATCCCCTTTTCTTTAATTTTTTTTCTCATTTTAACTTTCCTATTCTACTCACTTGTTCCTTGTCCTAGTTAAGGGTCAATGTGCTCAATGCTTAGTGTAGAGTTGGTTTAGTCCCCTTACGATCCTCTTAGTCTTAAAACCTTCACTCATATAATTTGATGAGTTTTTTTATGCAAGCATTAGAATGGCTCTCGGAGGTCATGAGAGATAGATTATATCTATAACTTTGCACAAAATCTAATAAGAGATTTGGTCTTATATTTGTAGTTAAAATTATCATACTGTAAGGATGAGCTTAAAGCTCCTTTGTATTCTCCTAATTATTGGGGAATTATTGCTTCTTCCTTATCCATAGTCTTTTACTCCACATTAAGGTTATTTTCATGTAAAATAGTCATGTTCATTTCCTCTCTCTTATCTCTCTTTTATTGTTTGTCATTTTATGTGATTTGATTGTGTTTTCTTTTGCAATTTTTTTTTCAAGAGATCCATCATATTATATAAATGATGGAATTTTTTAGAATAGTTGCGAATTATAAATGGTTTAACTATGAAATAACATAACCCTTAGCATTCAAGATATTTCATTCTTATATTTCTAAATGATCTATCATTTTGATGAAATATAGAGTTCTTATATCTTTGTAGTTAGTGGAGAACAGCCATCGACTTTGAAGAGTTTCAACGGAAGAGGAGATGTATGCTTTTAAGCAACTCTAACTATCCTAAGGTAGCAAAATCCCAAGAAACGATGTCGTATGCCTTGCGAATATCTAAAGAAAACCATCCAATAATCATGTAAAACTGTAATAATTTATGTTTTATAGATTATTAAATAACAACATTTTTCATATGATTATAACAATTTAGCAATATATGTTATTATAAGGTCAATTATGATAACCTTCTAAGAAAATTTGTTTTTTCCACCAAATATATTCTAAACTAAAATTTGCACTATGGGTGAGTTATTACCTAGTCTACCAACATAGTCAACACTTGAATTTAGAGGCAAGCAAGTATATGGTGAGTAAGGCATAAGACTTAATTCATACATTACCTTATAAGTATAGATTCATAAATCTTTAGAACCATAATCTATCCTATGGTATCTAAGAACCACCCTATATCTTATAAAACTTATAATTTTTTTAAATATTTATTTTATAAATTTCAACAAATTTTTTTTTTTTTGTCTTTCTTATAAATTTCAAAACTAGTTTACATAAAACTACACAACAAGAGTTCACTTTCTCAAATATATAAACTAAGAATTAAGATATTTTATGATCTTTATTAGACTAGGATTGGACATAGCAAATAAGGAAAAAAAATAGGAAAAAGAGCAAACAATTGTAAAGAAAAGAGAGAGATTAACTTGCAAGACATAAAGCGTAGTTTAAGGTTTTACTATGGATTAAGCTTTTTTTGTTAATTTTTAAGGTTGAAAAATTACAAAGTATTATATTTTTTATTTATTAATATTATTCAATTATTATTAAAGAGTGAGTATAGAGCACAATAGAAGATATATTAGAACATGTACTTTATATAGTTTACAATATAAGTTTTTAGGTGGATATATGGTACCCTAATTTCATACTTATATCTTATTTTATAAAAACAAGTTTTGGAAAATTAATATTCAAAACCTATCTTGTGAAGCACAATACCCATCAGTAACCTACTTGATCGAGCACGACTTGAGCGAATAATCTACGTGATAATCTTACTTGCTTACCTCTACTTGAATACTTTAATTGGCTAGACTAGAATAATCAATAAGCAACCACTTGAGTAGTCCTATTAATGGTTTATAACAAAGAGTTCGAAAAATTGTGCCAGTTACTTCCGAGTTGAAATGTATATATTTAATTCCTCAAAAAACCAATAAAGAGCCGAACACAAAAATAAAGAAAGTTTCATCGACTTTTTTTTTTGTGGTTTATCAATGGAAAAAATTGTTGTCTAATGTACCAGAAATTACCGTTTCCAGTATATTTCATGAAGTTAACTTTAATTTTTTTTCTACGTTCAAAATGTATTATGTCACACTTAATGTACTCTTATTGTTTTTCTTTTCACATTATTGGATCCAAAAATGAATCATAAATAAATAATGTATGCATCTTGGTTTGACTTGATTGAAACTCATTGACCCCTCATATATATATATATATAATTTTATCATGATCATAGCTTGATATCGTTCTAACTACCTTGATTTTTACATAATTAACTCGCTTTGTCGACCACTACTTTTGCTACAACCTAGTGACAATCCACATCAAATTACTAAACCAAGCTCAACCAATACGTTGGTGTTTCTATCAGATATATTAGCATAAGAGATTGTTCCAAAGAGATTTATATTTCGAGTTAGTCTTAAACGTCGAAATAGTTGTCGAGCCATGAAAATGCGCCTCATAAATTATTTCAATCAAATCAACCACTACAATTTAATGAAATACATTTTAGTGGTTAGATGGCTGCTGCAAACACTTTCACTTTACCGGACCGATGAAGAATTTCGATAATAAAACAATTTGATCAGTGCATGGTCATTGGATCCACCAGTAGATGAATGCATCTCGGGGTCCACCCAATTAGTTTAGTGACCAGTTCTTAGGAGGTATTCACAAATTGGATCCCGTTTGAATTAAATTGTCAACTGACCCAAGTATAAAAAACCACATTTTGCAGTTTAGTGTTATTATATTCTGTTCACAGTTTATTCTGATTCGATTTATGAACAACCATATTAAGTCCATCTATTGCATCAAACACAATGTGAAGGAATGTAAAAAAAGGGGAAAAGAAAAAATTCCAGCTAATTAATAGCAAGAAAATACTATTGTACATTGACATACCCCAACATACAACAAAAACATAAGCTGAAACTACATCCAGATTTGATAACATTGACATTCATACTTTCAGAAACTTCAACTTTGAACATGAATAGACTAGGACTACGAACGACTTCTAACAGGACACTTTGAACATGACTAGAAGATGACTAAAGAGTAGACTAACTATAACAGGGACAGACACAAAAACTTGACATTTACATTTGAAGAACTGACCCTTTTAGGACTAGATGCCGATAAAAGGATTTAAGGTCGTTGTGTTGCACTAGCACCTTTTTTCTTGTGTCTGGATCCATAACGGTCCACAAAAGCAAGTGCGTTGCTAGTAACTTGAGTTAAATGACCAACTCTACTCTTCACAACATCCTTGACATTTCCATCCATGGTTTGTCTGGCGAACCCGTCCAGACAAGTATTCTGGTCGGTAATTGCACCACTCATCCAGGTCTGGAGATTGCTTAGGTGCCAGCTGAATTGATCTCCACTCTCCCGGCCTATTCCTTTTATTTCATTAATCGATCGGTCAATGCGATTCATGCAACTGGCTAAGTTCACGTAGCAGTCTCTTAGAGCTTGATACTCTAGCGGTTTCAGCCCGGGAGTCTTGGCAATCATCCTGGCTACATAATTAGCAGAGTAACGCGTCCTTGTGAGGCAGTCCTGGAGGGCGGTTTGCGCGAGGTTTAGGTCGTTCTGTTGGATGGAATTTGCATAACCTGAGAGGCACTGTACACATACGGTTGGGTAAAGAGTGGCACTGCATGAGTCCTTAATGTAGTCTGTTGGGTTGTCGTATTTGGTCGCAGCAGATTGTCCTGTCCTAAGCCTGTGGAGCATCAGGAACAGAACTAGTGAAGAAAGAGGAAGGTTTGCCATGTTTGAACGATCAAAGATGGATTGGGATTTCGATGAAGTTGACTGGTGCGCGAGGGGGTATATAAAGACGAGTGAAGGGTTTGGTTTAACTTCTATCAAGGACTAAACTAATGCAATCGTCTGGGTTAAAATCTTAAGGATATAAAGGTAGTCACATGCATGTCTGCCTAGTGTCCGCCTTAGCAGTTAACGAAAGTCCTTTCTTTATATTTCTTTCTTCTTCATATGATTTTCATCAATTTGCTTCTCTTTTATTTCCTAGTCAACTCGAGAAAAAAACAGTAGCTTTCAACCTGATATTACATGAACGCATGGATTGAAAACCTGATATTACATGCGATATCGGAATAATCCGCACTCTATGAACCAAGAGACGCATTGACGATGTTGATGATAAAATATCTTCAAATGTAAAAGGAATATTGATATGGTTGCTAGTAAATAACTAAAATGCCCTACTAAGTAAGTTATAAGTGAACATAAGACTCTTAAATTAAGAATTCAATCTTTGGCCAAAAAAGTAAACAAATAAAATAATTCAATTACTCACGGAAGAACTTTATTCCTTAACCATTCTCGCACTTTTGTTTCATCAGATGAACTATATAAGTTGCCATTAAGTTTGTGTTGTAAACTCCACATATGTTTTATTCTAAGCATGTTAATCATGATATGATTAATACCACAATCAATTCATCTAAAAATTTAAGTTTATAGATATGGTATAAACTATTGTATTTATTACTTAGTATTTCTCCTCGTTTGTAAGTCGGATTTTAATTGAGATCCATCAAGTAGATTATTTAATTAAATGCAAGGTGATTGACAATATAAGGATTTAAACTCATAATCTTTTGTTTTGATGCTAAATTAAAACTGATATCATAAATAACTTATCTAAAAGGTTAGGCTAATAGATAGTATGGTTCATTATACTTATTATTTAACATTTTCCCTTACTTATGTGTTAAATTTTGAATAGAGTCTAATAAGTTGTCAACTTGATTCAATAAGAACAAAACCCTAAAGGAAATAATTAAAAGTATAAGCTTGTAGATGTAACATGGATCATTATATTTATTACTTAACAACATATCATTGATAATTAACTAATTTTTATTTAGAGGAAAATGACAGTATGACTATCAGCACCATCTTTGGTGGAGAACCAAAAGCTTGATACCATATCGTTATGTACGGCTTGACTGATTTGTAAATGTTTATCCAATGCCTATTTAAAATTGATATATATTACGTCTTTGTGTTTTCTTACGTCCTCATGTGACCAAGTTTACATGTTGTAAGCTGCCTATCCACCAACATGGTCTCGATATTCTCTTGAGCGTGGTAAGAAGCAGCCAAAATTAACAAGTGACTGACTTTTATAATTTTCCATCGTGCTCTAGAGTTTTCAATATGTATTTACAAATAGAGGTTTTTAATGTTTTACTTTGTTAATCCCTGGTTGTAATGTCTTTGAAAAAATTAAAAAAAAAAAAAACACTTTTAGTAGTCTCATGAGATTCCGTCAATTATTCATATCTTCTTTTCTCTTTATCTCATTCCTTTTTTATTGTATTAATTTGGTTCATTTAACGGTTTTCATGCAATATATACTTTACACAAGCAAATTGAAAGATGGGATGTTGCCCTTCCTTCAATTCCTTTTAGGAAAAGTCGATCGGCTTTATTTTTCTCTTCTTTTTTTTTTTGCAAACTTACTAGTTTGAAAAACTATATAAAACAAGTACAGGTTACAGATCATTGACAGTAAATTGCACCAAACATGCAACTCAAGTTGTGCCGTTGACTTTCCCTAGTACACATAGGTTTCAAATAGATAAACATCACATTAATTAACTATAAGTTAGAGAAACAAGGATTTGACTTCTTAGGGAAAATTTAATCACATTTCCCTTGCGGACCGTGCACAGAAAACCAATTTTTTCGGAGCAAATCAGAAGAGCCGCTTCCTTTGGTGCGCCAACGATCCCAATATAATCCAGCTTGCAGTGATGCTCATGCTCATAGGAGATTGTTCTGGATGGTTCTTGATCTGATAAACCTCACCTAATTGCATTATATAACCGCGAGTCTTCTTGTTTAAATATTATATTAGTAAGTCTACCGTTTCAAATCTCTAGGAATAAACCAGCTCATACACAGCATCAACCCAGTTCAAACGTCGTGATCTGCGTCCTTGAAGCATCCGAGCAATTGCCATTAGCAATAAAATAAAGCAATATGATCATTTCTGCCGGGGCTTTGAAAACGTCAGTTTGATTATTGCAAATGCACCCCAAAAATTAGTTGTTAACGGATGAAACCACCAGAAGATCAAAACCATTACGATGGCTTATAACTTTTTAAACTATTGCTTACCACCACGGGCCATCGCTAAAACTCTTTGTTAAAGTACCATGATTGTTTAAGCACTTAAGCTAGCAACTCACTTAGGAGTTGTGCACATATATTTGAAAATTCTGGGGGGTGAAAACATGGTCTGAAAGACTAAGAAATCAACTGAAAACATGATAAATAGTTTTTAGATGTATTTGTAATCTACCCATTATCTAAACTAGAAAGGAATTTAAGCATTGTCATGATTTGTGTTGTTCATCCTAATGCAATATTTGAAATTACATATGATTATTGCTGTACACTCAATATTATATTCCCACATTTGGCAGGAGCATCTTAGGTGCAGAATTGCTACCAAACTCACTAATACATGTGCACAGATTTTTTATTTTTTTTTTCAAAAATCTCTTATTCAAATAATATACTTATTTGAATAAATCATTTTTATTCACACCACTCAAAAATATATGATTATTAGTCAACATAAATCTAAACTATGTACAACTATATTTCCATAATCGTCTAATGCATTAACCTCTCATCCATTCAAGTCCAATGTTGATATTGTACCCATCACCTAAAATAAAAATTTCCAAACATGGATGAGCAGCAACTTGCAGAATAGCAATTACTCCATAATAATCACAATCAAATGCTACACCATATGCAATCCATAATATACCAATATCTCCAATGTGCAAACAATTTAGGTGAAAACAAATAATACAGCCTTAAAGCCCCATGGTTTGTAAACACACACTGACGCCAACGTGCAAATACAAAAGTAAATACATAACTTATCCACATGTGAGGGTCTATAGATCCCATCACCGAAATCAATGCTCTAATCAGTCTTATACTTGATGCACATTCATATTAGCCATCATTTGTCTTATCTCCATCCATAATGATTTTGTGAAATCACAACGTTTGTCCCTTTTTTTCATTTAGTAGTTGATCAATTGCAAAGATAACTCTAGCTTTTCAAATATTAAACTCACAAAAGATGATCAAATGATTCACAACAATATTAAATCGCAATGATAATTCCTCTTAATCTTATGAGGAAAAATTAAGATGTAGAATATTTGAGAAAATTTGAAAAGGACATCACATGGCACGGAAGACTATACTCTGCATAATCAAAGTGAAGCACATATGAATTTGACTGTAAAATAAATTAAATTTTTTAGAATACTTATACAAATTTATGAAAGTTTATGGAGACTCTTTTTGACAAAATGCAATTCAATACACAACCCCACCACCTTCTTTCATCAAACTGAGAGGGATTTTTTTTTTTTTGAAAAAAAAAAGATGGACACAGTATATATATATATATATATATATATATATATATATTAATGTAAAAGGGGACAACTATGTATCGTTCATGATCGAGGGTAACACGTGATACCATTTTTTAATTATCAAAAATCATGTTGAATCTAACCAACCTATTCAAACCTTGTTTTCATAATATCTTGCTAAGATGTCATTAATCACCGCAGACAGGATACAGAGCGAATCCGCCAATGACATCCTTTGACAATTCAAACTTTCCTTTTTTTACATATTATAATGCCGTTTGACTATTTTCACTACTGTAGATATGAATGCTACTGACAGAAGAAACGTGCGATGAGATGAGACAAACGATTTTGGCTTGACTACAGTTATTTCAACTCGTTAAAGCCATGGCTCAAAAGTTAATAATAATAATAACAATAATAATTGGAAGTGATGTGTCGTGTAAAAAGCTTAGTGATAGGTAAGAATAATAAAAACTTAAAAAAGTGTATCGTTACATATAGAAAAGTATTACGGATAGTAATAATAAAAAGTATCACAATTTTATTTATTCATTTTTATCATTAAGTCATTCGCGTGTTTAACTCCCAGTAAGGCCTTTGTTGATTAAAATCAATTGAGCATATTTGCGAAAAGCCTAGGCCAGTTGTCAGCGAATGAGTGTTATTCTGGATACCTCGGAGTAATCTAAAGAAAGTTCTCGAAAATCAACTAGGGTTTGCTTTTACCCTATCCAAGTGGGAAGAGAATGCTACTTGGCCAGTATTTTGCTCCAAGTGGTAGTCATCCTTATCCTGATGCCCAAAGCTTAAGTCAAAGCAAAATATTTTGACTTAATGAAATATCACTTTACTTCCATTTATTAAAATGGATCATTGGTTGTAAAGTTTTGGATTACTGTATAAGAAATATGGTAAACCTCACGTAGCACGTTGCTGCGGTCTGATTTCCTCATGACTAGGTGAACGGGGAAGACATTGGTAGTACCAATGAATCCATCGAGTTTGCAGCAGGTATTCTGCGGCTTAGACTTATCTAATAGGCTCGTCATTATCCCAAAACCCATCTCAAACAACAAACTACTATAATTCAATTAAAGTAGTTTAAAATTCATAATGTTATGACGAGAAAATAAATACCTGAGAAAACAAATGGTTAATTTACTTTTTACAATGGAATGAACAAAGAATAGAAAAGATTTGTTAAATCCAAGTCAATTAAATATTAAATAAGGGAATTAAAGAATATTAAAGGAATTATTAATTAATAGGCTGGTATAGCATGTAAATGGATGTGAGTAATGGGGGTAAAGTTGTCAACGGAAAAGTTTAAAGCCCCTCCCTTCCAGCTATTTAGTTTATTCCCATTACCCCTCATTCCTTTGGTATGTTTCTTTTTCCCCCAATAGAAAACTCACAAAAAACACCTCAAAGTTTAATCCAAATTTACAGAGATTATTTAGAAAAGTTCTTGTACCCTAATGAAGGAAATTCATTTTCTTTAAGTTTTGATGAAGGAAACTTAGGGAATCTCATTCAAACCTAAGTAGAGGGTAAGGAATTACATATTAGAAGGGTTTTTACGCCAAGAATCACTGAGTAAATTGTTTCAAACCTCTATTTCCTCTTTAAGTTTTGTTCTGGTTGTGTTTGATGGAGTTAAGGGATGGTTATGATTTTAGGGGCTTGTTTACTATATTAATGTTTTGTAGCTATGGAAGTGTGTTCAGAGATAGGTTTGTAGTAGAGAAGGTTTAGAAAAGGGAAGATTCTATGGACTATGACTAGTGTCCAGATGTCATAGTAGTTAGCATTCAAACACCCGACCCCCAAAAAAAACTCATAGAATGTTAGTTAAAGTTGGCATCTAGATGCTAGTTGACCTAGCATTCAAATGTCTTGATTGTGACATTGTATAGAAGGCTTCCTTTCCTTATTGTTGTTCTAACCTTCTAACTCATTCTAAAACCTTTCCCACAAGTTTTCAAATAAGTTTTCTAGGTCAAACAACAATCAAAATTTGTTTTTCTCAAGAATTGGATTGAGGATACTCGTAGAGACTTGTAGCCTAGTTAAAAGGTTTAGGTATAGGGTTTGAGTAGTAGCTTTTATGATTAAGTTTAGGGGTTGAGGTGCTGTTTTTATGTTGAACCAAGTTTTAGGACACCAGGACATTTGTTCAACGCTATTGAAGATTTAAGCACGAGATACTTGTTTGATGATTGTGTATGATATGCTAGTATGTAAACTGGACTTAACTGAACTTGGACTTAATTGATTTTGCTGCTTGTGCTTGGCTTCAACCGCCTATTGGTCGGATTTAATAGTGTTGGTAAGACATTTGATAATCTTTGTATAATGCTATCCTAAGTAGAGTCCTACACTAAAAGAACCCACATAGATTTGGGATGGTTATTGGACACTCGGGTGTTAGGGGGAACCTAACACCAATACTTATGTAATATCAATATATTGTATGTGTAAGGTTCATGAGTAACATCAAGTCTCAAGACGTTAAGACTGTATTACTTAAGGACTTAAAATAATAAGATTAAAATGGTTGATTGTTGCATTTATGATTGTTACTTTAGTATGCTTAGCTTGTTACTTGTGTGGTCATGCACATTTGTGCAATATCTTATACTGGGCATTGACTCACCCTTCAAAGTTGTTGTTTTTCAGCTGTCGGTTTTGGTATGAGGTATATGATAAAGGATGAAGGTTATGACTATTTATATTACGATGAGAAGGGAAACTATTATTACTATAATGGTAGAGCAGGGACCGCATAGACTAAACAATAGGAATGAATTACTGGAGACTTATGCTATTACTTTCTTGTACATATTTGGGTTATGTTATTTGCTTAGAGTTGCAAGTGGCTCTTGTCATTATTACTAATTAGGTTACCTTTAGTTGAAGCCATGAGACTCCCAACTATTCTCTTTATTGTCACTTTGTCACTAAGTTCTTTAACTTATTTTATATCTAGCATTTACGGAGATTGAGTGGTAGACATTTCATTATAATTTCAGATTTGAAGTTACTAATTGTAAGTTGATAGTTTCATGGTGAATTGTGGATTATAGATAGGTTCATGGATCCATGTACACATAAGTGTGTTTATAAGGCCAATACATAGCAGTGCCATAACTACCTAGGTTCCGGGGCATTATGACTTTTGGTGGTATTAGAGTTTAGGTTATAGATCTCTAAGGAATTAGGAATAATGACTTGTAAGTGGAGAGGCATGAGATGCAAGGGTAGTTAAGAGTTAGGCTTGAATCTAGTAATGGATTGACAAGTGTTTAAGTAATTGGGTTGTCTTTACTTTTTTAGTATTTCTTGTTTGCCTTATTACCTTCCATTCTCACTTGTCTTCTTATTTAGTAACTCTCTATTGGTTATTTGTTTCTCACTTCTTCTTTAGAATGCCTCTTAGGAGAGTAGGTTCCATTTTTTCTCAACTTTAGTAATACCTAACTAAAGGCCAAGAAGCTTAGGCTAATTAGAATGTATGGGGAGCTTAAGGTGCTCATAGAGGATTTGAGTTATCTATTATGCAAGCAACTAGATAGCAAGGTTAGTAGGGGTATAAGCCTATGGAAGTTGATGTTGCATAGCTATTAAATATAATGAATAATTTGGTGGGTGCCATGGTTCAGCAACAAGAGCACATTAGACATGATGTGGAGATGATCAAAGCTAATGCTAAGGCCTGGTGTCAAGAGAGACAAGCAATCAAGCAGCTAAGCATGGACTAATTTCTAAAGGTAGCTAAGGAGTTTGATCATAAGCCTGATGATGCCATTGTTACTAAGGGATGGATTAGATAGATAGACAAGGCTTTTGCCATGACTAACGTTCTTCATGACAAGAAGGTAGACAACACTTCTTTTATGTTGAGAGGCGATGCACTGAAGTGGTGGGATGGTGCCTTGTACACTAAGCCTAATGTGGGGGCTTAGACTTGGAAGAGATTCAAGGATAGGTTTTCAAGTGCTTCATCCCTACTAATGTAAGAGAGTAGATGTAGCTAACTTATCAAACACTTTAGCAGGTGTATAGGTTTATGGTAGTCTATGAAGCAAAGTTAGATCATTTGGTCCATTTTATACCTAAGACTTCTAAGAGGGATATGTAGTCATAGGTTAACAAGTTCATACATAAGTTGGAGCTTAAGTTACAAGAGAAGGTTTTAGCCTTTTAATTTACAATTTACTCAATAGTAATTAATAAGGCTAAGTGTTTAAAGTAGCTTATGAAGAAGAAGCAGGAGCAACTAGTTCATAAGGCAAGGGTTGCCTTAGGCAAAAGGCCTATGCCAAGTTATGTTATGCTAGGGCTAAACAGGGTAAAGAGGCCAATCCTAGCAATAATGATTTAAGAAGGTAATGATAGGTTAATAATAGAGCAACTTAGACCTATGGTGCTACTAGCATCAGTTCAAACTAGAGCTATTACACCAACTGTGAAGTGTACTTACTGTTTTAGGCCCTAAGATGTTTTAACTTATAAATGGTTAGTATGGACATGTTTCTTGTACAGGATGACTAGGCATATGAGTAAAGACTACAAAGAGACCATTATTCTATGTCACAGTTTTTGTTCTCAATGCTGCTAGAGAGGACATCATATGGTAGATTATAGAGATAGGGATATAGGGAGATAGGAAGCCGAGGGGCCACCAGTAGTGAGATACCTAATAGTTCCTAAAGCTACATGTCCTTAGCAGGCAGGCATACAGCGGTGAGCCTTAGCTTAAGTTTTTTCACTTCTACACCAAGGCGGTACTTACAACATAGATACCATGACAGGTACGCTTTCTATCCTATCCAGTAGTGTTTATGCACTTTTTGATATTGGTACATCCCACTCGTATAGCTGAATCTTTTATGCATATGTGTGGTTTTCTTGTTTTTGTTTTGGATGCCTGTTTGGCTGTGAGTACACCTTTAGGAAGTCGAACGGTTTTAAATCGGATTTGTCAAAATGTATGAATAAAAGTTAAGAGTATTACTAGTAAGCTTATTGATGTTAGAGCTATCAATTTTGACGTCATTCTAGGGATAGATTGGTTTTCAAAGCACCAAGCTATGATTGATTATCATAGTAGAGTGGTATTCTTCAAACCCTTAGGATAAATACCTTTCAATTACAAAATAAAGGCTTAGAGATTGACACAATGTATTTCATATGAGTTATGGGAAAAGCCTACTATAGCTGCCTTAGTGGTAGAATCGAGTAAAGCTAAATTAAAGTTAGAGCTAATGTCGATAGTGTAAGAGTATCTAGATGTGTTTCTAAAAGAACTACCCAGTATTTGACCCAATTGGGAGGTGGATTTTATAATTCATTTAGCATCGAGAATAAAGTCCATTTCAAAACCAGCTTTACAAATGGTGCCTACTAAATTAGTAAGGCCAAAGAAGTAGTTATAGGAGTTATAAGATAAGGGTTGAATTAGACCTAGCTCATCTCCTTAAGGAGCCTTAGTATTGTTTGTGAAGAAGAGGATGAGAGTCTACAAATGTATATCGATTATCGGGATCTAAACCTGGTTACTATTAAGAATAAGTACCCCCTCTTAAGAATCAATGACCATTTTTATCAATTAAATGGGAAACAAGTGTCTGCTAAAATATATTTGCGCTAGGGTTATTACCAATTAAAAGTCAAAGTAGAAGATGTAGAGAAGACAGCTTTCAAAACCAGGTATAAATTATATGAATTCTTAATGATGCTTTTTGGCTTGACAAATATGCCAACAATGTTCATGCATCTCATGAACTAAGTCTTAAGGGAGTATCTTGACATGTTTATTGTTGTTTTTATTGACGATATCCTCGTTTATTCCAAGAGTAGAGGAGAACATGAAGAGAATCTAATGAATGTGTTTAGTAAGTTGAAGGAGGAGAGGTTGTATGCCAAGTTCAGTATATACAACTTTTGGTTAAAGTTGGTGGCTTTCTTAAGTCATATTATGAGTAGAGATAGCATAGTTATGGACCTAAAGAAAATAAAGGCAATTATTGAATGGCCCATACCTATGAAAGTGTTAGAGGTCAAAATTTTTCTATGGTTAGTCGATTACTACTAAAACTTTATGGAGGGCTTTTTTTTTTAAAATTGCAATGCCTTTAACTTAGTTGACTTAAGAAGGGATCAAGTTTGAATGGATTAACAGTTGTGAAGCAAGCTTTCAATAATTAAAGGACAGGTTAGTGATGGCTCTAATATTAACCTTACCTATAGTAGGGAAGAGTTCGTTATCTATATTGATGCCTCCATATAAGGACTAAGGTATGTCTTAATGTAAGATAGTAAGGTGATTGCATATTCCTTTCACCAACTCAAGTCGTATGAGAAGAATTACCTAACTCATGACTTAGAGTTGGTAGCTATGGTGTATGCATTAAAGCTTTAGAGGCATTACTTAGTAGACAAGAAATGAAAATTGTACATAGATCACAAGAGCCTTAAGTATTTATTTACTTACAGAGACCAAAACAAGAGGCAGAAGCATTGGCTAGAACTAATCAAAGACTATGATATAGATATTTAGTATTACCCTAGGAAAGCCAATGCAGTAGCTGATGCCTTAAGTAGGAAGCAATAAGGAAATCTAGCCAACTTAATCACTACACAAAAGCTATTAGTTTAACAAATGCGTTGACTCAAGTTAAAGGTGTTAACTAAAAGGGTGAGTACTAAGTTAGCAAGCTTGACAATATAGCTTACCTTGATAGATTGAATTAAGGTTGCATAGGCTGAGGACTAAGAAATCCAAGAGACTAAGGGTAAGGTAGAAATAAGGAAAGCTCTAAACTTTACAGTAAATACTAAGGGAGTAATGAGATTTAAGAGAAAATTGTATAAGCTAGTACAGTTAAGGTTGAGAAGTGAGGTATTGAAAGAAGTACACTACTCAACCTATTTTATTCACCCATTGAGCACAAAAAATGTACAAGGTCTTAAAAGACCACTACCGATGGAATAATATGAATAAGGAGATAGCAAAGTATATGTTCAAGTGTTAGACGTATCGACTAATTAGGATTGAACATCATAGACAAGCTGATAAGATAACCTTTGCCAATACATGAGTAGAAGCACATGACTATGGATTTTGTCACTACTTTACCAAAAACCTTGGAGATGCACAATGTAGTGTAGGTGATAGTAGACAAGTTGACTAAGTCTACACATTTCATTCCTATAAACATCAAGTATCGGTTTGGGAAGCACGCCAAGTTATACATTCAAGAGGTGGTGAGATTGCATAAGGTATCAATGTCTATCACTTCTGATAGAGATACTTGGTTTGTTAGTAACTTCTAGAGAAGTCTACATAATGCTTTAGGTACAAAACTTTGATTTAGTACCGCTTGCAATCTACAAACAAATGGTTAGATAGAGCACACCATTTAGATCTTAGAAGACTTGTTGGAAGCAAGTTAGTGGGATGAGCACTTAGGCTTGGTAGCTCCCTTATAATAACAATTACTAAGCCACCATTCGAATGGCTCCATTTGAAGTGTTATATGGTAGAAAGTGTAGATTGCTTATTCACTAAGATGAGATAGGTAAGAGGTCGTTAATGGGACCAGATTTGTAGTAGAAGGCAGTGGATAAAATTAGATTGATTCGATCGAAGATGTTGGCTACTCTAGAGTACACATAAGAGATATGCTGATAAGTGGCTTCTCCCTTTAGAGTTCTAAGTGGCTGATGAGGTATTACTGAGGGTTTCACCAGTTAAAGGAGTAATCAAGTTTAGTTTGAAAGGTAAGCTAAACCTGAGGTATATGGACCCTTTTAGAGTCACAAAGACAATTGGTTATGTGGCATACGAATTGGAGCTCCTACCATAGTTAGAAGGTATGCACAATAAATTCCATGTATCTACATTGAGGAAGTATAAGAAGCCTAATCCAAACTATAAGGAGGAATCATATGTATAGGTAGTGGATCTTGAGTCTTTAGAGCTACAGCTAAACATGTTAGTAGTTGAATAGTAGATAAAGATCATTTACACTATGGCATAGCAGCTAAGGAGGAGGTTTATACCATATGTTAAAGCACAATAGGTGAACTAGTCCGTTTATGACATAACTTGGGAGCTTAAGGAAGAGAGCAGGAGGAACTATCTAAAGTTGTTTTATGATTGAGGTATGTGAACTTTTGAGTACAAAAGTTTTGTTGAGGGGGGAAAAGCTATAAAACCTAAGTCAAATAAATAAATAAATAAGAGAATTAAAGAAGATACAAGAGATTATTAATTAATAGGCTTGGCATATCATGTAAATGAGTGTAACTAGTGGGGATAAAGTTATCAATAGAAAAGTTTAAACCCCTTCCTTTCATACTACGTTTAGTTAATTCCCACTAACCCTTCATTCCTTTGGTACGTTTCTTTTTCCTATAGTAGAAAACTTACAAGAAACACCTCAAGTTAATTTTAAATTTAGATTTGGTAAAGGATTGTGTAAATTAAGTGAAGCAAGTATCAAAGCAGGTATAGATGTAAGCCCTAAAGATAAACCAAGTAACTGTAGGATGGAATTTAGTATACAAAGTTTAGAACAATCGATTAAAAGATCTAATCAAACCTAAATTATAAACTATACTTAGAAATATTAGTAAAAATGACCTCGTAAACTTGAATTTAAGAAAATAAGTGACTATAAAATTTTCAAATTTTAACTATATTACTTATTAATTATCGGAAAGAAAAAAAGTACAATCTAATAACTAATAAATTGCTAGAGAAAGATTATATATACACTAAAAATCATAGAATGACTTAAATAATATTTAAGAATGTTTACTTGTGTCTCACATGTATTTACGTATAGATAAAAATATGCGAAATTACCTAAAGTACCTAAAATTAGCTAGAAACTTATTAAATAATTAAGGAAAAATCAGAGGAATAGGGAATGATCCAAATTTGGTCATGCCAGGTTAGGAATTAAAGAACAAATTTTGTCCATCTAGAATTCAACACTTAAAAAGCAAAAAATGGAAGAGGCTAAGCTCTTGTCTTGTATAATTAATGCATAAAAATTTCCTTAAAGCCATATAAATAGCAAGAAAATTTATAAAGTTCATTTGATCAATTAGAAACTTAGGAAAATTGGGAAGAGTCGAAAACAAAAGAGAAAATTAGGGTTTAGAAAATTCTTTTTCAAATTTGTACAATAGGAGCTTTTAAACAAAACCCATGCTTCACCATCATCTAGAACTGAACCACTACCACCACCCCACTCCAAACCTACTGCCTGAACCAGCTGATACACTTGAACTGGCGTTGGAGGCCCAAAAGCTTTCAAACTAAGTGAGTCTCACACCTTCTCTGATTTTACAAAATTCCTTAAAATTCTTTATTATGCCCAAAAAAATATGAATTTTATTATTCCAATGTTTTATTGTATGTAGATTTAGGAAAAAATAGTGATTAAGTTTAATCATGTCTGTAAATATAAGGTTCTTAAGAAATTAGGTAAAACCGAGCATAAATAGAATTAAAAATAAATAGATTTATGAGTGTAATTTAGAACTTTTTTTTTGTAGAATTCTCAAGTGATATAGAATAGTACTATGAAGCCATTTTCTTAAATTTAATTTTCAAAATTTTTAAGCAACTTTTTAGCCTTAAAATGATGATGAAAATGGGTAATTTTGACTTAATTAACTGATTAAATGATTAATTACTAATTTAGAAGGTAATTAGATGTTTAAAAATGTTAATATTTGATATGGAAACATAATCCTAACATTTGAAGTGTTAATTGTAATTAATATGGGGATTATATAGTAATTGTGGGAAATTTAGTAATATGTGATTTAGGATTTTAATAAATAGGAAATAATAGGTTAATTTGGATAATATAATAATAAAATCATTATATAATAAATCTAGTATAAAAATTAATTTTAAGTAATTGGATAAAAAAATGTAAGATTTTTTCACATCAGGAGTAAATCCAACACTCTAATTAGGATTAGAGTATATCAAATATATTAAAATACTAAATTAAGATCCTAGTATGATTTTTAGAATATTTAAGTTTAATGTGATTAATTTCATATTAAAATTTAAGTGTATTGAGGATTTCCTCGTAGTAAAAAACAATTTAGAACCAAAAATTAGAATCTAATTCAGAAACCGAACCCTGAGCTAAGGTACAGTGAATCATTAGTAAATAATAGGTATATAAGGAAGAGTGAGTTAAATTATAACTTAGAATATGTATCATCAAAGTATAAGTACTAAAAAGATGTATTTATGTTATAGGATACTCGGAGACGAATCAACTTGCAATTAAGTGATTGGGCAACCCAGAATTCTAGGTAAGTTGGGTTTATTACTTCATTGTATCTAAAGTACTATTTTAGAGTACTTACAGACTTAGGATTGTATATGATTGTGATTGTAAGTATTTTTATGCATGTGCTTGTATGTTTGAATTTGTGTTAAAATTTGAGTTGTGATTGATTGTTTGTTATGACTAGATTAGTGTGAAATTGTCTAAGCACCCAAAATTGAACTTAATCTTAATCGATTCTAATACCCTAAATCGTCATGCATTGTAACCCTTTAGGAAATCATTAGCATTCTCATGCATTGCAACCCTTTAAGGAATCATTAAGATTCTCTAGCTAAACACCAATACCTTAAAAAAAATAATGCTAGATAGCAAATTGGTCTTTTCCTCATTCTTAGCCAAACTAAGTGACAGGAGAGGAGGTTGTAGTAAGGATATAGGCATTGGTTCTAAGGATAGTCTTAGGAGGAGTAGTGTCTCTATTGCACAAACCTGGAATTAGTTGTGAGCTGTTACATAACATGGAAACTGCTCAACCCGGATTAGAGCAGGTGAAATTACTCTGATTTTTCAACAGACCGAATTACGTTATGAGATGATACTTGCTTGCTACATTACATGAAAAATAATTGCTTGATAATCTTATTTATGCTTGTATACATTCATGAGTGTCTAATTCAACTTACTGAGCTATAGTTGCTCATACCCATATAAATCCTTTAGCAAGTCCTAGTCTTTGAATACTCCTAGTAATATGTCGCCCTATAACTATCCAGAGATTACTTCTTTTGAAGCCTGGAGGTATGAGAATCAATTCACCTAGTAATTAATGTATATCTAGAGTCTCATTAGTAGCTTAAGACTAAAAAACTGATATTTGATATGTAAATTAGCTGATTGTTATGATATGATGTATAATCACTTGGGAATTATACTATAATGTACATGTAATTATATATACATATTAACTTGAAGCTTTAATATTTACTGTAACTTTAGTTAAATTTTTAATTAAACTGCTTATTTCAAAGCAAGAAGTTGTCGATGCCTCGTGTAAATCATGTCTATAATAGGCTCTATAAGGCTAGTTATTATCATAGGATGGTTATACGGTAGGACTGTTGCGACTTCGTGACTTTGAGGCGTAACAATGGAGATAATGTATTTAGATAAGTTCTTGTACCTTAATGTAAGAAATTTGTTTTCTTTAATTGTTAGCGAAGGAAACTTAAGCCATCTCGTTTCTATAGAAGTAAAGGGTAAGGAATTCCAAATTTGAAGGGTTCTTACTCTTGGAATCATTGAATAAGTTATTTCAAACCTGAATTTCCTCTTATGTTTTTGTTCTTGTTGTCTTTAGTAGAGTTGCAAGATGGTTATGATTATGGGGTCTTGATTACTATGTTAATGTTTTGAGGCTATGGAGGAGTGTTTGGAGATATGTTTGTAGTGGAGAAGGTTTGGAAAAGGGTAGATTTAGATTTGTGTTCAAGTATGGGGTTATGCAAAGGAGGAGCCATGCATCACAGTCTACAGAATTCTACCAGCTATGACTAGCATCCAGATGCCATAAAAGTTGGCATCAAGATGTACAATGCTCATAAAACTCATAGAATGTGAGTTTAAGTTGGCATCAAGGCACTAGTGGACCTAGTATTCCAACCTTTTAACTCGTTATAAAACCTTTCCAATACATTTTTAAAGAAGTTTTTTGAGTCAAACAACAATCAAACTTTTTTTTCCTCAAGAATTGGATTAAGGATACTTATAGAGACTTGCAGTCTAGTTAAGGAGTTAGGGTTTAAGGTTTAAGTAGTAGCTTTTATGCTTAAGTTTAAGGGATGAGTTGTTGTTTTTATGTTAAACTAAGTTGTCAAACACTAAGACACTTGTTGAATACTACTGAGGATTCAAGTACGAAATACTTGTTTGATGGTTGTATGTAATAGGCTAATATGTAAGCCAAAGTTAATTGGACTTAGACTTAATTGATTTTGCTACTTATACTTGACTTCGACTACCTACTATTCAGATCCAGTAGTATTGGTGAAGCACTTAGTGATCTTTTTATAACGTTGTCCCTGGTGGAGTTCCGCACTAAAAGGACCTAGGTAAATTTAGGATGGTTGGTGGACACTCGAGTGTTAGGGAGGACTTAACACCAATACCTATGTAGTATCTATATATTGTATGTGTAAGGGTCATGAGTAACCTCAAGTCTTAGGATGCTATGACTGTATTGCTTGAGGACTTAAATAATAAGATCAAAAAGGTTTATTATTGTTAGTCATGTGTACATGGCTTATTACTTATGTGTTCATGTACATATGTGTGATATCTTGTACTAGGCATTGACTTATCCCTCTAGGTTGTTGTTTTTCAACTATAGGTTTAAGGTATGATATATATGATGATTTCTATGCAGATGATGTAGATTACAACTATTTATATTTTGATGAAGAAGGAGACTTATTACTATGATGATGGAGTAGGAATTGCATAGAATAGATAGTAAGAATGAATTACCAGAGAATTGTGTTGTTACTTTCTTATACATATTTGGGTTATTTTATTTACTTAGAGTCACCTATGACTCTTGGTATTGTTATTCATTAAATTACCTTTAGTTGAATCCTTGAGACTCTTAATTGTTCTCTTTAGTATTGCCTCATGACTAAGCTCTTTAACTTATTTTATATCTATCATTTGTAGAGATTTGAGTTGTTGGCATTCCACTCTAGTTTTTAGATTTGAAGTTATTAATTGTGAGTTAACAGTTTCATGGTAAATTGTGGATTACAAACATGTTCATGGTTCCTTGTATGCTTTAGCATGTTTCCTTCTAGGGCCAATACATGGTAAAGCTATGGCTACCCAGGTTTTGACACATTACAATATGCCCTCGAAATAACTCTATTATGAATACGCTAGAAATTTCTATTCTAGTTTTTATTTTATTATTTATCTTACCTCATTAATTATCATATCAAGTTGGGAATATAACAAAATTATTAGTTTGCCCTCATTTGGTCATTACAGATGACTAAAAGTTATTTAATAGCAATGTTAATGAGCATACAATGGTAATACTATTCGAACATTTTATTCCCTTTAGAGAAGGAATAAAAGCTTCCCTTCTTCTTAGATGACTACTATTTTGAGTAAGAGTAAGAATAAAAAAGTATCTAGGAATTAAAATTCCCTACCTAATTTTTAATTAAATAAGGTAACAAATAGTTAAGGAAAAAAAATACAAAATAAATTAACCTGAATCTTAAAAATTATCCTTAACATATTTTTATGAAGGTTAATTCATATCACTTTATTGTCTCTATATTATTATTATTATTATTATTATTATTATTATTATTATGACCATCATCATCATCATCATCTAGAGTAGTAGTATTATCTTTTATATACTAGATTTAGGTTTTTTATATATTTTTAGAAATTCCCACAACTAATATGAATTTTATAGAGATAAAAAAAAAGCTTACCAACCTATCCCAAACCCTATCAAAAGTACTATATTATGTCAAAATTATGAGATTCAATCAAATTAAATTCTATATATAACCCAATTTGCTTGCATCTTTACATTGATAGTAGATTTTTGCTAAGTTATCCCAAACGAGGATCTAACCTACTATATTAGGAGTTGAACTAAATTGCCTTAGTGTGAGCTTTTATGGTTAACTTAGGCGCTTTAACAACTTGCAATCTCGTCATGACAATAAATCAAATCTTTTATTAGACAACATATTAAAAGAGCTTAGGATAACTCAAAATCATGACTTCACAACCTAGATTTATAGTCCTAAGTTGCTAAGGCCTAGTTCATGACTTCAATCCTTCAAATACTAAGACAAAGGCATGAAAAGTTCAATAGTCACCAAGCAAATTAACTACTCAACTACCTCTTATCTCTCACATTAAACACTTGCTCTAATTCTTAAGGTACTAAGTATTTAAGGTAGTTCATATAAACTCCGTAAATTTAGCCTTTTGAGTATAGAGTTGAACTTGAGCATTGTAGAATATTTTTCTAAGTTACCAAACCTGATAAATTCAAAACCGATTAAATTTTTAATTTGAAACCTAAAACGAATATAAAAAAACCCTAATTTATTATTCAAAACCTTAATCGTATATTAATACTATAAATACTACATATGCATAAATATAAGAATTGAAACTCAAACCTGATAAAAACCTTAAAAGTAAAACCCTAAGCTTATAAAATATGTAAATTTACCATAATAGTGATAAAGCTCTAATTGAGAATAATTATCGATAAATATGTGTATTAGTGTAAAATTGCTAGTGAAGAATAAAGATAATTTCTAATGCTGATAAATAAAGAGTAACAAATTAATTAAATAAGTTAATAAGATTATAAATATTAACTTATGATTATTATGGCATCATATATATGTGTTTGTGTATATATAGATATATGTTTGTGTATGTTAGTTTTTATACTGATTTAATTTTACCACATATTTTATGTTTATGTATTATATGGTGTACATTAATTTTATTCCATCTATTTTTCATAGTTACATTGTATTTTACTTTAAATATTACTTAAAAGATGGACAACATTAAGAAAAGTCAAACCAATTATTTTATAATTTTTCCTTCTTCCTTTTTTCTTTTCCTTCTTTCTTTCTTTCTATCCTTTTTCTTTTTCTTCTTTTTCTCTTCCAAATTTTGGTTACCATGTGTCTTTCCATTAGCCCATGTGACTAAATGAAATGGAGATAAGATAAGAATAAGTCAAATCTTTATTTTATTTTCTTTCTTTTTTCCTTTTTCTCTACCGTCGACTAGAAGTGATCTCCAAAAAGCACTTTTAACTTTTTCTTATTTTATAATTTGCATCATAAACAAATCCTCCAATTCTCCTCCTTTTTTTGGCCAATAAGAAACCCCTTCCAAACTTCAATTTTCTTTCACTCTTATTTATTTTTTTCATTATCATTAATTACCTCCATTTTAAAGCTCATCATCCTATCATTTACTAAAAAGAGCTGAAGACTTCTAAAGAAAATAGGAGGACCATCTACAAGAGCTTCAAGACTAAGAGCTAACGAGGATTTTCTTATATTATATTAGTTTTATATTTTTATCTTTTGTAATATAATTTTTGTGTAATTCTTTTATGTCAATATGTACTTATTAGTATTGTATGTGGTAAGAGTATGTAATAGGAGTTAGATGTTTTTTTTTTTTTTTACTATCTTTTATAATATAATTATATCTAAATGTATTTGAATTGAATGAATAACTCTTCTTCTTCATGTTTATGTATTTACCTATTTATATATTTAATTATATGTACACATAAGTTATATTTACTTAGTTATGTACATATATATGGTATAAATATATATAGTACATGTACATATACTTAATATTAAGTATATTTACTTTATTATATTACACATATGTGTAAAATAATAGGGAATAGTATAAATAAATATATGTATAATATAGTATAAGTATAAATATCTATATATAAATATATACCAAAAAATATATATGAATGTATAATAATATTCTAATTCTTTAAATAAGTTAATCAGTGAAATATACATATATATAAGTATATATGCTAGACGTGAACATCATGGAAAAAACAAGAGTGATTTTCTACTATAATTTGATATTTAATTATTTTATGAAATTTTATATTTATATATAAAATATTATAAAGGGGTAAAATAGAAAAAATAAACAAAATAAGCAAATTTCATCTTGGACCAATAAGAAGCTACCATGTCAACTTCTACAATTTTATAATTAAAAATCGCAATTTACAAAAATAATGACATAATAAAAAATAAAATAATTAGAAAATTTCAATTATAGTAAGAATTAAAATTATTAGTAATTTATGCTTGAAATGGTGAATTAAAGAAATTATTATAAAATGGACTAAAAAATAAATTTATTTTGAAAATATAAAAATTAAAAATTAATAAAACCGTAAAATCAATAAAGAAAAGCTCAAAATAATAATTAAAAATATTTAGACCAAAAATAAATAAATTCATAACATTGTTAACCCATGGTAGAATTTTCAAATTTTAACATTCAAAATAGATCCCGCTACATGAAAGTACGTCCAAAAATAATAAAAATTGACTTTAAGATCATAAAAATTAGAGTTAAAATAAAAATGTTATACGTAACTAAAAATTTTAACTAAATCAAGAAAAATAAGGAGAATAACTAAATTAATTAGCCCTATAGATTAATAATGAGAATAAACTCTTAAAGTAAATAAATAAATATATAAGATAATTATTTACAAAGATACCCATATATTTCCTATTTACCTCAATAAATAAGTTAAATCATGTTCATACCATAGTTAAGTTATGGTAGGAAATTAGGCAAATTATAATAAATATTTAGTGTAACACCCTAGAAGGAGGCATAATAGTTTTGCCAAAAATGCTCATATCCCATGTGCATCCATAATATAAAGATTGCCTTACAAGTCAAAGATTGTAAGGCTCTAACTAAGAAGCTTCCAAGGGTGCTTATTCAATTTATATACATCTGCTTAACTATATATATATATATACATATATATATATATAAGTGATTCAATAATCTATAGTTACCAAAACTATAGAGAGTCGAAATCACCTATAAAATAATAAAAAAGGGTATTTATATCTCAACAATCATAATGCTACTAAATACTTTAAAAGTTTAATTAGATATACCACTTCCTTTCATAAACTTATACCCTACTTTCTTAACCCGCTAAAGTGCTTTGCACTCAAATCCTAACCTAACCCCAGCTTTGTAAGACTTGCAAAAGAAACTATTAGAAGGAAAGCTACATTGAGCTTAGTAAGTAACCTTCCTACCTTATCATTAGACAATAATAAGCAAATTATTTATCAAACATATAAATGCATGTACATACATATGTAATGCAAATAGCATATATAGTTAGTTGGCAGTTGTATACAACATGGTTTTAATGCTTACCGTTACTCGAGTTAGGAAGTATTTAGGCACGTCAAGACCTAGGTATCTACATGTAATATGGAATATCTTAAGAATATAACCACCCTTAGTGGTAGACATGACTTGGCCTCAAGCAAAAGGCAGTACTCTCCAAAGCTGAGTAGTTCCCAAAGGTTGAGACAAAAACATGTCACACGAAATACGTCGTACGATAAAAAATCACAATTCATAATATCAAGATGGATCCATCCAAGCATGATCTCCCACTCTACTTTGTGGTGCTAATTACTTTTAACTCACGTTATAAGATGTAATTCATGTCTAGTTTAATTAGAAGTCAGATATTTATTAATTCAAGATTTATGGTGTGATCAAGCAAGTATATTCTAAACACTCTAATGCCCTTCGTTCTAATGCAGCAAACAAGGGTGTTTGAAATATCTTAAGATATTTTGCAAGCATAGTTTAACCAAAATAAGCACACATAAGTTCCTGTATACCCCAACATGCATCAAGTTCAATTATCATATATAATTAAATAATGCACTAATTATAAGCACAAAACATAGTAAAATAGGAGGCGATAGGCTCACTCAGCATTGAAGTTAAGTAATCCCAATAGTCCTTAGTAATCTCAAACTCGGTATCCCAAATCACCTAAGTAAGGTAATTAAAGTAAATAAGACACATCTTAAACGTAATCTATTCACTAGTCTCGCTATAATTTCCTTATTTCCGCTTATTTCGTATCTTGGTCCTAACTTTCCCATTTTAAGTTGGAATTGTGCATTCTGATAGTTGATTTTCATCATTTTTTAGTGTTTTTTTCATTTGGAGAGGTTATTTTTGCATTTTTAGACTAGCAACATTTTGATTTGGGCCTTATAAGTTCATAAGCCCAAAGGGTGAGTTTAGTTACTTTAGGGTTTGAGCCTAGTTTTAGGCTTTAGGCTTAGCTTTTAATCTTGGACCTTATACTTAATATTTTGGGTTTCTTTTAAGTATTTTAAGTGAACTTTTCTGCCCAACACTTTAAATTTTCACCTTGGGCCTCAATGTTACTTTTGTGGGCCTAAATGAGCTATTTTTACTAGTTTAAGGCCTTAGCTTACTAAAGGGCCTATAGGGGATGACTTTATTGGGCATTTGAACTTAATGGAGCTTTTATATTTTACTTTATGAGCGTTTTAATTTAGGGAGTAGATCTAGTTACTAAGTTAATGGGCTTTATTCTTAGTTCTTTTAAGAGCCTTTAGGCTAATCTTACATTTCAGGGCTTTAAACCCAACTCCACTTATTATTTTAGGCTTAAGCCCATTAAAAACCTTAAGATAATTCCTTTTTCTATTAGGATTCATATCATATGCTTTTCATTTATTAGGCTTCTAATCATATTTCTAAGGCTTTAATGCCTAACTAAGTTAGTTTAGGCTTAACTTATATTCAAAGACTTTAAACTTGATTCTAACTTATTCCAATGGGTTAAATATCCTAATGGGTCTACTAAATAACCCATTTTGCAAGTGTTTCAGATCTAATTCATTTCATTATTAGGGTTTCTAACATTATTCCTAAGGCCTTAATTTCCAACTTAACTAGTTAGGTCATTAACTCGTCATTAACTTACTTAACTTGGTTAATTACATCTTAAATCATACTTAACACTAAATAATCATGTTATTAAGGTAATAAATCAAAATTTACAGATTTGAAATTGTCAAAATTAGTCTTTCACCTCCCAATTCTTTCTAATTAAGTCTTCTTTAAATTGACTAGTATTATACCCTCACTCGTTTAATACTGACGCTCGACTAGAGTTCAAAGAAAACCAATTCTTTTAATATTTTGAAATCACATTAGAGTCGCAACTTAATCAAAGTCGAGAAAAAAGAGTTAAGTTATAACCAATTAGGTAAATTGATCATAATTTAGCTACTAGTCTATCAATAAAATAGATTTTGTAAAACATCTTTTAAAATAAGATATCTAGATTAGGGGGTTTGGAATTTTAGACCCTTATGGGTACCATTAACTTTCCAAATTTAATATTAATCTTAAAAATTACCTCTTAATTTCAAAGAAAAAAAAAACTCAATTATTGATTACCCTAATTAGATAATTTAAGTAATCTAAACTAAAAAGGGAAAATCAAGTTTTTTATATTTTTACCATCGCCTCATAGGTGCCTACACACTTGTTATTCGAGATCAAATGTACATAGTTCTTTTTTCTAAAACGTTAGTGAGTTGAGTTAATTTTAATTTTCAAAAAGTGATCGGCTTTACATTTTTATTTTGTTCAATTTATTTAAGGAAATTTTTCTAAAAAAAGAAAGTCCTAATTTAAGTTTTATTTTTGAAAAAACTAAAAATAATCCTAATTTGTAAAGGGTCCATTTATTTTTTTTTTTAATTTTGAAAACTTGATTTTCCTAAGTATTAAAAAAAAATTATTCATCTCCTTATTTACTTATTTTTATTTTTATTATTTTATTTTTTATTCTATTTGTTTTTATTTTTATTAAACTAAAATAAATAAATAAATGAACTACTTTTTCTTTTTTTATTATTATTACATTTACAAATGGAAAATAAATAAAACACAAATAAATAAATAAATATACATATGTATATACAACTCGGATTGGAGTTGGTTCGGACCAAGAGAGAGGTACAGGTTGAATTAGCTAAAGCAAATCTCAATTCGATGTACGGATTCGAGTTAGGTTTAGGTTCTCTTTAAGAGCAACATCAACGAAGGGTGGTTAAGGAGATTCAGGCTGAATTTTTCATAAGTAAGGATGGATTTGGGTGTTTTGGGTTGGAGATAATGGGGATAGAGAGGATGCCATGACTTGAGGTAGTTGTTTGGGTGGTGCTGCAAAGTGGAGGGTGGCGATGATGGTAGGCCGTATGTGGTAAAGGTTGCTGGGTGTTAGGGAATAGCGTTGCTTGAGGCTTTAGGTAATGGTGAAGCTGGCCATGTGATTAGTTTAGAGGTAAAAGTTGCTGGATGAGGTAGTTTGGAGTGGAGAAGGAACAGTAGTTAGGGTTTTGGAGGTTGGTGGTATACAGTAAGGTTAAGGGATATGACGAAGGACAAGAGGAGTTAGGTTCAGAAGCTTGCGAGGTAGCAGAGCTAGCTAGGGTGGTGGTTCTCCTTAAAGATAGCTAGAGAGAGGAAGTTAAAGAGAGAGAGAGAGAGGGTTCGGTAGAGAGAATGAACAAGAAGAAAGAGATAGCTATGAGTAAGAGCTGTATGAGATAGTGTGTTCGTGTCCTCCCTTCTAAAGCTCGTATAGGTCCAATTTATGATGAGTTCAATTTGTATAAGCTTGAAAAGTCCTTTAATGACGATTTGCAAAATTTTGAAAGTTGAGTGTTTTTCTAATCTTAGGAGCTCGATTTGACTAATGAAAAGGATGAATCTAATCTTGTTCTTTGATTTAATTCGAAGTAAGCCATGCAATAAATAATATCAGAGCAAGAAATTGCTTATGTGTATGTGAAATTTGTGCAAAAATTGGATCAAAAGTAAAGGGGGGTAGGCTATTTTTAATTAGGAAAGAGGAGGAAATCAAGGGAAAGGAGAATAAAGGGGAGGGAAAGAGAGAGAAAATGTCGACATGGTGCCACGTCAACCAACCTAACCAACCATCATGTACCACGTGTCCTTACGTAATATGTAGTAGCCAACGTGGCATATTACATGGTGCCACATCAACATGCATCCAACCCAATGCTGCCACATGTTAGGACATGTGGCACAATAAAATTCTGATATGTGGCGGTTCCTGGTTATCTGAAAAAAATAAAAATCTTTTGTATGCCTTCACTAAGATTCGAACCGCTAACCACATGCTCAAACTCAATGCTAAGTCTAAATGCTTATCGATTAGGTCGTTAACCTACGTTTTGTCCATATGTGTAATTAAATTATATATGTGAATTAAATTAACCTAAGATAGATTCAAATCTAAGCCTAAGTTTAATGGTTCTACTTGTAAACTTAATTGAAATTAGAAAATCTATACTATTGAATTGTTATCTTTTAATTTCCCTAAAATTTTCTTTTTTTTTTTTTGCTTTTAAATTTTATCAAACTTTTTCAATTTTTATCAATTTCTTATTTTTTATGTTTTTATTTTTATTTTTCTATTTTTTTGATATTTTTCCTAGAGTTCTTATTTTTTATGCTTTTTCTTATTTTTCTAATTTTTGATATTTTTTCTAGATTTCTTATTTTTTAAGCTTTTTCCTTTTTTTCTATTTTTCCTAAATCTCTTATTTTTTAGGTTTCTATACTTTTCTATTTTTTTGTATTTTTATAAAAGTCTTTTTCTTTTAGATTTTCTTTAATTTTCTAAATTAGGACCCTTCAACATATTAAAATAAATAAAATAAAAAGGGAGAAAAATTGGGTGTTTACAACTGCTATTCTTTGTGATGAAGTTTGAGTAAAATTTTTCACAAAGATAAAGCGACACTATTTTTGCCCTAAGAAAAACTTTACAATGACTAACTAGCATTCTTAGACTTGATTTACTAGGGCTTTGGTGAAGAAATGAAACCTGGTAATACCTCTCTAGGCTCACTATCCTAGGCGGGAGTGTCTCTAGGGGATAAGCTACCCTACGTTGGAATCGATCTAAAAGACTTGGTCGTACCTTACTAGGCTCACTAATCTAAGTAGAAGCATTTCTTAGGGGCTAACTACTCTAAGCTAGGATCGATCTAAAGAACCAGGTCATGCCTTGCTAGGCTCACTAACCTAGGTGGGAACATCTCTTAAAGACTAGTAATCCTAAGCTAGGATCAATCTAAAGGACCTAGTCATACCTTTCTAGGCTCACTAACCTTGGCAAGAGCATCTAAGGACTAGTAACCCTAAGCTAGGATTGATCTAAAAGACTTGGTCATACCTCTCTAGGCTCACTAACCTAAGTAAAGCGTCTTTTGGGGACTAGCAACCCTAATCTTAACTTAATACTATACCTTATGGGCTTATCAAAAGAAACCGATGAAGAGAAGTGCCCTATGGGCTTGCTTAAGAGAATTTCGTGTACAAAAGGGCCCTATAGGCCCAATAAATGAACTTAAAAAGGAGACTGAGTTAAGATTGTGCCTTCAAAGTTTAGTTAAACACTAAATGCAGAAGGTAAGTGACTTATGGGCTACTAAGAGAAACTTGGTGAACAGAAGGGCCCTATGGGCTTGCTAAAGGAAATCAAGCATCCAATTGACTCGCTAAAAGTACTTTGAAAAAGAAGTGCCTTATTAGCTTGTTAAAAGAACTTGATGGATAGAAACGCCTTATGGGTTTGCTAAAAACTTTGAAGAAAGTTGAATGGAAGGAAGGTGGGATAACCCTTTTGAGAGCTAGTTAGGATTAAACTTGTCCAAAACACTACCTGATTTGAAGAAAATATTCATAGATAAACCCTTTGGTGAAAACTAATTATGTTATGAAAGATACTGGGAATGATTTCCTTTATTTGGGAAGGATGGGAATGACCCGAACTATTACGGTCAACTTTTTGAAATGGATTGAAAAACTTAGCCATTTAGGCCAATATGGACTTAGAATAAAGATTTGCTTCTTATTATTTATTTATTTTGGGTTTGCTAATAGGTGAATAACTCTTGAAAATCACATGGGTCCTCTTATGTTCCCCTTGGTCTTAAAGCTAAGCTACCTAGTAGGGCCTTGTGATTTCAAATGCCCTTATTTTTTAAGGAAAAGGTAAATCATGACTAATTTAGTCAAAGAGGACTTCCTTGCAAACCTTAGCCCAAATTACACTCTTAACTACAGTCCTGAAATTATATTCCATTTTGCATATGATACGCCTTAGTTAATCTATATGAATTTAGGTTTTTGGTTCAAGGGTTTCAAAAGGGACTAATGAAGAAGTATATTTTGAATGAAATATTAATCTTGAGTGTACAAGTCGAGAACCTTAAGAAAAATTAGAAATATGCTTGCCCCAGTTTCAAAAACAACTTTTTATTAAAGATAGATTACCTTTTATGATCGAAAGAGCCTTTATTGTATAAGGGTAGTATTGTGGGTGGGAAGGCCTGGTATGATTCAGCGTAAGAGAAGCTTCAGAGTAGATATAGAGCTTTTGGGTTTTTGTGGTCAAACTATGGTTTAGAGCTTTGTGCCTTTGAGGTTATTTGGGCTTTGACTTTTGATTTGGTTGCATCTACTGGGATATGATATATCTCTCAAGGCTTTAGACTTTCACTTGGGCCCAATTTCCTAACCACTTTTTCTTTTCTTTTTATTATCACTTTACCCTACTGTTCTCTTGATGTTCTTTCTTTTCTTTTGGCCTCAACAATGATTGTCTCTACTGTCAAGTTCTTGCCTTTTAAGAGATTTATGCCCTAAATCCATAGGTTCTTATTGTACGAGCTTGGGTGAGGTAAGTATAAGCTTGAGGTACTTAAAAAGGATATGGCTCTTCTTCATTTTAAAAGAAAAATAACTTATCAAAAATAAAATTTTCTTTTAAATTTAACGTTATTGAAGTAAGCATAAACCAATTTTATCCTTTTCTCCTCATTAATGACCCTAATCTCCAAATTGCCTCATTATACGGTGGTTTTTGATAGGGTTTAATTTTGAAAATTCTTCAAAAGGGTCTAACAGGGTGAAAAAGTGATGATTATGTTTAGAATTTGAAAATGGACGCCTAACTTCATTTTAATTTGCATATCACATTCAAAGTGGACCTCCTTTAAGGAGTGAGCCCAAAGTATCCTCACCATTATGTGTCTCAACTCTCAAAGTATTTCAGGTTAGTGTGTGGAAAATATTTTTCCTCTTTTCATTCCAAACCTTTTAAAAGTGAGCTACCAATTCCTAAAGGAGAATTTATTTGCCCCAATAACATTGCAATCATTCAATTAAAACGATAATTATATTATTCCAATCATTACAAACATTATTAAAAAAACAATTTCTTTGCCCTTATCTGAAGCATCTAACCACTTAAAATAACTTGTGAGCTTATTAGAAGGCAATAAAATACTCAAAGGAAATGAAGCTTTAGGCAACCTAATTGAACTACTCCCATGACTTGAAGAAGGACCGGCTTGTTATAGCTCTAACTAAATGACTTTTGCATCAATCAAGTCTTAAATCTTATTTTTCAATCTCTAGCATTTTTCAGGGGAGTGCCCCTTCTAACCCTATGATCGTTGCATCGTGCTTTTAGGTTAAAGCTATATGGTTTGTAATTTGGATTAGGGGCTTCACAAGCTATAATTCTTCTAAACTTCAAATGATGAAATATTTAGGTAATTGAGATCTTCAATCGACCAAATAGTCTCCTCTAAGTCCCTTAGGCTTATTCTTTCTCACTCCTCCTTGGCTTTTTTTCTTGTTAGGCCTACTTCATTAGTTGGGCTTACTAACATTTCATCAATATTGAACATCAACTGTTGGAATCTTCTAAGCATAGGGGCTATTACTATTTCTAAATCTATAATGCTCCTTTATAGTGTGACTACCTTTTCTTCCAAATTCAAAGGTCTCCTTTCTAAGTTTAAATCTTGGGATATTTAGAGAGTGGTGATCATTGGGAATAAGACCTACCATTGTTGGGCCATCTGATGCATCATCCTTTCTAAAGAGGTGAATCTGTCATCAGCCATCTGAACCTAATTAGAAGAATTCTTTAGCAGTTAGCAACTTTTCTTTTCTTTCTTTCTCTCTTTTTTTTTTCCTAAACAAAATATCCCCTTTAAAGAAAGAGAAAAGGAAAAAAGGAATATAAGGATAAGACTTATTTTCAAGTTGTGAGAAAGGAATAGAAAACAATCATAAGGGATCGGGGGCTTAAATATTTTACAAACTTACAAGAAAAAAGATCCTAAGGAGAAGAGATTAGGAAAGGTTAGAGTAGAAGGTATAGAGAAAAGGACTTGGTAATTTAAAGGCACGACTCTCATAAAGCTATTCAAACAAGGACTAACGGATATTTACAGGCAAAATGCAATGTGAGGATAATGCGAATGCAAAGAGGGGAGTTAGAAAACTGACTAGGATGTAACAAGAAAAAATTTTTATTGCATCTTTGAAGTTTCCCTTACATTAAAAGAAAAAAATTATTACAAATAATTCCTAAAGTCTAGACCCTCTTTTTCTTATGATATCTTGGCTCCTCTTCAATCTGGTTTCTTTTCTTCAACTTAACAATCTTGATCCATTTAACAACATGGGAGATATCGTCATTGTTGAACTTTTGGAAAGCTCTAACCCAATAATAAGTAAAAATATCTTTGGGGAGTTCAATGATAGCAGTAAATGCATCAATAGGATTCATCTTTTGGATACTCTATCTATGATGGAAATCAAGTTTAAGGCTCTAAGTATGGCTGATAAATCAAACCAAAAGTACGGCCATAGTAGTCTTTAATTCCCCATTCTTCTCTTCCTATAGACGATTGAGTGACCTGGCTTGTGATGCTAGTAGCGTTGGGACATAAGATTTCCCTTCTAAAAATTAAGTCACAAGCTCTACAATCTTATAATGTATGTGAAATATCTCATCAAGAAACAAAATAGTTCCAAATGCTACTAAGATATAGGTGTTGATCCTATATTGTTGCCAATCTTCAATGCTACCATAGAAGAGTTTCTGGTTGTAGCTGGACGGAGTTACGAACTAAGTAAAAAGATTATCCAACTTAATAATTTTCCTATGGGGATCTGCTCATATTTTGCATATTTTGGATTCATGGAGGCTTAGGAGCTTTCTAAAAATCTTTGCAAGGTTAACCATGATATATGGGACATATTTTTCGTTTCCAACAAAGGAGACTCCTAGTAGATAAGAGTATTCTTTAATGGTTGGGCTCAGTCGACATGGGCTAAAGTGAAAAGATTGATTCTGAGGGTCCTAGAAGTAGACTAAAGCCTTACCATGGTGACATTGGTCTAGACTTTAAGCAATGAGAGGATAAGCTTAATCTTGTCTTCAATAAATTTTTTATGGTTTGGATCGAAAAATTGAAACCATCTTTCAAGTGTCCCCTTGGGCTCTAAAGGCTTCTGGATATAGACTTCTTTGAAAAGGGATTGTGTAAGAAATGACCTAACCATTTTCTAAAAAAATGATGGATAGAACTATTTTATTTACATAAGGATTACATCAATATTTATAGGAAGAAAACATTTTACAGGGGAAAGATTAGGAAACTTCAAAGATTTTTTTTTTTTTTAGATATGCCACATCGTATCAATTTGCCGATTTTAAGGAATAAGTTTATGAATGCAATTATGGTAGGTTCTAAGAAGGTCCCTAAGCTATGTGATTTCACTTGTTAAAGAATACTTTCATTGGTCACATAGAACTTAAGTAAGGTGGCCTAATCAACCCCAAGTAGTGGTTACACCACAGCACCTAAAGCCTATACAATAGCTCCCCTCCTAGGGTCCTAAGACAACCTGAGTTTAACTATATCTACCCTGCATCTTTAATGCAACAAAGGATCCCCATACCTTAATGCATTATTGTATGTGAAATAAATGTGATAATAGTACACACATGAAATTAATAACAGAAGCTGAGAGTGCATTCTCAAAAAAAAATACAAGGAAAGAAACTTCAAGTCGGTTTTTCTTCTTTTTCTTTTTCATAACAATATCTCCTTTAAAACCTTGAAGAATGTATGCTTAAAGGGTAAATTCTAGAGGTCCTTAAACTATGTAACCTCATGTGTTTCTATAAAAAAAAAATAGTTCCTTAGTCACATTGAAGTTTAAGTAGGATAGCCTAATTGGCCTCAAGTGGTGGTAGCCCCATTATGCCTAGAACTTACAAAATAGCATCCAGTCCTAAGGTCTTAAGATAGCCTGGGTTCGACCGTATCTATCATGCATTCGTGGAACAAAAATAAACTTCCTCCCTCAAAACGAAAAAATATATGAAACTAAATCTGCAAAAACATTAGTACAATTATGATATAAATGATAAAGAATGAAAAAGTAAATAAATTACACTAAGGTAATTTTTAGAAATCAATTTTAATTTTGGAAAGTTAAATGGCTAACCCTCTTGATGATCTTAGTAAAGTAGCCAAGCTGTCAAGCCTAGTTTTTCACATCCCAGTTTCTTTAAATTAAATCTTCTTTAAATTAACCAGTATAAAATCCTTACCCGTTTAATAGTAACTTTCGATTAGAATTCATAGAAAACTAATTCCTTTGATATTTTGAAATCACTTTGGAGTTACCACTCGACTAGGATCGGGAAAAAGAGTTAAGTTATAATCAATTTGGTAGATTAGACATAACTTAGCTATTGGTCTACCGATAAAACCAATTTTGTAAAACAGCTTTAAAAATAAGAGATCTTGATCTAGGGGTTAGGAATTTTAAAATCTTACGAGTATCATTAACTTTCCAAATTTAATATTATTCTTAAAAATCACCTTTTAATTTCATAAAAAAAAAAACTCAATTATTAATTACCCTAATTGGATAATTTAAGTAATCTAAATTAAAAAAAAAAAAAGGAAAATTAGGTTTTCTATTTTTTACTATCACTTCATAGGTACCTACATACCCACTATTCGAGATCAGACATACGTAGTTTTTTTTTTTTTTTTGTAAAACTTTAGTGAGATGAGTTGATTTTAATTTTTAAAAAGAGATTGGCTTTACCTTTTTATCCGATTCAATTCATTTAAGAAAATTTTTCTAAAAAAAGAAAGTCCTAATCTAGGTTTTATTTTCGAAAAATCTAAAAATAGTACTTATATGTAAATGGTCCATTAGTTTATTTTTTATTTTATTTTTGAAAACTTTATTTTTCTAACAGTTAAAAAAAATTATTCTTCTCCTTATTTACTTATTTTTATTTTTATTATTTTTTATATTATTTTTTTTATTAAACTAAAAAAATAAATAAATATACTATTTTTTTCTTATTTTTTATTATTATATTTACAATTGGGAAATAAATAACATATATATATATGTGTATACAACTCAGATAGGAATTGGTTCGAACTAGGAGAGAGGTACGGGTCGGATCAGTTAGAGCAAAATTGGGGTCGAAGTTTGGGTCAGTACATAGATATAGGTCAGGTTTGGATTGTCTTCAAGAGCTGCATCGATTGAGGGCCATTCAAGGTGATTCGAGCTAAATTTTTCGTAGGTAAGGATGGATTTGTATATTTCATATTAGAGATAGTAAGGGTAGAGAGGATACCATGACTTATGGTGGTTGTTTGGGTGGTGCTGCAAAGTAGAAGGTGGCGGTGATGGTGGTCCTCATGCAATAGAGGTTGTTGGGTATTAAGGAATGGCATGGCTTGGGGCTTTAGGTAATGGTGAAGTTGGCCATGTGATTGGTTTAGGGTAAAAGTTACTGGATGAGGTGGTTTGGAGTGGAGAAGGAGCGATGGTTAGGGTTTTGGGGGTTAGTGGTGTACGGTACGGTTAGGGTTTACGGTAAAGGACAAGATGAGTTGGGTTCAGAAGCTCACGAGGTGGGAGAGCTAGCTAGGGTAGTGGTTCTCCTTGAAGATAGCTAAAGAGAGGAAGTCGAAGGGAAAGACAAAGGGCTCAGTAGAGAAAGTGAACAAGAAGAGAGAAAGAGCCTGTAAGTAAGAGCTGTATGAGATTGTATGTTCGTGTCCTCCCTTCTAAAGCTCGTATGGGTCTAATTTATAATGAGTTCAGTTGGTATAAGCTCGGAAAGTCCTTTAATGGTGATTTGCAAAATTTCGAAAGTTAAGTTATTTTTCAATCTTAGGAGCTTGATTTGACTAATGAAAAGGATGAATCTGGTCTTACTCTTTAATTCAATTCGAAGTAGGCTATGCGGTAAAAAAAGATTAGAGTAAAAAATTGCATGTGTATGTATGAAATTTGTACAAAAATTGGATACAAAGTAAAGGGGGTAAGCTGTCAACGAAAAGGGGAAGAAAGGGGAAGGAAAAAGAGAGAGAAAATGTTGACGTCGCACCGACGTCGCACCATGTTAGCTAACCCGACCAACCACTATGTGCCTCGTATCTTCATATGACACGTAACAGTTGACGTGGCTTGCCATATAGCACTATGTCAGTATACGTCCAACCCAATGCTTTCATGTGTCAAGACAAATGGTGCAACGAGATCTTGATACATGGCAGTTCCCGATTATCTGAAAAAAATAAAAAGATTTTGTATATCTTCACTAAGATTTAAACCCCTAACCTCATGCTCAAATCCAACGCTAAGTCCAAATAATTATCTATTAAGTCGTTAACTTGTGCTTTATCTATATATACAATTAAATTACACATATAGACCAAGTCAACTTGTGGTAAATTCAAATCTAAGCTTAGGCTCGATGGTCCTACTTCTAAAATTGTTATTTTCTAATTTCCCTAAAATTTTCAATTTTTTCTATTTTTTGTAACTTCTAAATTTCTTCAAACTTTTTCAATTTTTTATAAATTTCTTATTTTTTTTTATTTTTCTTAATTCTTATTTTTCTAGTTTTTGATATTTTTCCTAGATTTCTTATTTTTTATGTTTTTTCTTATATTTCTATTTTTTGTATTTTTCTTAAATCTCTTATTTTTTTGGTTTTCTTTAATTTTCTATTTTTTTATTTTTCTAAAATTCTTATTCTATTGGATTTTCTTTAATTTTCTCAATTAGGACTCTTTTAACTTATTCTAAAAAATAAAACAAAATAAAATAAGAAAAGGGAGCAAAAATTGAGTATCTATAGAAACTTTCATGAAAGTAGTGGTAAAGTGGGGTTTTTTTAGGTTTCCTTCAACTCCTTCTATTTAATATTTGTTTTAGTGTGTTTCCTTATTTTAAGCTAATAACATCACCTAACATGGTAAAAACAAAATGGAAACATATCAAGGAGAGGGCGACATGGATGGTACTTAAGGTCTCATGGAGTTTAATTAATATCTTTTTATGTTACTTACATAAAACTATCTCCCGCACTTTTAGAATACAAATAGCAAACTAGCTAAGTACATGAATAAATGTATAATTATAAGGCTCTAAAATGATATGTACATAATTATAACTTATTTATATAGCATTTCTAATCTTAAACTCTCAAGATATCATAGGTATAACTTATGTGAACAAGAAAGTCAAGTTGGATGAGTTTTACCTTAAGTTGGTCTACATGTGTTCCAATTTTTTCACTAAAAAATGAAGGTGAAACTTACTCGTTTAAGTGCAAATACCTATCAGCAAGAAACTATGGTACGTGTGTGATCTTTTGGTGATAGTGGCTTATCATTTGGTGGCATGTGATGATAGTAAAATCAAAAGGTGTTGAGGTGTGCAGGGGGGGGTCCAACAATACCTTTTGTTTTCTTCCCTTTTTCCTTTGGTTTTTGTCTAGGTTTCTTGAGAGTGTCTCCTAGGGTTTTCTATACGCAAAGAATGGTGTCAAATGAAGGTTTTAGAGGGGTGAAATGATAGATATTGAAGGTGAATTAAGGAGGACAAGAGGTGGCTATTTTGGGACAAGGGTACATGATCTCCTCTTAATGCAATTGTGTCTTGTTTGCTTTTTTCCAAACGAGGGAGGATTTTGTCTCTTAAAGGATAAGTGTCCTTTAATTCCTAATTAATCCTTTATCCTATGTTCTTAATTGAGTTTGACTTATTACCAATTAAGATGTAATGAGCGTTGGTGGAAGGATTAAAGGGTAATTGAGCTAATTAATCCTGACTGTACTTAATAAAGCAATTTAGGCCTAATTAGGGTGTAATTAAGGTCTTGCCATATTTTACAAATTTAATTAAGTTCATTGACCTATATTACTTCACTTTTTAGAGTTATTTATTATTTGACATCGATTAAGGTTTTCAGACCTCATACGAGGTTCGCGATTTATGGTTTTCTAATTATTGGAGAAATTATTTGCGATTAGTGAATAGTTTAAGGATACACTTAGGGTTTATTAGTTGAATTATGGTTTTAGACTTTCAATTAAGGTTTTACTTAGTCTATTGATATTTTCCAATCTTTTTAAGGATTCTTTCATATTAGGGTTTTTACGCATACGATTAAGGTTTTAAGGTTTTACAACTTTCTTACTTAAAGTTTATAACTTATTATTTAGGTTTGAATTGTTTAATTTATGGATTTTATTATTATATATTGAGTAGTTCTAGGGATTACCTATTAACTCCTACATTTAACTCTAAGTTCAGATCTAAAAGTTTATAAGGTTTATATTCTCCCCAAGTATAAGGTTGACATCATTAAGGAGATGATCAATGTGTAGACAACATAAATCTATGTCTTCCATAGTTCCAAACTTCTATGGATATGTTGCTTGCATTCATCACGCATGCATTCATTTCGTGTATAGATAAACTTGCATGTGTACTAAAAATATCTACTAACTTGCTTGAACGGTAGTGGTGATGAACGAATTCACTAAACTATGGTTTGCTCATTTTAAACCTCGCACATTTAATCTTCTATGTATATAGTTAAACTTAAGTGTAGTAGGTAATTTCCTTATGTCACTAGAACCGATAAATTTAAAACTAATTAAAAGTTTGAATTGAAACCTAAAATAAATATAAAAAGCCCTAATATACTGATCGAAACCATAATCATATACAAAAAACCTAATCCTTTTATATGTAGAAATGCAAAAGATGGATAAATTGATCCAAACCCTAAAAATAAAACTTTAAACTTACAAAACACACAAATTTACCTAAATGGTGGCAAAGCTCTAATTGGATATGATTATCAACCGATACGTGTAATAGTATAAGATCGCAAATGAACAAATTGAGATAACTCCAAAATATTAACAAATATAAAAGTAACAAATTAATTAACTATATTTTATGATTATTTGTAATTTCAAATATGTGTTTATATGTGTATTAGTTTTACATTGATTTGATTATTTTGATTTAAATTTACTATATATTTTATGTTTATGTGTTATATAGTATACATTAATTTTTCATCCTATATTTTCTTTTATAATGATATTATATTATATTCTAATTATTACGTAAAAATTGAAAAAATATCAAGAAAATTCAAAAAGTAAACATTATGCCACTTTCATTTGTCATTTTCACTTATCTTACCTTCTTGTTTTTTTCCCCCTTTCTTCTCTTTTCCTTATCTATTTCTTTTTACTTCTTCTTCTTACATGAGCCATATGTACATGTAATATTACTTTTGAAATTTTTTAATTAAAGTCAACATGTCACTTTCAATTTTCTTTTATCCTTCTTCTCTTTTACTTATTTTTATCTTTTTCTTTTCTTCCTTTTATCCTTTCATTTATGGTTTTACAAGTTTCCTACAAATTTTATTACATGTAAGATGATTAAGATTAAGATAAAGCAAAGTGTCATTTTCAACTTCAAGCACTCTAAGATCAAAGCAAACAAAGATTTCCTTTTTGTGTATTTCAATTTTTATTTGCAATTTAAGTTTGTTTATTTTCTTTTTATGTTCATATGTATTTTAGTATTATGTGTTAGGGATATGTTAATAGAAAATATATGCATTTCTTCATCTTGTAATAGAAAATTAGATGAGTATGTATTTGATTGCATATACCATTCTTTTTCTCTATGTTTATGTACTTACACATGTATATACAAGTATCTTTAACTTTATACATATATATGATTTAGTAAATATACAGTTTAGTACATGTATATACATATAATAATAGCTATATTTACTTTATCATATACTTATGTAAAATAAGGTATAAAGTAGTAAAAATACATATATATATATATAAGTAAGAAAATATATGAATATATGTATATATATGCACTTATATGTCTATCAAATTATTTAAATAATTATATACATAAAATAATTTAAGTATTTATATGAATATATATAAACTGAAAAATATATAAGTATATATATATTATATTTAATTTTCTTAAAAATAAATTAAGAAAACATAAGTATAGACATATATGTACTTGTGTAAATATTTGTATAGTATTAATATAGTATAGTTATAAGTATAAATATGTGTACATATCTAAAAGAGACAAGTAAATGTATGCAAATATGTTAATTCCTTAAAATAAGATAATAAATAGATATACATATATATATATATATAGATGTATAGGGGCTATGACCCTTAAAGGAGAAGTAGGTGTTGAACTATAATATTTAATAAATTATAACAATATGCATGTATATATATTAGTATTGCAAAACTAGAAAAGCACAAAAATTAGAAAAATAACAAAATTTCCCATGTAGACCAAAGAGAAATTGCCACGTTATCATTCTTAACTTTCAAATTGAAACCGAAAAAAATTCAAAAATAATTGGAAAATAATAATAGCTAATAAATTAGCAAATAACAAAAAATCAACACAATTAATAAATTAATCTTAAAATGGAGAAATAAAGAAACTTTTGTAAAATGGACTCAAAAATAAAATATTCTAAACATTTAAAAATTTTGAAATTAATTAAGTCATAAAATAATATAAAGAAACATAAAAATAATAAATGAAACTTTTTGGACCAAAGTAACAAAATTCATAACATTTTAGGCTCATAATGAAAAATGCAAGTTTTAATGTCCAAAATGGATCTCGTCAAATAAAAATACATTCGAAAACAATAAAAATTGACTATAAGATCATAAAAATAAACTATAAAATTATAAAATCGGAATTAGAATGAAAAAGTTATATGTAACTAAAATTTACAACAAAACAAGAAAGATAAGTAGAGTAATTAAGTTAGTCGGCACTATAAAATAATAACCAAGATAAACCCTTAGAGTAAATAAATAAATATATAAGAGACAATTATTTACAAATATATTTTCTAGTTAGCCCAATAAATAAATTAAATCATGTTCATGCCATACTTGAGTTATATTGAGAAATTAAGCAAATTACAATAGACATTTAGTCGACTAAAGAGCCTAGCTTTTCAGAATAATTATAAGTTTAATTATCTTTTAGGTACTCAAATGTTAAGTTCTAGAAACTCTAAAGACTTAGAGAAGAAGCATTAATTCAAGTGAGGGAGTTTTAATAACCCATTATCTACTTATGCATGGTACTTGATGTTTTACTAGTTGTTATTGTTTATGTGTTTGAATGACTGTGTCACAACCCAGAGGGTGTCAAGTTGTAGTAGTATCCCATGTAATATATGAAGATCTAAGATCAAGTGCTATCTTTGATCAAGGGTCTTTGGCATACTACACGAGGCATTTCACAACTTCAACCTTTTCCTAGTAACTAACATTAAGTAATAGTAAAGCACATAAATTAAAGTTATAGCATTCAATTAATATTGACATAAAGTAAATAAGAGGAAATAAAAGGTTTTTCCCTTAAGGCAATTATACAATACTAGAGTAAGATAACAAAAGTAGTCTAAGCTACTTAACAACTAAAAATACTTAATAATTGAAAATTATAGAGAGTCCAAATAAAATAAATGGTTTGCTTGAGCTCTCAACTTCCTTACATCCTATAACTCCTAACTAATGCAACCGACCTTAGGCATCCTACGGCCTAACTCTAGCTATAGATCTTGCTGCAACAACAAACTATAGGGGATAAGCTCAACTCCTTAGTGAGAAACCTACCTACTTTACTAACAAGAAATATTAAACAAGTTATTAATCAAGCATATCAATGCATGGTCAAACATATGCAATGTAATAAAATATACAATCGACCAATAACTATATACAACATAGTTTTAACACTTACCATTTCTTGAGTTAGGAAGTATTTTAGCACGTCAAGATCTAAGTTTTAACATCTAAATCATAGTCTCTTATCAACAATATCACCTCGATAGTAGATACGACACGACATAAAGGTAAAGACAACTATACGAAATACGTCATAAGATAACAAATTCAATATAAATAATACAATGTGGATCCAACTAGGCATGATCCCGCGTTCTACTATGTGATTTTGATGACCTTAAAATCATGTTATAAGATGTAATACATGTCCGGTTTAATTAGGAATCGTATATTTATTGGTTCTAATTCATGACGACCAACAAATATATTCAAACACTCTAAGATCCTAATTTCTAATGTAGTAAGCATATACGTTTATATTAACTTAAAATATTTTGCAAACAAATTCAAACATAACAAGCATATACAATATCCCATATGCCCCAATCATGCAATAAATTAAGTTATTTGACATAATTAAATAGTTTGCTAATGACAAGCACAAACAAGCAAAGTAAAGGACAGTATACTTACTTGGCCATGATACTCAGCAGTCTTAGTAGACCTCGATTGTATCCAAGCTAAACTCCTCGTCTCTTTAAGAAGATAAATAAGGTCTATGAGTATTCTATTTGCATTAGTTAACTAGGCTTACCACTTACTAACCTTAAGTTAGTCAATTTAGTAATTCAAACATATTTTCCTCATTTTAACTCTATTTTTAGTGATCTTCCAGTCGTTTTTATCATTTTTGAATGCTCTTTCATTTGGTGGAGTTATTTTTGAGTTTCTAGGTTAGCAATTTTTCGATCTAGGCCCAAAAGGTCATGGGCCCAAAAGGTAAGTTGGCTCACTTTGGGGTTTAGACTTAATTTTGGGTCTTGGGCTTAGTTTTTTATTTTTAGCTTCATACTCAATAATTTGAGCCTTTTTTAAGTGTTTTAAATGGGTTTTTTCTGCCTAACACTTTAAAATTTTAAAGTAGGCCTTGGTGTTAGTCTTATAAGTCCAAATGAGCCTTTTTACTAAGTTTATGATTTTAAATCACTAAGGGGGCTATGGTAGGTATTAGAGATTGGCCTTTAGGTTTAGTAGGCCTTTTAATTAAATCATTCTAAGCCTTTTAACCTAAAGTTCAGATCAAGTCACTTAGCTACATAGGCTTTAAAGTTAGTTCTTTTGAGCCTTATATGTTTAAATCATTATTTAAGGCTTAAGCTCAAGCCCACTTGTCTTTTTGGGTTTAAGCTCAACATTGGACTTAAGTTTAGCCCACTTTTAATATGGTTAAAGATCTGGACATTAAGGTCATAGTGGTTATTAACACCATTTTTATGCCTATAATCACTAATTAAGCTAATTTAGGGCCTTAACCATACTTTACCCTACTTAACTTGATTAATTAAGTTATAAATCATACTTAACACTAAATAAACACATCATTAAGCTAATGAACAAAAATTTCTAGATTTAGTGGGTTCATGGAAGTGGTAGCTATTAGGTGTTCCTAGGGTCAAATCTTCTATTTTCATGCAACACTTGATTTTTACGGCGATTCTACTTAAGTGACCTATGTTTCTATAAATATAAAATCATAATCACTACATAAAAGTGTGTAGAAATGTTTTGACGGAGCATAAAAGGGGTGGTATACATGGGAAAAAGGGATTCTATCCACCTACTTGATGATTTACTACTAAAACTAACACTACTCTATACTACTTGATCTATTAGTGTTATATCTCCTAATAAAAGTTGTTTTTCTTTTACTAACCTTTGTTTGTCCATCCTAAAACACCTTAGAACTCCTAGGTATTTGCTCTAAAGTAAGTTTCAACAAAGAATAATATTAGTTTCTAGCATTAGTTTGCAAAAAAAAAAACTAAGGAAAAACTACCTTAAGTACTTACCAAAGCAAAAAGTGGAAGGTCCATTTTGTGATGAGTGTGCCATAAGCTTGTGAGTGTGTATGATGGTATGTATGTGTCGAAGAGTTAGAATAGGGTGCATGTGAGGTATGAGACTTACTGGTGAGTGATTTGGAGTGGTGGTGGTGGTGGTGTTACGGTAGCCGATGGTTGGGGTGGATGGTGGTTGCCAATGGAGGAAGATGGAGGGGGTTTGTGTATTTGATCTTTGAGAGTGTTTAGGGCTTGATAAAATAATAAGATGAGGGAGGGGAGAAGGGTAGCGAACCATGATAATGAGAGAGGGTAGGGGGAACAAGTTTTGTGTGTTTAGGGAAATCAAAGACAAGGCTTAAAGAGGGAACCATATACTCTTATGCTTTTTTCCAAATTGGGCAAGATCTTGTCCCCTTAGGGTACAAGATATTTAAGGCCGCTAATGACTTGTCCTTTGTTCTTTAATCATGTTTGACATGTAGCTAATTAAGATGTAATGAAGGTTGGTTATGGATTAAGGTTTAATTAGGGTAATGATGGTAATTAAGCATGATTAGGCTAATTAGGTGCAATTAGGATGCATTCAGGGTTTTGTTAGGCTTTGTTGCTATACTTTAGTTAATCTAAGTGCCTTACACATGTACTATGGGTTTCCTTAAGGTTTGGTGCTCGTTTATAATAATTTGATTCGTAGACGAGCTTGAAAGTTAAGGTTTCAATCATTTAGTGATATCAATCACTTGTATTGATTGATTTGACCTTACTATTAATGTTTATATGTGGTGTTAAGACATTTGATCACTTAATTAGGGTTAAATAATCATTTTATGGTTTCATTATCATCTTAGGGTTTCTCGAGTATTGGGTTTTTACTCGTTTGGTTAGGTTTTTAGGGCGTACTTCAATTAGAGTTTTTGGTTAAACACTTAAGGTTCGATTCCTTTACCTAAGTTTTATTATTATATTTGGTAGGTTCTAGGGATTATCCGAGGACTCTTTCACTCGATTTCGCTTTTAGGTTATTGAAATTTCATAGGATTTACAAGCTATTTTGCTTTTGTGCTACCATCCATGTGATCACCTCATTAAACTGGTAAATATAAATATTTGACCAAAATAATCAATTATATTTGTCATATCTATACCTCAATTGGTATACTAATGGATAGTGCTGGCTCTACAAATTTTTTAGAAATGTATTTTTAAAAAAATGCTTTTCCAATCTTAAATAGATTCTTGTATGATTTCCGTGAGGCATTATAGCGCCTGTTGATGATATTTTTACTATTGAGGCAAAGCTAGCATTAATATCTCCAATTGATAATAAGAAGACTCACATGGTTGTGTTTGAGGGGCCTTTGATATGATTTGTTGATGGTGAATAGCCCTAATTGGAGTCTAGTTGTTTAGATTGATATTTCTTTTTCGACTAGGGTAATAATCAAATGTCTAGAGGGCAATGCCCTTAAGCAGTCTCATGTGGCTAAGGTGAGGTGCCCGTACTAGTAAGTACAGGGGATAATTGACATATAGACGACTTAAATCTATATCTTCCATAGTTCTGGACTCTTATGGATGTATTGCTTGCATTCACTATGTATACATCCATTTTGTATGTTGAACATGTACTAATTATGTTTAATAACTTGCTTGAACAGTAGTAGTAAGGAATAAATTCACTAAGCTATGGTTTGCTCATTTCCCTATAGTTTCTTTTGCAAGTTCATTTAAGTAAGGATTAAGATAAATCTCGAGTAGAAAGTGCAAACTAAAGATATGTATGATAATGTTAGAGTTAGTTGAGAATTGAATAGTTAGTATAGAAACATCTTTTGTAGGAAATATTTGTATGTTAGGGTTATGTATAATTTAATATTTCTTGTTATTTATGAAGTTGATTTACCTTGTCTTATTATTTAGTAGGGGATATTGATTCTTTACAGTTTTGATGGATTTTAGAATATCAGATATCTATAGTTATTTATATTTTGTGGTAACCTTCATGATTAATTTATTAGAGTCTTGCAATCTTTAATTTGCAAAAAAATTCTTGTATCATGGGTGTACACATAATATGAAAATTTTAGACAATCCTACTAATCTCTTCTTATAGCCGTAATAGAAGTGGTATCAAAGTTTTAGGTTTTCAAAAATAGAAAAAACCTATCAAATGGTGAGATGGGGTAGAACTAGGATTAATGATTAAAAGACTTAAATTTCTAGATCATATACTATATTTAGTATTACCTATACATATTATGTCTATATCATATATTTGTTTACCCATTACTTATTGAACTCCTCTCTAACCTAGATGTTGTTGATGTGTTTACTCTCAAAAGGTTTATAACTGTAAGTTTGAAGTGTTAAACCAACGATGTAAGAAACAAGTTTTTAAAAGAGAAAAAAGAAAAGACATATCCCTAACTATATTAAATTAAGAACAAATAATTGTGTCAGAGATTAGGAGTGCAAGGATACTCCAATTTCAAGTTAAAAGCTCGAAATGCATTGGTTAGAAGTTTATCGGTTTTGATAGTTTCAGCAACATTTGGACTTGGTAATTTAATAGCATAAGTGGAATTTTGAAAATGATACTATAGTAGTTGATTGCAAATTCAATTTGGTGGTGGAATAGCTTGATGAGTGTAAAGTATGAGGTGATATTATCAAGATGCAAATTTTCCTATTATGTTGAGTGATTGTAATATGAAGAAGATGATTGTATGAAGTCTTAAGGAATAATTACCTTGAAGTTGTAATGCATAATAATTTTGTACAAGATGTACGATTGATGTAAAGAGGTGTTAAGGAAACATTAAAACAAGTATTCTTAAATGAGTAACTAAAGATAAGTGCATACTAGAGAGTACTAGAGACGAGGTGTATTGGAATATTTCAACTATAGAATTAGAAGTTCTAACAGTCGAAGATGGAAATAACAATTTGAATGGAGAATTCAAATGGTATGATCAGAGATTTGGAGAAATGTTGTGATAGCAGGATTGTGAATTCAAACTGTTGATCTAGTAAACTATTAGGAATGAACCATGAATGATATTATGTGGATTTTAATCATGATACAACAAGAGGGAATGTAGGATTGAACATCATATGTAAGAATCAATCGTGGTTAAATGACAATCATACCTAGAAAAAACAAAAAATTATAATACTATAAAGATGATTGAATTAGATGTTTGAAGATTTAAATAAACAAGCTCATTAGATGACACTGACTTGAGAAAATATTATGTTGATAGGGTTATTACTGTTGATCTAATCTTGATTCCTTGTTAACATTGCAAAATTGAGAAAGTGGAGGCCAATCTGAAAATGTTTTGAGAAGTAAGGAAACCAAACAAGGTGAAGCCACTTGAGTTTATCAAGGTAAATAGATGCTTTGAAGGTAAACCAAATGACCCAATTGAGACAAAAGACTAGTTGGAGTAGATTGAGCAATCTTTTGAAATCTATGAGATCCTAAAGGATTTAAAGGTAACTTACGAGACTTTTATGTTACATAAGGATGCAAGAATATGGTAGGACTTAAAGAATAGAGCTATGTCTTGACCTATCACTTGAAATAAGTTTATGGAGGAATTTTTAAAGGAATATATTCCAAAAACTTTACAAAAGAAACTTTAGGAAGATTTACTGCTTGTACAAAGAGGAAATTGGAGTATTAACGAACATGAATATGACCTCAGGATACTGATACATCTTACTTATCTAGAATTGAGAGTTAGTAACCAATTTAACATACAAGTGTTCCTCATAGGACTAGATCAAGAGACTCAAGTTAAGTTGAAAGAATTTTAGTTAAAATCATACAATGAAATTGTTGAAAGAGCAGGAGTGATAGAATATGTAGGAAGAGAGTTCTCAGAAAGACAAAATGAGAAAAACAAAGAAATCTTTAAATCTGATAAAGAGTTAATGGACGATGCTAATAAGAGTGATAAATGACCAATTGAGACATTAGAGTCACAAGTAAATGAACCAAATGCAAAGAAGAACTACCAAATAAGATTCTGGAAAGGCAACTAAGATCATCGCCCAAAGGATTACCCATAATTAAAAGGAAAGTATTCTTATTGTAGAAAAACTGGACATAAAATGAAATGATATTTTAAAAGGAAGAATGTTTTACTGTACAGTAACTGTGGAAGGTACGGTTATGCTATCTCTGAATGCTATCAGAAGTAAACAACCTAAGAAGAAATCTAGTGAATTATCAAGAAATCCTAAGGATTTAATGTAATCAATATGAGAGGATTACGTATTTGAAAATATCTTACATGGACTTATTATGATATTTACAAGTATGTGCTAAGTACTAGTGAGAAACTTGTTGATTATATCTAAACCACTTAATTAAAATGATCAAAGGAGTTTTAGCAAGGAATAATTCTAGCCAAGTTTTAGGGATGAAACTTTTTGCAAGCGAGGAAAAACGTAAACCCTGCAAATTTAACTTTCTCACTATAGAGTTGAACTTGAGTATTGTAGATAATTTCCTTAAGTCAATAGAACTGATAAATTTAAAACTGATTAAAATTTTAAATTCAAAACCTAAAACGAATATGAAAAGCCTTAATATACTAATTGAAACCCTAATTGCATATAGAAATCCTAAACCCTATATACGCATAAGTACAAGAGTTGGATTTCAAACTTAATCAAAACCTTAAAATTAAAACCTTAAGCTTAAAAAACACACAAATTTACCCTAATGGTGACAAAGCTTTAATTATATACGATTATCGATCGATACATATAATCGCATAAAATCGCTAACAAACAAATAGGGATAACTTCTAAATATTAACAAACATAAAGAATAACAATTTAATTAACTAAATCAACAAGATTATAAATATTATTTTATGATTATTTGTAATTTCATATATGTGTATATATGTGTGCTAGATTTATATTGATTTAATTTTAATATATATTTTTGTATATGTATTACATAGTATTCATTAATTCTTCATCCTACATTTTCTTTTAAAATGATGTTAAATTATATTCTAATTATTACCTAAAAGTTGGAAAAATATCAAGAAAAGTTAAAAAGTCAATTTTATGTCACTTTCATTTATGTCATTTTCACTTATCTTATCTTCTTTTTTTTTTTCCTCCTTTCTTTTCTTTTCCTTATAGATTTCTTTTTGCTTCTTGTTCTTGCATAATTCATTTGTACATGTAATATTACATTTGAAATTTTTGAATTAAAGTCAACATGTCACTTCCATTTTTTTTTTATCCTTCTTTTCTCTTACTTTTCCATTCCTTATTTTTATCTTTTTCTTTTCCTCATTTTCCCCTTCCATTTTTGGTTGTATAAGTGTCCTACAAATTTTATTACATTTAAGATGATTAAGATTAAGGTAAAGCTAAGAGTCATTTTCACATGTCCTTTTCCATCTTTTCTTCTTCCCTTTCTTATCTTTTTCTCTCCCATTTCCTCTCATCATAAGCCACCTCTACCCTTCTAGAATTCTCTGTAAATTGCTTTGTTTTTTTCTCAATTTGATAAAAACATTCGGTCCCTAATCTTCCCCATAGAACCGACAAAACCTCCCTTCTCTTTCTACCTCCTATTTATCCATTTTTCTTCTCAATTTCCTAACTACCATTCTACTACACTTTCACTAATAGCTCCATATTCCATCATCACCTTAATATCAATTTCAAAAAGGATTGGAAAGCTTCAACTTTAGGTACTCCAAGATCAAAATAGACAAAGATTTCCTTTTTGTGTAATTCAATTTTTCTTTGTAATTTAAGTTTGTATATTTTCTTCTTATTTTCATATGTATTTTAGTATTATATGTGTTAGGATTATGTTAATAAAAAAATATGGATTTCTTCATCTTGTAATAGAAAACTAGATGAGTATGTATTTGATTGTATAAATCATTCTTTTTCTCTATTTTTATGTACTTACACATGTATATATAAGTATCTTTAACTTTACACTCATAAATGATTTAGTACATATATATTTTAGTACATGTACATACATATAATACTAGATATATTACTTTATCATTTACTTATGTGAAATATGGTATAAAGTAGTACAAATACATATATTTATAAGTAAGAAAATATAGGAATATATGTATATATATGTGTGCCTATATGTATATCAAAGTATTTAAATATATATAATAATTTAAGTATGTTTATATATATATATATATATATATACAAACCGAAAAATACATAAGTGCATATATATTATATTTAATTTTCTTAAAAATAGAGTAGGAAAACATAAGTATATACATATAAGTACACATATAAATAGACTTATAATATTAGTATAGTATATATATAAGTATAAATACTTGTACATATGTAAAAGATACAAGTATATGCATATTAATATATTCATTTCTTAAAATAAGATAATAAAAAATTAAATATACATATATATATATATGCAAAGGGGTTAGGACCCCTAAAGGCAAAGTAGGTGTTGAATTACAATATTTAATAAATTATAATAACATATGTGTATATATATTAATATTACAAAACTAGAAAAGCATAAAAATTAGATAAATCACAAAATTTGCCTTATGGACCAATGAGAAATTGCCACGTTAGCATTCTTAACTTTCAAATTGAAACCGCAAAATTTGAAAAATAATTAGAAATAATAATACTAATTAATTAAGAAATTACAATAATAATAAAAAATTAACATAATTAGTATATTAAGCTTGAAATGGAGAAATGAAGAAATTGTTGTAAAATGGACTCAAAAATAAAATATTCTAAAAATATAATAATTTGGAAATTAATTCAGTCATAAAATAATAAAGAAAATCATAAAAATAAAAGATGAAACTTTTTGGGCCAAAATAATAAAATTCATAACATTTTAGTCCCATGGTGAAAAATGTAGGTTTTAATGTCTAGAATGAATTCTGCTATATGAAAATACATTCGAAAATGATAAAAATCAACTGTAGCATTATAAAAATCAAAATTAGAATGAAAAAATTATACGTAACTAAAATTTAAGACAAACTAACAAGGATAAGTAAAGTAATTAAGTTAATGTGTACTATAAACTAATAATTAGGATAAACCCTTACAGTATATAAATAAATATGTAATATATAATCATGTACAAATGTTTTCTATTTACCCCAATAAATAAGTTAAACCATATTCATGACATATTTAAGTTATAATGAGAAATTAGGCAAACTACAATAGACATTTAGTTAATTAAGGAGATTAGCTTTTCAAAATACTTACAAGTCTTTTTATATTTTAAGTACTCAAATGTCAAGTTTTGGAAACTCCAAAAGCTTGGAGATTAAGTATTAATTTAAGTGAAGGAGTTCTAATAACTCGCTATCTGCTCATGCGTAATACTTGCTTGATGTTTTGTTGGCTGTTATTGTTTGTGTGTTTGAATAACTATTTTGTTTATGTGCTATTATTCATGTGATCACCTTCCTAAACTGGTAACTATAAATATATGATAAAAATAACTTGTTATATTTGTCGCATGTCTATGACTCAACTGGTATACTAATAGAGAGTGTTAGCTTTGCAAATTGTTGAGAAAAGTATTTTTAGGACTTTTTTCCAATCTTAAATTGATTCTTGTATGATATTTGTGAGGGATTATAGCACCTATTGGTGATATTTTTACCATTGAGGCAAAATTAGCATAGTATCTTTGATTGATAACAAGAGGACTTAAATAGTTGTACCCATAAAGCCTTGGATATATTTTGATAGCAAGAGGACTCGTATGGTTATATTCAAGGGACCTTGGATATGATTTATTGATGATGGATGGCCCTAGTTGAGGTTCACCTATTTAGACTAGTATTTCTTTCTCAGCTAGGATAATAGTTGAGTGTCATCTAGAGGTATGGTACCCCCAAGCACTCTCATACAGTTAAGGTAAGGTGCCTTATATGGGTAAGTACAGAGGTAAATAATGTATAAATAATGTAAATCTACACCTTACGTAGCTCCAAACTTTGATAAATGTATTGCTTTCATTCACTCTGTATGCATCCATTTTGTATGTTGCATGTGTGCTAATAATGTTTGATAACTTGCTTAAACAGTAATGGTGAGGAATGAACTTCCTGAGCTATGGTTTACTCGTTTTCCTATAGTTTCGTTTACATGTTCATTTAAGCAATGATTAAGATGAATCTCAAGTGTGGAGTTTAAACTAAAGATATGTATGATAATGTTAAAGTTAGTTAAGAATTGTATAGTTTGTATAGAAACATCCTTTGTAGGAAATAATTGTATAGTTCATACAGAAACATCCTTTATAGGAAATATTTGTATGTTAGGGTTATGTATAATTTAGTATTTCTTATAATTTATAAAGTTGATTTATCCCATCTTATTATTTGATAGGGGATATCGATTTTCTAAAATTTTGATGGATTAGGAAATATTGAATATCCATAGTTATTTATATTTTACAATAGTTAATAAACTCTAACTTATAAGGCGGTTTTCGTATCATATATAATATGAAAATTTTAGGTAATTTTACTAGACTCCCTTAAGGTCATCATACTTATTCCCCTATAGTTTTTTTTTTTTTTCTTCTAAGTTCATTTAAGCTAAAACTGGGATAAATCTTGAGTGCAAAGTGTAAATCAAGGATATGTATGAAAAATGTTAAAGTTTATTGAGAAATATATGGCTAATATAGAACATCCTAAGTAGATAGTATTTATATGTTGGGAATCTACAAAATTTAATTTTTCTTATAAGTTATAGAGTTGCCTTATCCTGTTTTGTTATTTGGTAAAGGATACTAATTGTCTACAGTTCTGATAGACTGTAGAATATTAGATATCTATAGTTATTTATATTTTATGTTTATTTAATAAATTAAAAATCAAAAACCTTAATGAGTAATAAATTAGAATCTTGCAATCTCTTACTTATAAGGTGGTTTTTGTATCATAGATATATACGTGATATAAAAATTTCAGGTAATCATACTAAGCCCACCCTTAAGGTTATGATAGTTTAACCACTATTGCAATGTAGTTATCAACTAGGTCTATAAATATGTAAAGATGAACAATAGTAAAGTCTCCTAATCACTACAAACTTACTATCTTTCTTAATAACTTAAATACGTAATTTATTAACTTAGGTATCAAAGTGACTATGCTAGATAAAGATTATATCGCTAAGTTAAGCAAATATGTACTAACTTAGCAAAACAAAATGAAGATATACTTTAGAAATGCAAAGCCATCCTTGCTTATAATAAAAAGCTACAAGTTAAAACTGCAATGTACTACTCTTCAATATCAAGTAACTATTGATAATTCAGTGCATTCTCTGAATAAGTAAAATGCAAAATTTGAACAAATATGAAATGCTAGTAAGTTCCTATAGATAAGGTCCAATTGAAAGAAAAGGGTAAGGCTCCAATGCTAGTTTATTTGTCAAGCAATTCTCCAGCATGTGCTCATGCTTCATCAAGCCAAAGATATATTCCGATGGAGTCTCCCTTTGTCTAGGATATATTGGATGAAGTCATACTTTTACATAATGTCAAGCCACTTCAATTTGATACGTAGAATAGTACAAAGCATCTATAGGATCAATTGGTTAATCTTTTATGAATTTAGTGATGCAGTTGCTTGTTAGGCATTTCTATCAACAATAAGAATCGTACTAGTACTTAATTCAAGCACCTCAAACTGAATTCCATTACTTATTTTGATGAGCTAGTCAGCATGTTCCTACAACATTTCCTCGCTAACAAGTTTCTAATCAAGGACTCTTCTTTGTTAAACACCATTAAATAAAAGCTAAAGGGTCCATTTAGGAGTATCTTGCTTGTTTCATGGTGGAGATGGCATAAATTGTTGACATTGACATAAGTATATCTTTTAATGTCATTATTAAGGTATATAAACCCAAAGGTAATATTTTCAAATCACAGGCAAAGAAGAAATCGAACAATTTAGCTAAGTTTAAGGAGAAAGCTACCACCTAGATTAGATAAGAGGGGAAAAGGTTAGAACAAAGACATGATAAAGGAAGGATAAGCACCAAAAATCAACTTGGTTCTATAGATGGTGATAGTTTGAAGGGGGGCGATGCGATGAATTTCAACATACTTGGTATATACTCCCCTGAACCGACTTATGTTTGATGTTTTGATGGAAGTTTGACACCAAAGATTGTTATAGTGGTGGGAACAGATGAGGGGAACTCCAACTAGTATTGCAATTTCCATAGAGATAAGGGCCATAATACAAATGAGTGCATTTAGTTAAGAGACACACTAGAGAACGTTGTTTAGTAAGGGTATCTAAAGAAGTTTTTAGTGGATAAAGGTGAAGGCATTGAAAGGCTTATGCAAAGTAGGAGGTACGATGGAGATCATTCAAAATCGAACTAATGAGCAGAGAAGGAGTGATTGTAATAATGTTAATAATGTCAATAATCGAGCATCTAATAGTGTTGTCAACACCATTGTTAGTATTCCATCTAATAGAAGTTGGTCTTGCTCTATGAGCTTGACTAATACCCAAAATCATGTGTTTCATGTTTAGGCAAATAGATCAAAGGTTGACAACTTGATTTCCTTCTTTGAAAAGAATTTTGAAGGAGCTAAGATGCCTCAAGATGCCATGCTAGTAGTCAACAAAAGAATATAAAATTTTTTAAGTTAGAAAGATCCTTATGGATATAAAGATTTCGATAGATATACTCTTTCAACACTCTTATAATCAAATAACACCTAAGATCAAGATAGAATATAGGTCTTACAAATTACAATCATAACTTGTATGGTTTTGATAATCAGCTAATCTGAGTTGCCGATGTTATTTTTCTCCTTATCTAGATTGGGGAAGATGACAATATCGTTGAATAGAAAGTTGATTTCTTGTAGTCCCCTTACAATATGATATTAGGGCAACTTTGTCAAAATTTGTTCATCATGGTTCCTTCAATGGCACGTCTAAAAGCTAAATTCCGCACTTCTACTTCAATAGGAGTTTGTTGAGGGAATCAACAACTCATGGGATCCTTATGTTTCAAAGCTTTCAAATGCCAATAAATTTTCAATTTTGAACGTGTTTGGAGACAAGCTTGAGGTAAGGGAAGGGAAGGTCAAATGAAGAAATAGAAGATGTACAACTTGAAGAAGATCTAGAGAAGACAACTCGAATTAGGAAGTCCTTATAGAACAATTGTACTTATAGACTAGGTTAACGAGTATAAATGAAAATTTGAATGCAATGACTTTACTAAATATCCACTGATAAAAAACAAAATAGATTATAAAAGATTCTTACAAAAATAAAACAACAAAATGAGATCATACGATCAAACTCATTTAAATATAAACATATGAAATAAAGCTATGTTCAAAACATCAAGTATGTAAAATCTCTACAATTTCTCAGTCATAAATGCAATATTAAGTCAGTGAACCCTACATATTAACAATACACTATTTGAGCTTTTTACATTTGGGACATGACAAAATAGAGTGCAAAAATATCATAAATTTTGATATTTGAAAAATGTCATGTTACCTACTCTTTATTAAGTAAAGCCACCGGTAGAAGTGTATTTAAAAACTTTGTCTTGGAATTTGGGATAATGAAAATTTTACTTTTGATATCATTAAGTGGTGATGTGAGACTTAAAAGTTATAAAAAATAATCATGTGAAGTCAAATTTGGAAAGAGTTAAGATGCATCCAATATCATTTATAAAACAAACTTTACTTGGTTAAATCTAAAGTACCAAAAAGGTGAAGAACTGAAATTAGACGTATAATATAATATTGTATTATTTAGTAAGTATATCACGAAATTTTTGCAAATGTTAAATTAAGATAAAATTTTACTCAGAGTCAAACAGAAAATCACATTGAACCGTTATAATTATCTAATAATAATGGTAGCTATAATTTGAAAACACTCGCACCGTCTTAAAGTGTTGTCATAATAAAATAATATTATACAAAAGGGGATGACAACCAGAAGGATAATAAATATGGACTTATTTATATATACATATATATATATGTATGTATGTATTAATACTTTAGTCTACGATATCATTAAACTCCTGCTGCAATCTTATTATCCTAATCCTTATTTTCTCACCGCCGTCAAAATCTTTAGTTCGAAGCATTTCCCCACCGCCATTGTCATCTATATAAAGTCGAGTGGGTATTTAGAATGACGAGACTGACCAAATGGCAGATATGAATACCTATATAATTACTTTATTCGACAGAGAGTACAAATCCATTGAAAAGGTATTTAGGAGTATAAAAAAAAATAATAAAGAAATAAAACACCGAAAGTCTCAACGGAGACCATCGCACCACCAAGATAACAAGCGTTTGCTCATCACCTGGAGACACCACCATCGAAGCCATTGTCAATAGCTAATCGGTCACTGCAACTACAATAAGAGTATCCCAGGACGTTACGTTAAAAATTTATCTAAGGCAACACCAATTTTGTAACACCTTAACGATATGTTACTTATACAGTTTATTGGGAATGAAATATTTAAATATTTTTACAATTTAAAAACTTTGTTCATCAATAAAATACAAGAATGAAACAAATTTAATATACAACATCAATAAAACAATAGGATTAATTGATTGGTGTCTAGAATTTGAGCACGCGCCCACACATACTATAATACCAGCACAAATCCTTTTTTTTATTATTATTATTATTATAAGGTCTTTGTTAGAATTTTACTTGTAAGCCAAAATAAAACATTATAATGAAAGAATTAATGCAACAGTTTGATGATTATAATAAGAAAAGGACATTTTCACACATCTATTATATAGTACACATATCTATGCATAATCTATAAAGCCTGCGATGAAATGATGAAGCAATTTACACCAGTATATTTTTATAAATGTGCCTACTTAACAATTTTATATGGAATTACATGTTATAGATATGAATATATGACAAGAAAAAATATAAATATAACAAACAAACGATAAACATAGTAATCACACAAATTGATTTTTCATAATAATATAAAGAAAACACAAGGACCAAAATTTATAAAATTTATCTTGTCACAATGTTTACAGTGTTTTACATATTGAAGGGATATATAAAACAAATATATGACTTAAGTAGCAAATCTTTGTAGAAAATGTCACTTTATTTTGTAGAAGGTGATATACTTAGGAGCTCAATTATCACTAAGACTTACTACAAGAGATAAGAACCAAATAGATTCTCTAAAATATCAAAGAAAATAGAATGGATAGGCCGATGAACTGAATACAGTATCTAACATGAAGCTACTTAGAGAATTTAAATCACCTATAAACACAATATGACTTGATACTTCACTTGATATAACGTATAAGCTAATACCAAGGTCCACTCACCACTAATCTTGAGCTACTCAACAAAACTACATAAGAGAGTATAAAAATGGACTTAGAGAGAAATATCTTATAAGAACAAGTATATTTAATGTCTCTAAGGAATGTAAAATATTCTGGTTATAAAAGAAGGGACTATTTATAATAAGTCCTTAGGATAATATTACAAATAAGGAAAATTACAAAAAAAAAGGCATACATGAAAAGGAGATTCTTAGTATATATGAAAAACGGTAAATAGAGTAAATGACAAAAAGGGAAAAATAGTACAGTGTCAAGTGAAAAGGATAGGTGGCAGTGCAACATTAATTCAACAATGAATGTTAAATGTTGTTATGTAGTAGTAAAGATAATAGGCTGAAGAGCTGGAGATGGTATAAAGGGGTCTTGGCACTTGGTTAGTAAGCCTCTACATTCAGCTAATAGGCCTCCGCATTCAGTACCTCAACCTCTTCACAAAGAGGTCATAATGATGGGCAAAGTGATGTTTGGTTTAGGTCCTTGATTGGTAAGCCTTAGCACTCAGCATCTCCGCTTCGACATACTCTAAATATGGTTCAATACTTAAAGATGGACAGAGTAGAGTATGGCCAAGATGAGCCTTCAAGGAGTTCTTCCACCATTCTCTTGTAAACTATACCTCATCCTTGATAGGTTGAATAGAGAGAATTCTTCTAGCAAGTGATTAAAGGCCTTGGAGGTGCGTACAGTTAAGAGGGCCAGTGGTCAACAATCCAACAGTTCCCCAATGTTGGTGAAGATTTTCCCTCAAATCTTGGCTCTCTTCTTCATTGAGTACATAGGGTATTAGGTCAACGACATTAAAAGTAGTGGATATACTGTATTCGTCGGACAGCTTAAACTCATATGCATTGTCATTGATGCACCTAAGGATTTTAAAAGGTCAATTTGACTTAAGGGAAAGCTTGTTCATCCTCTTCTTAGGAAAAATCTCCTTGTTGAAGTAGATACAAACAAGGTCTTCATGATTGTAAACCACTCGTCTCCTTCCTCGGCTTCCTTGCTCCTTCCATTAGGTCATAGTTTAAGCCAATTATTTAGCAAACTTTTGATCAAACTTTTGCAATTCCTCAATGTACTGCAGGCTAGATTGGCTTTCTTAATAAGTGATTGGGGTAGTAGCCATATCTAGGGGTAAGTTTGGATTAAGTCCATAGATAACCTCAAAAGGTGACCTTTTTGTCAAGATATGAGTTGAATGGTTGTAAGCAAACTCAATGAAAAGTAGGCATAGATCCCAGTCATCTAAGTTTTTCCCAATAGTTGCTTATAGGAAGTTACTAACTATTTTGTTCACAACTTTGGTTTGGCCGTTTGTCTAAGAGTGGCAAGAAGTATCATACATGAGCTTAGTGCCAAGCTTTTTCTATAGGATTCTCCAAAAGAAGCTAGTGAACTTCAAGTCACGGTTAGACATAATACTTTTGGGCACTCTATGCAACCACACAATCTCTTATAAAAAGCAGTTAGCAATAATTAAAGCATCATTGGTTCAATGGTAAGGAGTGAAATAGCTCTTCTTGTTGAATCGATCAACTACCACCATAATAGAGTCATGTCTTCTCAAGGTTTGAGGTAGGCCAAGCATAAAATCCAAGCTTAAGTTGGTCCATGGGCACTTAAGCATTGGTAGAGGTGTATATTATTAACACAACCGTTTCCCTCCCTTCGTATACTTACACACCTTGAATTACTTAAGAATTCAGTACACATCATTTATCATCCCAAGCTAGTAGAAATGTTCTCTTAACATTTCCACCATTCTCTTTTACTCAAAATGGTCGACTAAGCCTTCAGTATGAGCTTTTTGGACAAGTAGTTAATTAACCAAACCATTCGGTACACAAACCTACTTATCCTTCATCAGAAACCCTTAGCTCAAGTAGAACTTAACTATAACTCCTCTAATGTTGCACTTGGCCACTAAGGGCCTGAAATACAAATTATGCTCATACTAATCGGGCAAGGTGCTAAATCTAAGTACCTTAGGTTGCATTGTCGTAATAAGGATATGATGATGAGAAAGACTGTCAACAATAAGTAATGTTGCCAATTCTGTAGCATTCAAACAAAGGCATAGAACTCCTTATCATATGCCGAGTAATTCAAGGTAGCTCCTTTGACTTTCTCGCTTTAATAAGTAATGGGTCGCCACTCTTGCACAAGGACAGCATCAATGTTGACTCCAGAGGCATCATATTCTATCTCAAAAGCTTTCTCGAAGTCCAATAAGATGAGTATTAGGGCTAATGTCAATTTGGACTTTATATCTTTAAAACTATTCTAAGCTTTCTCCGATAGAACAAAGTTAGACCACGGAAGCTCCTGACTTCGGCAATGTTAGCCGGTGTAGGCCACTTTAGAATAGCTCTAACTTTCTTATCATCATCGTAGAGTCCTCCCTCTAAAACAATATACTTAAGGAATATAACCTCACTTTAGCAAAACATGCATTTTTTTAAGTTACTGAATAACTTCTCAGTACAAAGAATGTGAAATACAAATCTTAAATATCCAATAGAATGTTATCAAGATAAATCACAACACATTACCAATCAATATCCATAGGATATGATTCATGAGCTACATAAACATGCTAGGTGCATTCATTCGACTAAACAACATCACTAACCACTTGAACAAACCATCCCTTGTCTTGAAAGTCGTTTTCCATTCATCTCCAAGCCTCATTCGTATTTGGTGATAGCTACTTTTTTTGTCAATCTTTGAAAAGATCCGAACACTATGTAGCTCATCAAGTCGTGGGATTAGATATCGATATTTTTTATGGTAATTTCATTAATGGCTCGAATATCGATGCATATTCTCTACGATTGATCCTTCTTTAGCACTAGTATCACTGGTACAGCACAAAGGCTCATGCTCTTACAAACATATGCACAATCTACTAACTCATTTACTTATTTCTCATCTCAGTCACTTACTCAGGATTAAGCCTGCAAGTAGGTTGATTCAATAGCACAACTCTAGGCTAAAGGTTAATGTAATGTTTAATTCCTCTTAAGGATGGTAACCTTTTTGGCATCTCGATAGGAAATAAGTCAGCATACTTCTATAGTAATGTTTACTCTTCAGTAGGTAAGCTTTCGGCTTCTCTTAACTCTAAAAGCTTATTAACTAAAAGGAGGACACACTCCTTGGCTTAGACTTCATAGGAAAATTGAGCTCGAAAAATCACTAAGAACTTCCACTACAATGATCTAGCAACCTTCTCTTGTGACTCCTACACTTCCTTTGAACTCATAAGGGTCAGTATAACCTTCTTCCCATCCTTCTAGAATATGTAGGTATTCTTATACCTACCGTTTAACACCCTCAAGTCGAATAGCTAGGGTTAGTCGAGTAATTTGTATAAAGAGCACATGGGAAGGATGTTGTACAACACCTCATCCTTATATCTATCTCCAATAGTAATTAATACTCTAACCTGTTCAACAATGGCTAAACCTTCTTTCTCGTTCAGCCAATGAATCTTATACGGTTTAGGGTATAGAAGGGTGGGCAAGTTCATAGCCTTAACTACTCCTTATGTTATAACATTAGTAAAGCTTCCTTCATTAATGATCAAGGCACATAACTTGCCATTTAGTAGGAAATTCATATGGAAGAGATTCTCCCTTTACGCATTCTCATCAGCCACAAAAGTATTGAAAGATCAATGAACAACAAAATAGTACTCGACTTTTGCTTCAAGAGATGTTAGGCTATCAAGGCATTCCTAAAACTCTTTTAACATCTAGCCAACTTCTACTTCTTCCTCCCCTTTACTAACACTCTCTACTTTGAATTAAGGTCTATCTCCTTTAATGGTCATGACACGTCGGTTCAAAAATTGACTAGCCACATGTCCATAACCAAGACATTTAAAGCACTTGATCTCTCGGATCTTCTTTCTTAAGCTTTGACCTTAGTCTTTTCGAACCTTAGTCTCCTTGACCTTACCCTTACCTTAGCCTTCTTTAAGTCAGCTTGGCACTTTTCCTGAGTGGTCTACCTTGAAATTGTTTGGTACTTGACCATGTTTTGATTGGTTCGACATGCTACTTCAGCTTGACAGTCTTGGTCAGCTAATCTGGCTTCGCCTTTGCCTCTCAACCCTTTATGCTACTCAGATTGCCTCATCTAAACTCCTAAGTCTCTATAACTCCACAATATGACCAATCTTGTCTTAAGCCTAGAAATGAATCAAGCTATAGTTCGGGTTTCAGGTTCATAGACATCACATCGGATCATTAGTAATTAGAATTTTTGTACATACTCATCAATTCACTTGCTGCCACATTTCGAATACTAGAGGCATCGAAAGGTGTCTTGTTCATATTATTTTAGTACGAACCTATTTCTCATAACTCTCATCATTTTGTTCTATATTTGAATCTCATGTTATGCTCTCTAGTATAAGTTTTACAACTTTTTCCACCACATTGTTGTATATCCAAAAAATTCTAGTGTAGCTACCCTAATATGAACAGCATCCTTATAGTCATAGAAGTCAAATACCTTTTCAATCTTTTCCTACCAATCTATATAGTCATCAGCACTATCAGACCCATTAAAGCTTGGAATTTGCACTTTGAGATGCTTAGCTCTTGGGGTTACCCTCAGGTCACGCTCCTCAATACCATCATATTGTTCCTCCTTATCATACTCTTCGACTTCATCTAGCTTAAGTCTCCTCCTCGCAACTTTGTTGGCACATCAAGGCATTTTACGATATTCTACGACCACTTATTTGAGTTTTGTACTTCTATAATGCAATAAGCAAAATAAATAAAGCATGAAAATAAGGTGTTCTAAGTAAATATTACAAAAATGGTATAGTGATTTCAATATTTACATAGAAGGCGCATATCAGAAGTGCATCTTCTTGATAAGGAAGATGTATACTAAAAGTGTGCCTTCCTTAATAAGAAAGGTGCATTGCTAAAGTATGCCTTCTTGGTTGCTTTGAAGGCACACTTACTCTATGCACCTTCACTTCTCCTATATGTACTTTGATTTCCACATTCTTGATTCATTCTCACTTCTTCCAATTATGAAAATCTTTCAAAACTTTTTATTTTCTCTCTCTGAGCAATAGCATGGCCTTATTTTATCTCTCTAAGCAACAACATCACCCTATTTTCCTCAACCCATTTGTAAGTAACCCTTAGTCATCCTTTATTCCATAATAATTTTTTAAAATAAAAATTACATTGTTATTACAGTAATATTTATATTGTTCATATGAACTATAGTTAGATGAAATTTTTTTTAGTATTTATATTTTCATAATATGCATGTTGCATTTTGTACATTATTCATTTGATAATATATAGTTATATAAGTTGTAGTGGTTACGTAAAAAAAAATGCATGTGATGCATAGATTGTATGTGATTTTACCTATGTATTAGTGAACTACATATGTATTTACAATCATAGTAACTGATGAGACACTCTACTGTAAAGTGAAATTGTATAAGTACGGTTGAATTTATATTGTATGATAAGACATTCCAGTGAGAAGTGAAATTCTGTGGTTATGCTTGTATTTATAGTATGCGATAAGATACCCCATCGAGAAGTGAAATTGTATGGGTATGATATGATGCCTTACCAATAAGTGAAATTGTGTGAGTGCGATAAGACGCCCTACCGAGAAGTGAACTCAGGTGGGTGCTTAAAGTTATAATGAGTAATAAGATGCCCTATCGAGAAATGAAATTATGTGCGTACAATGAGATGCCCCACCGAGAAATGAAGTCGTGTGAGTGTTGAAAGTCATAGTATGTGATAAGACGCCCTACTAAGAAGTGAAATTGTACAGGTGCAATGAGATGCCCCATTGAGAAGTTAAGTCATGTTGGTGCTTAAAGTTAAAGTGTGTAATAAGACACCCTACCGAGAAGTAAAATTATATAAGTATGATGATACACTCTACTGAGAAGGGAAGTTGTATAGGTGCTTAAATTTATAGTATGTGATATGATGGGCCATTGAGAAGTGAAATTGTGCAGGTACGATGAGATGGCCCACCGAGAATGTGAAATTATATGGGTGATACGAACTATGTAAAATTTTATGGGCTTTACTGATTTTGTAATTAATGGATCAACGGGTTGTCGATGGCTGATTATGTAAAGATAATTGTATTTGCGGGTGGGAATATAGTCAATGGAAGTAATAGTCTAGAATATAATAGGGACCCGGTAAAAAAGTTGAAGATGAGGAAGGATTCTAACTTCAATCGTTTCCTCTAGTGGATCGGTGCGAGCATCGGAGTTAATCCTTATAGGGTTGAGCTTATTCATCGACATCCTTCATATTATGAGAGAGGTGTTTCATATACTTTGATAACTATTACGGATGATAATGATATAGAAAACTTCATAGAAATGGCTAACGTATTCAAAGAAAACTAGATACAAGAGATATGTGTTAGGGCTTTCAATCAACTAAGTAAGAGTATTGTTAGAAGAACTTTACGGGTTAGGTCATCTAATAATCCTCAACCTCATGTGTATCAAACCGAGGAAGATTGCCCTATGTATGATGGACCAAAAACTTATCCGATGGAAGACCCCACTTTTAGTAAGGATGATGTGAATGAAGAGGCAATTGATGCAAAGAAAGAGTCAATCTTACAGGATGACTTGAGCTATGACTCTAATAAAGAGCTAATTCCTATGGGACATAGAATAGAGGTTAAAGGGGAGAACATAAGGGTTGAATTTGAAGTAGATGAAGAAATTGCAAAAGTGAAAAGCATTGTAGATTGTGTGGCCATGTTAGAATATATATCGAGTAGTATTCTAACCATACCTTAATTTACTACTAACCATAGGATTGCGATATCTCCCTAATATAATCAAACTAAGATGCCAACATCTTAGGTTAGAGATCCAATTCCATATATGAACATTGGTAGCAGCAGTAGTTATATGGAATTTGAAGAGGATAGAGAGGTAAAGAGTAGTAAGCAGGGTGACAACATAGATTTATTTGTTAGACAATACTTCAGCACAAAGGATGAGCTTGTTGACACCATCAAAAGATATCACATCAATTACTATCATGACTACCACATTAATGAATCAAAACTACACCTATGGGTCGTTTATTGTAGGGAGAAGGATAGTAGATGCAAGTGGAGGCTATAGGTATCATGTAAAAGTTTAATGAGGCTATTTGTTATAATAATTCTTGAGGCTCCACATATATGTGTTAACCACGATGTGATGTAGGACCATAGATAGACTAACAGTAGACTGATAGCTAATTGTTTCATCAACAATGTTAAAGAGAATCTCGATATAAAGATTATAGACTTATAGGCAAATATTTTAACTATGTTTAGGTATAATGTGACAAGAAAGAGAGTTTGGGATGCCAAAAGAAAGGCTATAGAGATGATATATGGCAATTGGAAGAAAGCATACAATGAGCTTCTTATTCTATTAAATGTAATCAAGATTTCAAATCTTGGAATGACGGTGATTTAAGGATGGAGGGGATCCCTAAGCTTAGTGTTTTGATAATAAAGTGGGTCTTCTAAACTTTTAATCCATGCATACAAGCATTTAAGTATTGTCGACTAGTAGTTTGTATTGATGGAACATTTCCATATAGGAAGTACTATCATTACTGTTGATTGCTTATTCTACGGATGGAAATAATTGTATTGTCACTTTGGCATTTGCACTTATCAACAAGGTGTCCATAGAGACATAGGGTTAGCTTTTGAAAAGATTGAAGTAATTCATTGTCAATGGTCGAGGGGAGACAATTTACCTAATTACAAACAAGCACTCAGGTATCGAGAATGTGCTCGACAAAGAAGAAGTTGGTTAGAAGGAACCATTTATGGTTTGAAGATGGTGCATACAGCATGTTGCCAGCAATTTCAATACGGTGCATAAGAACCAACTGTGTAAGAAGTTGGTTACTTCTGCTGCTATGCAGGCACATCCTAGGAAATTTGAGTATTTAATGGAGCAAATGTTGCAAGTAAGGGAGGATGTACCATCATGGTTCTCATCATTTGACAAGAGCAAACGGACGTTGTCTTATGACAATTTTTATCGATTCAGATATATGACATCTAACATCATTGAGAGCTACAATGCCATTTTGAAAAGTTATAGAGGGTTACCCCTAACTTTACTTATCGAGAAAATTTTCTACTATTGTGTCGATTATTAGGATAGAAGAGTCGAGCAAGCAAGGAAGGCAATGGATGTAGGGAAAGTGAATATGAAATATGTTGTGAAGAAGCTTAAAACATAGGCTAGGTGGGATCCTACTCATTCCATCAATGCATATAGCTGTAAAAATGGGATATGAGAGGTAAAGACAGGTTGGAGGTACGAACCAAATGGAATGATGAAACAACGCAGTCGAACACATAATGTAGACACAAATAGAATGACGTATTCATGTAATAAATGGCAAATCTACAGAATCTCATACTCACATGCCAGGACACTTAATTTTATTTGAGTTACTACTGGTCAGTATATTGGGGTATAGTATACATAGTCTCATTAGTTAGATGTTTACAGTAGACACTTCATACCAATAGGTGATATGTTGAATTGGCCTTATCTCAATTACCTATTCCTCATACCTAACAAGAATCTGAAATGTCCTGCCAATAAGAGCAAGTGTAGCATGTGTAGAATGGAAGGATACAAGAGGAGGAGGTGTCCTCAGCTTAATAGAAGATAGACATATTTGTGTTATTTTCTTACATTATATTATATGTCATATCATGTTATGCTTCCATAAGTCAATGACACGACATGTTTGTATTGTTTTGCAGGTTAGATGGATCTAGGATCAAGTGACCTGTCAGTACTGCATAAATAGGGACAACATCAATTGCAGGACGTATGGGATTTTCAAGTACGGTTGGACGTTAGTCAATTCGTTAAATTGTACAGTTCAATAATTTTCTACAATTGTGATGAAAAGGAATCTAATATTTCAAGGAGGCAAGCACATTATGATTCATTGAATAGAGTCGAGCCTGCAGAAGGGTACGGCACAAATACCAATAGATGATCGCTTCATTACTTACCTTATCATTGCAAGTTTCCTTACAGTTGCACAACTACCATTCATTCATATTGTTCATCACCTCATTACGATGTTAGTTGACTAAGACCCACACTTTCTATATGGCTCACGGGGAGATGACAGTCATGCTCTAGGATATAAAGGTAATATTTGGTCTCCATGTGAATTGGGCTGTAGTGACTAGGCCTACACAGTTAATCTGGCCCCAAGTAGCTAGGGGATAGCTAGGAGACTATCCTACTGATAATACTAGCAGAAGGGGGCATATTAGTTTGGCTTGGTTACAAGACAGATTTAGCATACTTCTCGTAGATACAGATGAGGAGACCATTCGGCAACATATAGGTGCATATATCCTATGGTTATTAGGTGGTTTTTTATTTGCTAATAAATCCTCTTCTCTTATCCACATGATATTCCTACCTATACTAGAATATTTCCTGCATACCGCAACATTTAGTTAGGGATCAACTTGTTTGGCTTGGTTATATCATTAGCTATGTAGAGTTATACGATTAGGAGCACAAGAGATTAGAGGCATAGCCATATTGCTATAGATATGGGTATGAGATCATTTCCCTTATATTACACCACATACCAGGTCTGACTTTACCATATAGGAGGGTCTACCATTAGTTGCTAGGTGGGATATGTCATGAGACACTACACACCATGTTACGATGCTATAAATGCGTATCGGATTGCATTTGATTTGCAGATGAGTCGATAGGTATGTGCTTCTTCAATTTTGATTCTGTTGTTGATCTATATTAAAAATATATGGATTATTAATGCACTTTACTTACAAATGCATTGTAGGTTGTGTGGGAGCTATACCTAGATGACCTTATTAATCTCCTAAGCCTATTTTGTAGCGCCAATCGAGCTACCTGAAAGGATAAGGTGCCATTGATATGCTTCTAAGTTACTAAGTTTTATTTCCTCGACTGTATTATACTACAATTTGGAGACTTTCAAATGATACCAATAAGTGTTAATACGAGTGAAGAGCTACACCACATTGACCTTAGACATAGGACGAACATAGACTAGTTGATCACACATCAGGAACACATATTAACTTGGGTAAACCGCCAGATGTGGGTTATAGTCAGGGATTGATGGGTGTCGATCCAACTTACTATGATTGGTATAGGGAGCATATACATCAATACATCACCCATCATGGGGTGATGATGAAGCACATAGTAAGCCTTCCTTCTATTTATCTTATGGATTTTCGTAAAGCAAAGTACATAGACAAAACATTAACTATTTCGTTGACTATAAACGGATACTCTATGTCGGACAAAGCTAATAGACGATGTTGACACTACTAATCATATCATCGATGGTAGCCTTTACCATCTTAAGGAGCATAACGGGTCGATTTTATTTCCCGACAAACTAGTTGATCTAGCCCCTGTACTTGCCCTTCAACCGCGTATACGTCCAAGAGTTCACACGAGAGGACATTGACTAGCACAAGTACATGGTTGAGGACACATTGATGATTGCATCAGGATCTCGTCATTTCATTTACTTAAGCAAGATTGGTAGCAATGCACCACCTACCGCGCCTCCAATTCTAGCCATACCTCATTCGATACTCCAAATGCTTATGAATGGATGTATCCACAATAGATACCGCTAGCTCCTTGTAAACATCATAGAGGTTAGCCGCAAACATTACACATAAAGGATGCTATTACCCAACTACCACCATCATTACCTACTTAAGTTCCTCATATAGATTTTACCGATACTCCTCCTCAATAATCAGAGCCTCAACCATCGAAGGGACCATTCATTCGCGGACCATCATTATTAGCTCATTTTAGAAAACAATTAACTAAATCTAGGAAGAAGTAGTTATAAATAACTACATTTTTATTATTTAGTTTGATTATTATATATTATTGATATCTAGTACTCACCATGTAAATAGTTTTTGTAAATAATATTTCATATTATATTGCTACACTTACTACTAATAGTTTACTGTATATATACTTTCTATATATTATATTTGCTTTTAATAGGTTCAATTGGTAATTTAATGAATCATTTAAGCTGGCCTACTACAATAATACCTTTTGTAGGTAATATACTAAATTGAAAAAAAAAAAAAACATTGGCATTACCAAAAATAAACGAAATGTTAGTTAGAGATTAAGAAGGTACATACTTGAATTATCCCTTGTTAATTATACTCAAGAGAGAGTGTGAATTAAACTTAGAGGTCCAATAAACAACTAGCCCATAATATCAAAAGTAATTAGCTATGAGGAGTTAATACTTAGCCAAGAAAAGTATAGAGTATGAATTGAAGGTACCTGATAGTAACAATGAAGATGTGCTCAAAGGCTGATTAGAGTTGCTAACACTCAAAGTGCACTCAAGCCAGTTGGTAACATTGAAGGTGTACTCAAAGGACATGCCTTCTTATTGGTGCTAAAGGTATATCTAAGAAACATGTCATTTATACTAATATTAACGGCATGCTCACGTTATAAAAAATCGACATATAGTATGAGCATGCGTTTCACGCATACTTTGACATTATTTTTGTACTATTTTTTCCCAATTGCACTATAGAAGTACACAACTCCCACTTATTTGGTGGTTTTGCGAATAGGAGAAAGTGGGGAAGACAGCTGCAGTGTTGGGTTTGATCGAAAATGGCTGATTTGTATCAAGGTCTAGAGAGAAGGACGGCCATGGGCTTCAAATGATAGGAGAGAAAAAGCTCTGATTTTGAGCATGAATCTGTAAGAAAAATTAGAGGTTTTGTTGTTCCCTCTCTCTCTCTCTCCTTTAACCTTGCGATTCTTTGTTTATAGACACGATGGAATCGATCGTTACGGAAGACGAAAGGGCAAGGGACGAAGCTTTGAACTTGTATACGGTTAATACACGGGAGTCATTAAATTTTGATTCGATGTGTCGAGCAAGTGAATGTGCTAGATCGATTTTGGGCATCTTGATCTTTCCTTGCTTGTGCGGAACATGCGAAAAGACTGTGGATCCGGGCTTTGTGGCTTTTGCCATGGCTGCTTGTTCCTCACTGTCGTGAGTTGAAGAAGAAGATGGCATGGTTCTTTTTCGTTTTTTTTTTTAATTTCGAAAATTAAACAAAACAATTACAAGACAATAAAGAGAAAACGACAATAATAATAAAGGAAAAAAAAAAAAATCTAACTTTGGCTTGCAGCAAGTTTTGAACCGATCATGTAGCTGACGCAACACCTCAAACGAACAAGCCTACTTTAATAATTATAGATAAATTTAAACCTAAACAAAATCTATTGAATTATCTTATTAATATATCCCAGGTCAGGGTTTAACTAAAGTTTATTAGCTCTCAAAATTGAGCTTAACATGTATATTCAAATTTTAAAATTTGTTCCATATGGTAAAAAGTGAGTTTCATGATAGATCTAAAACTTTAAATTTGTTTATTTTGACCAATTTAAATCCAAAGGTGGCCCTACCTAAACTTATATTTTATTACTCTTCTTCTTTCATATTATTGAAACAGAGTGGATCAAGCTTGATCGAAAAATGGTGCACTTTTTTTTACTAGAAACTCGTTGTTATCAAATCAACATGCATGTTGGATTCAAAAAATTTATTTTGGCCGAATAAAGTTCAAATTTTTTTCTTTTTTTATGTTTTCTTTTTTATTTTTTTTGTTTTTTTTTATTTTTCAAATTCTTTTATTTTTTATATTCCATTGGGATTTTCTTTTATTGTAAATATTGGAAATTCTAACTTTTTCAACTTTTTATTTTTATTTTTCCCCTCAAGTCTCTTTTCTTTGTATTTCCTTTTTAAATTAGGGGTAAAAATAGGGTGTCAACACACCTTAATGAAGTTATTATAGTTTTTTCTTTTCTTATTGAAGAGACTTTAATGTGGTGTATCTAATTTATGAAATATGTGAAAATTTAAGAGTTGGCAATGATTATAATCTTGTCAAAGCCTCTAGATCTAATATTTGTGCTTTGTTATCTAATATATAAACTTTCGTTTTAGATTGATAAGATGAGAGTTTGAGGTCAAATATGTAAATTTGCAATAATTAAGGCTGAGTATAGAACAATTGCTTGTAATTTTGTTGAAAAGTATAAACTGATATACCTAGAGCTTGCACATTATTGGTGTTAATTCTTGAATTAGATTATTAATACTATTTTAAAGATTTTATTTTTTCGTTTAATGTAGAGACTTGAACTATTTGCCTCAACAAGATGAAATCTTATACTTTTTACAAGTTTAATATCCTTAATTTCATGAAACTTGAAGAAATACATGGTTATTAAAACTTTCCTCACTAAACTATAACCCAAAAACCTTCCTAGAAAAAAGGTAAAAACTTCTGTAAAAAATGATTATATTTGAATTGGAAAAGAATAAAAATATAATTGGCTAAGTGAGGAAGTGTAAGGTTACTAAGTTGGTTTAAACAAAGTGTTGTATTTTGATTTTCTACTCTATCTTATCTAGGATTGGGAAATCAAAATCTATAATACTAGTAGAGAATTTTGAGAAAAATTGTCTTACAGGCTAGGTAAGTGAGTTTATTTTTAGAGACGATGAACTATTATGCTTGTTTGTGAATATGTTTGAACTTCTTTGCTGAATAAGTAATTGAGCATAATGTGCATGTCATGTTGTGAAGCATCTATATTTTATATTGATACTGAGTGTCTATGACATATTGTTTTGTCATCAATAATTGAATATAAGACGGTTAGGCTAAAACTCTTAACTAGAACATCCATTGCACTATGCATACTAATGGTCACTTAACTCTTTTTAATAGTCATGGTAGGGGTAAGTGTAGCTTACACTCACTCTTTTTTAGCTGATGAAAATATCTAGGGATGTCCAGCATGGAGAAAGATATTAGAAGCTAGCGGCTATTAAGATGGATTACTAGAATAAACAAGGTCTAAATAGTGGATTGGGATACGAATAAATTTTCCGTGAAAAGTGTAGACCTAAGCTTGGATAGTTATCCCCAATTTGAGTTAAAGAGGGGTTATATCCTTAACTTCACATAGCTACTAGAAGACCATATGTGGTGTTGCATTCACACTATTTGCTTATGTATTGCAATTAAATTGTTTTACAACTTTGACTATTGTTATGTTATGGCATAAGGTAAGTCTCCCACCACTTACTGAGCCCATGATTCTTTAGCTCATTCCCCTATAGTTTTCCTATAGAATAGTAGTCAAGATACTAGATAGGATGGGAATTTTGAGCATGCAAGAGTCACTTTAGCAATTACTATAAGAGAGTCTCTTCCTAAATAAGAGTATAGTTTATTTTGAATAAGTCTAGATATAGAAATGTAAATACTACTCATTTTACTATTTGGTAGGGGATTCCAATTCTCTACGACCTTGAAAAGCAAAAAGACATTAAATCGTCTAGGTTTTTTTATATTGTATACTTATATGTGAGATCCCAATCTTCAACCAACTATTGCGGACTCAAAATGATGGTGCATTCCTAATAAACATAGAACATAGGAACATATGACATTAGGGGTATATCACGGCCCGAAGGGTCTCCTAATCATAGTAGGTCACCGGATATCATACAAAAGATCGTAGATTGGTTCCTTTCCATTTGATGACTTTTTATACGACATACAAGGCTACTACTACAACTAGTTACCCAATAGTTATCTAGGCAAGGTTAATATCACCATACATATATATTAATATAAGTTTTCATATAATAATTTCACTAAGTAAGTACTATAGAACCATAAGTCTCAAAATACTACTAAACAAGCTATAATAATAACGTACGTTATTTTACATGACTATTGAGATATTATGTTACAAATTATCATAGAGATTCTAACTATGAGTTCCACTATATATATTCACTTGACTCTCTTTTGATGCATACATACTTCCCAAAAAGTCTCAAATTGACCTCAAGTATGCCTCTGCTAAGTACGATAACCGATCCTTCTACATTAAAAGCCTATAAGTGTGTAAGCTATTAAGGTCAGTGAGTTATCCCTCAACCAAACCAATAAGCAAGTTATTCAACAATTATTTATAGCCATATGAATGCATGATCAAGTAGAATGACACGTAAAGACATACAGTTGATCAAGTACTATATGCAACTCGGATATAACATCCTCTAAAGTCAGGGTTGGAGAATATACAGTACTAGTCAAATCTAATTATCATATTTGAACTTACACAACTACGAAACTCCACATTTCATATTCAAGGAAAAACAGTTTGTTTGATTTTGGTTTTAAAACTAGGCTTCAGGTATGATTGTAAGTGAGCCCCTATAATCTATACTTACCCCTAAATAAAGACTTCTAGACTCGACCTGTGGTTAGATGGTTAGCACCTCCAATGCTCTACAATCTTGTACACCAAGGTAAGGTTATGTTATACGTGTGCACTGTACTAAAACACTTAAATTTTCAATATCAGTATTAACCCTCATATGGTCTCTTATTACCTCCGTTTGATGTGACGGTTAGAATTATTATAGTGTAATGCATATATATGCACGATCAAATTTAATTTAGTAAAGTCAATTATACTTAAGTCCGATTATTATGTAAGTAACTAATATCACAAATAACCAAATTTTCTATAGGTATTTATAATATAGCAAACAGTTTATTATCATAATTTAAGGTATTTTCATAATACAAACAAACAACAACAATCACATGCATATCCTAACCCCATACAACAATCAATTATCAATAAAATTTAAATATCATTATCTATAAGCACAAATAAATATGAAATCATTAAAAGTACTCACTCGGCTATGATAAAGCTCAAAGATCGTAGTAATCGACAAGAAGATTGATATGCTCATCAAGATCACTTAATAATTAAAGGATATGAAAGATAGTAAGTATCTAAGTAAAATAATCATCCTATACAAGTATTTATCTAAAAATCTACTTAAGTTTTCTATTTATTCTACATAATTTCCCGATTTGAGCTTCTTCTTCATTTGCATATAATTTTTTTGTTTTAACTCTGATTTTTATGATCTTATAGTCAATTTTTATTGTTTTTTAATGTACTTTCACGTAATAGGGTCCATTTCAAATGTTAAACCCATATCGATTGTACTTTCACGTATTATTATCATTATGGGTCTAAATTGCTTCGAATTTATTTATTTTGGCCTAAATGTTTTTATTTACCAATTTAAGCTTTTCTTTATTATTTTACAACTTAATTAATTTCTAAATTTTATATTTTTAAAATATTTTATTTTTAGGTCCATTTTATAATAATTTCTTTAGTTTATCATTTTAAGCGTAAATTTCTAATTATATTACTTTTTCTTATAATTGTAATTTTCTAATTAATCAATTAATCAATTATTATTTTCTTATTATTTTTGTAATTTTCAATTTTAATTAGAAAAATTTGTAAAAGCTAACGTGGCAACTTCCTATTGGTCCACTTTGCAATTTCTTAATTCTTCCAATTTTTACATTTTTCCCAATTTGTAATAGTAATATATACACATATGTAATACTATAAATTATTAAATATTGGAATTAGGTCTTATTTCTCATTTAGAGGTCACACACCACAAATGTACACACACACACACACACAGATATATATATATATATATATATATATATACACTTCTTAATCTATTTTTAAGAACATTAGGTATTAGTATATTTATGTATGCAATCTTTGGTATATGTACACATGTAAATACCTATACTATACTATATGTATACTTATTTAAATCTTAGAATAATAGAGTAATATGCATACATATAGGCACAGATATCTATTCCTATAATTCACTACTTATGCATAAATGTATTTATGCTATTTTCTATTGTTTTACATATACGTATGATAAAGTATACTTATTATTATGTATATGTACATGTACTATACATGTAACCCATATATATATATATATATACACACACACATACACATAACTAAATGAATAGAACATATGTGTATATATAGTAGAGTATTTAAGTACATACATATATAAATACATAATATAAATAAGAGAAATTGTACATATTCATACAATTAAATACATATTCCTCTAATTTTCATTACAAGATGCTAAAATACATATATTTTCTATGACATATCCTCTAATACATAAGGTATTAAGTAACATATCAACTTAAGAAAATACACAAACTAATATTACGTAAGAAAACAAAACTAATATAACATAAGGTTTTTTTTTATTATTACTTTGGATCTTGAGAGTTTTGAGATGAAATACTCTTGATTCTCTTCTTGATGTTGGTGGAATATTGATATTGGAATATGGAGTATATTGTGGAAATTGAGATGTTGAAATGGTTGAGGAAAAATAAGAGAGTATGGATTAGAAAGAAAGAAAGAGTACATAAGTCTAACAAAAAGAAAGGTAATGTCAATTTTTGGCTTTGAATTTGTAAGAAAAGAAAAAGTAAAAGTGAGTTCTAGAGTGAGATGTGTTGGCTGACAATGAGAAAGGAGAAGAAGAAGTTATGTTTACTCATCTTATCCTCTTTCAAATTTTTTCCTCACATGTGATAAAGTTAATGGACACTTATGTAGCCGTAGGATGGAAGGAAAAAGAAGAAAAGAAAAGGAAAGAAGAAGAAAAAGAAATAAAGACAAATTGACTTTTTGACTTTTCTAAATGTATTTCCCATTTTATACAATGTTTGGAATGAAATAAGATGCAATTATGAAAGGAAACATAGGATGTAAAATTAATATGTAATATATAATACATAGACATAAAATATATAATAATATTAATTCAAAATAATTAAATCAATAAAACTAGCACACATATATATATACATAGATGAAGTCACAAATAATCCTAAGATAACATTCGTAATCTTGTTAATTTATTTAATTAGTTTGTTACTCTCTCTTATTATTAGTATTTATAAATTATCTCTATTCGTTTGATAATTATACTCAATTAAAGCTTTATCACCTTTAGGGTAAATTTTATATGTTTGATAAGTTTAGGGTTTTGGTTTTAGGGTTTTTATCAAGTTAGGGGTCAATCTTTTGTATTTATGAATATATAGGGTTTAAAGCTTTTATACACGATTAGGGTTTCGATCAGTATATGAGGATTTTTCTCATTTGCAGTAAATTTGAGTTGATAAGTCAGTGAAGTTTTAATTTATCTGGCCTTATCAACTCATGAAATTGTCTAAAGTACTTGGATCCAATGTAGGATTTATACTAAAAATTTGTAGGGTTTATAGGATGAGAAAACAAAATGGTCTTAAGCAACATAGGACATGGGTAAAATTACATAAAATAATCGTAGTTGTTTGGAATTGGTAAATTTAGGGTTCCGATAAAATATTCTTGAAATCAAATGAATTTTTAATATGGATTGCAAAAGTTAAGAGCAGTGCCTTAGAAAAATTTATTTAGTAACATAAAGTATATAAAATATTTAAATTAACAAAAGCGTGATTTTATTAGCACTATTTATTTTATTAGAAACACATAATTCGTTATGTGATAATTAACAAACCTTTGGAGATAAATTATTTGGATAAGGAAGTAAATAAAAAGAAATAGAATAATTTCTAGGAAATATATGTACGTATTAAATATACTTAGTGTATAATATATGTACCCTTATTTAATTAAAAAGGAAATATATCAAAATATATGTGTATATATATTATATTATATTATATTATATTATATTATCCTAATTAAACAAATTAAGGAAATATTGAAAAATCCTCAAAGATATTTTCCTTTAGAAGTTTTAGGCATGGGACAAACCTATGGAATTAGGAATATGTTGGTAAGTTGGCTAAAAGGCACTTCAGGAACTTATGTAATACGAAGAAGAATTTCACCGACCTTGTTCTCTTGTATATAAGTTGTTGGTCATCTCCAAATACTCATTTGAGGAGCAATAAAGCATAAGGAAAAATAGAATTGGGATGAGAAACATAAGAAGAGAGTTATGGAATATTTTACAAGAAATTGGAGAGATTTGAGTATATGCGAGAATAGGGGTATACGTATGACGTGACTTATGTCCATTACTAGACCCAAGTGGAGCACCACTTGCATCATGGTTCTATCAAGCCTTCTCAATGGGATAGTGACTGCAGGCTGATGTAATAGTTAGTGTTTGATTTTTCCTAAATTCCTCTCTAAAATTCTAAAAATAATAAACGAAGTCCAAAAATTATGAAACTTAGTCTTTTAAAGTATTTTTGTGTGTAAATTCTAAATATTTAACCTAATTTTATAGATTCAAAACAGAAATATGGGTTCATTAAGAAACTAGGATAAAAATGAATTTCATAAGAAAGTTTAGAAATTGTAAATCATGTAGTTTTTACTCCAATTTTTATACACAATTCCTCAAAGGGTTTATTTTAGTATTGTGTAAATATTTTTGAAAAACTTTTTAGGTTAGATTTTAGGTATTTTTGGTGTAAATTAGAGTAATGTGTTGGTAATGCTTAGAAATGGGGCATTTACCATATAATTTGATTTGCATGTGCTGTATCTTGATTGTAAATGATTTAAGGATATTGAATTATTCTAGTGGAATGTAGAAACAAGGGAGTTTGTGTTGGAATCAAGTGATTTGATGATTTAAGAAGTGTTAGATGCAAGTCAAAATGTAAGTCGATATATAGGTCAAAATGTTAGTTAAGAGAAATTATGAAATAAAGCCATATAAAAAACCTTGATCAGTAAGTTATATAGGGGGGGGGGGGGGGGGGGGGGGAGGGAGGGTAGTGGGTTTGCTGATTCTATATACATATATGTATTTTTTGAATTATTCCTTATGTTCTCCATATGCATTTAGGCATAAAGTAAACCTAGGTGATATATCAAGAGTATTATAGCAAAAGAACATTTAGCTCGTACTTCAGTAAATTCTTTTACTTTAAGAAGTATGGTATGGTAAGGAAATGGGACATAATAATACTAATATAGTGTTCAAGGAAGTCAAAAACTATGTCAAAAAGTACGTTGGAGGAATCTTACATATAAAATGTGTTGATAGTCAGTTTTCGTCCACTCGATTTGACAAGTGTTGATATAACTTCACTTATTTGTCCAATCGGTTGTCAACAGGTCGGGGAATCAACACTCGGCATCTTACTAAGTAATTGATATTTTCGGCATTCTACCAAGTAATACAAATCTATTCCTAATTTGAATTCAAGTTCATCACACAAATAGTTATCACAAGTATAGTTATATTACATAATTGTTTGCTTTCCCTACATTTCAAGGAAGGTATCTAATCAAGAAACTTCTACGTATCTCGATAGTTATTTTGATAACTGCTCCTGCAAACATGACAATTTGCTATGAATATGAGAAAGAAACTTTATAAGGGACAACTAATTACTCTTAATCACTTACTTTACTTTCCTCGTTCTTGCTTACTAACTTAGGCATCGGAGTGACCATACTAGACTGACCCCGGTACTAAGCAATTTTCTTTTCTTTGTGGGATATTTCCAATTCCAAAAATTCATCAACAATAGAATATAAGTTAGAAACTTAGTCAGAAATTATCCTAGAGTAAAGATGTATTATAAAGAATAATATTACGACCTAAACCTTAAATGTAAGTAAGTTAGTGACCTTGCTTATTTATGGCATATATTAACTTTGATATTGTATGCATTTTGTTTAGCTAATATGGCAAAGGAAAAGCCTCAAGAATAATATCAAGATTCGGAAATTGCTAAGTCGCCCAAGTAAGTGGATTGCTTGTTTTCTAAAGTTAATTTTATCTTATCTAATTGTAGTGAATGTGATTGATCTTATATGTGTGAATGTGGTATATTGATGTATAAGCTATGAAATACCTTTTAAGCTCTTATGTATACTTTGTTGGTTAAGTTATGCCTAGTTATTGAATGAGATAACTCTAATTGGGTATATTGCATGGTTGTATTGCATGATATGAATTTTTATACTATTTGGTCATGATTGATGACGTAGAACTGTATGAAACTTGGATCAAAACTAGGTACTAACTACTAACCCCATCTCCTAAGTTTTTCACATAAGTGAACACGATACCAAGGTTTAAGAGGTTAAAATGTAAATGAAATTAAGAGAAAGCTCGGTTAATGAATTGATGAAAATGCTTGCTTGTATAATTTAATAGTTACCTAGTCTTTCTTGGAATGTAGACAATGTAATCATGACATGGCATAAAAATGACATATGGATTAAGTTTTCCAAAAACTCGAATTTTACTTGTTTAAGTTTTATCTTGAAAACCACATTCGTATTAAGCAAATAATTTAGTTTCTAGGAGCTTGTTTTTATATTGCAAATATCTTATTTTATAAAATTGGTTTTTGAGCATATAGAATTGTCTAGCTTAGGCTAGCTGGAGCTTGTTAAGCTCTATTTTAGGTTCCTGAAGCAGGTAATTTAGATGCTTGGCTAAGTCTATTACTTGCATGTTTATGACTGGAATTGTGATTAGGATATCATATTAATGCATGTCTCATGCATTAGCATGGTATGCATATGTTACATTTCCATTGCTTAGTTATGTTATAGAGTATTGTCATTGAATTGATACTTTGCTTTATGATTGTACAAAAACACCACTTGTGTTATTATCTTTGTCTATTTATCCACTCTCACTCAACTTATAGTAACTTGAGAGGATAAGTTTTCTTATCCTTGGGTTTTGAAAGAAGTTAGTCAAGATCTAATATCTTGGGAGCAAGAATATTATGAAACACTTAAGAGGCCTAATTTTCTTAGGGGGGCAAGCAGTTAGAAATATGGATTCAAGCATTAAGAATGAACCCTATAAGAAGACTGTCAAATTATTTTGTAAAGGCCTCAATAAGAGATTATAAAGGTGATGTGTAAATCTTTTGATGAATTTGTATCTTATAAAGATAATTTAATAGGAGCGATGTATTGTATAAGAATTTACAGTTGCGATACTTTGGGGATTTTCGCTGTTGGTTTTATAGGTCCCAACCAAGTAACCAAGATGGGCTGGAAGGGTATGTGTGGTGAATTGTTTACTTTGAAATTTTTGCAAAAAATAATATTAAGTTTCCCTTTTGGTTACTTGATATGATAAGTGCAAAAAAAAAAAAAGAAAAAGAAAGAAAGAGAGAATGAAATATGACATTAAAAGAATAAGAGACTGAGAAGATTAGGCATAAAATTAATAGTGCTTTGGTCTTGTACCTAGTATACTGTTCTAGCTCCACCGCATTCCTCTATTCATTTCAAAATATCAATAATAATTTTGAGATATTACAATCACTAATTCCTATGCTCTGACTCCTTTAACCTAACCTATGGCCAAACTTAAATCTACAGAGATACAAATGTAATCCTCACTTTTAATGGCTTTCTTAACTTTCAAGGAAATAGGAAATAAGATTGAGGAAGTAATATAAATGATCTACTAAGTTTAAGTACAAGAAAGAAAAAAAAAACGTGAAATTCATGTAAATAGAGGAATCCTCTGAGAAAGCCTCTAAGTGTTCTAATATGAAGATGTTTTTAGCTTTTTAATGCTGATCTTGTTTCTATACTTATGTGTTTGAATTTTTGAATTGTTGCAACATATATATCTTCCTCTATAATGGCTAGATGCATCAAAATCCGATCACTTGATAATTATCTTCAACTTAGTCGTTAGATAAACTAAATCCACAAATTTTTGTAAAAATATCTCTAACTTAGCTGACATGAATTTTGAAATTTGAATCAACAAAAATATGTTTGAAAACTTTTAGAAGATATTTCTGATATGGTCCCTAAAATTATCACATGTAACTCTTGTTATTTTGCTGATATGTTTATTGAAAAAAATCTTGGCTTCATGAGAATATTCATGGAATGAACATAGACATGATGTTGGATTTTTTTCTTCAATCCTGTATCAAATTCAAATTAATCTACAATAATCTTTATCTTGGTATATCCCAGCAAATCTATAATAGTCAATTTTGAATTTGAATTTGAAATTATGAAATATAAGATGATCTTTACTTGATAAGATATGGGTAACCAATAAGAATTTATCCTTATCTATTCTCTTAACTTCTCTTAAATTAGCTACAACATATGTTGCACAACCTAACCAAATGTAATCTTCAAATCTATATAAGTATCTCGCTCACCAAATTATCCAAATAATTCATGACTTCATATCATCATAAATTAAAAAAAAAATTGCATATAATTTTTCTATGAAAATGATAAAAATTATCCTCCTTAATTTAATTCCCATAGATAATTGTCCAACATAGCGAAGCGTATTGGATGTATCACCTAAATACACCCAATAAGTGAAGTTAGGCCTTCAAGCAAATAAATTATCCAACTTATAATTGGATCTAATCAGTTTTGCACAACTCTATTTGTAACTTGTTCATTCAAGACTTTGCCTCTTATAAATTATTTGAGTTTTTTCTAGTTCACTATTTTTATTCCCCTTGATAAATCATCTAAACTTTGTCTAGAAAATAAACTATCTTTCCCTCTGTGATATCCTTTGCTCCCAACTTATTCCATTCACTTATTTATTTAATAAATTATACATTGCTTTCAATTTAATCTTATACATTCAATTGTCATTATCAAAACTTATAAAGAGAGAATCTAACAGTTTTACTATATCTAATGAGAAGTGTTTTGGAACAAGAGTTTCATATTGTTGTAAGACAAGTGAATTATAAGCTTTACCTTATCTCTAATTTAGGGATGATGGTAATGAACTGACTTTAGGTGCCAAAAGTTGAGAAAAAGTTTTAAGCAATCACCTAGATGGTGAGGCATTATAGGGTAATATCAAAGCATGATTTGAAAAATAGGCATTGGAGTATCATAACTTATTTATGGATAAGGATTGAAGGTGTGATGGACTGAAAAGTTAAGGCATTTATGTGGATTTGTAGATTTGAAGTATAGAAATGAGATTTAAGGCATTTTAAGGAACATCACATAAAAATGAAGGAAGTCCGTCTTAAACTTGGTACATTGCATAAAAATGAAGTTAGGTACTCACTTTGCCATCCTTGAATGTAGTTATCCCTTGCAAATATTTTTTAGCATTGTGGAGATTTTTCTTAAAGTTACCCTTGTTAAGAACCTTCCTATACTAGGGCAATTAAGAGGTTAGAGTTATTAATATGGAAAAAAGTAATAAACTAACTTATGCTTACTTCAATTGCACCAATTCATGAGAATTGATTACTACAGATGATCCAATTTCTTTGGAATGAAGAAGAGCATCAAATAATATATACTTTACTTAAGCCTATGGATTGGCCTATATACACTTCACCAGACTTACACACTCTAAACCATTATTTTAGGGCCTTAAATCTCCTCAAACAGGAACTCAGATATATGGAAAGTAGTCACCTTCACAAAGGAAAAAAAAAAAGAGAGAAAAAAAGAGGAGAAAAAGAAAAAAAAATAAAAGAGAAAAAATAATAAAAGTGAGAAAGGTGATCATCTCCAAATATGAGCCCAAATTGCTAATAAGCCTAAGGCCTTCATATATCTTGAAAATTGAGTTCAAAATCCATGGTGGAATTCCAATGCTCAAAATTGTAAGCTTTTTCAAGGGTACTCAAAGCCCAAGCATAACATGATTTCCAAGCCTAAAAGCATGAAGCCCTAATTATATGATACTACCCACATGAACACCCCTAATTCGACTTTTCTAACTAAAGAAATGGACTTATCTTAAGCAATATGTTCTAATAAAACTATGGTAACCCTTGCTTAGTTTGTTCATAGGTTCTTTACTTGTAAATTTAAGATAGAGTATATATGATTTTTTTCAAATTAGCTATTGTTATGATCTCCTTTTGCTAAACCATTGACTAAAGGCCTTATATTATGGTCCTAAGAAAGCCCTAATAGATTGACCAAAATATGCCATTTATAAGAAGGACTATAATTTTCAGAATTGATGCCAAGAATGAAAAGAAGCCTATGAGGGTTGTGAGGAAGTTTTCTTAGAATAAACATTTCAAGTGATGGTACCTAATCCCTCAATAGAATATGAAAGAAAAATTGAATGCCCTCCTACAGGTATGAATGGTCATTTACTCCACGTTTGAAATCAGTGCTTTTAGAAAGTTTAGAAGTCATTAAATTTATCATAATCAAGGAAAAGAATATAAAAGAATCAGTGATTATTGGATATTAGGGTAAGCTTACCACTTATTTGTGATCTTTGAAACATGTTAGTAATGTTATTCTCCACTAGAAAGAATGCATTCAAAGCTTTACGCATACCTTAATATCAAAAGAGAAATGAAGTTTTTCAAAAGTTGTTAAAAAAGGATTTCTTAAAAGGCTAAAATTTTCAAAGAGTCATTAGAATCTCTTGAGCTCAAGTCTAGATCAATTTTGTCAAAACACATAGATGTCCTTGAAATTCTCAAATTGCTTGCCCTTTAATATGCTATAATTTCTTAAAGTAATCTTGAATCGCTTACTCATTAGAGTGCTAGCTCATCCCTTGTTGGATAGCCTATTCATCAGAGTATTATCTTATCTCTTGTTGGATTGCTTGCTCATTAGAGCACCGTCTAGTCCTTTTGGCATTGCTTACTCAAAGGAGCGTTATTGTATTCTTTCTTGGATCACTTGCTCATTAAATTGTTATCCTATATTTTCTAAGATTGCTTGCTCATAAGAGAGTCATCCTATCTTTTGTTAGATTGATTACCCATAACAGTGCAAGGATAACATCCTATCTTATGTTAAGTTGCTATAATTTGACACGTACAATAAAACAATGGACCTAGATGACCATCTTGAGTACGATGCACGCTTATGAAGTTACACGGCTTGAGTGATGCCATTGCTTGTCAAGCATTTCCTTCAACTTTAAGGGATGTCGCAAGAACCTGGTTTAAACATTTGAAGCTTAGTACAATTTTATGCTTTGACGACCTAGTAGAAGTGTTCTCGAAACACTTCCTTGTAAGAAAACTCCCAGTTAAGGACACATTTGTGCTTAATACCATCTAACAAAAATCTATCAGAGACTATTTGGCTTGGTTTATAGTCAAGATGGTTTAGATATTGAAGCTAGCCATGAGCATTACCCTAAACGTAGTGATTGATGGAGTAAAACCACATAGGGATTTTTTCAATTCCCTAGCTAAAAACAAGCAGAAGACATTTGCGGAATTCAAAGTTAAAGCTACTTCCTATATTCGGCATGAGGATAACATGAAAGCTAGATGTGAGGTAAATCAGAATAGAGGTGATTGAAAGAATGATAAAAATAGGAATTGAAAGGATAGATATAGTGAGCATAGTGACCATTTTTCAAGGGGAGTTAATGTGATAATAAGAGGTCACACATTTCAACCTGTTTCATTCATACCCCTCTTAACTACCCAATATCCGATATACTTAAAGTTATGCAAGCGGGTTAACTTAACCCAAGCCACTTTAGCCAGTGGGTTAAATAGGGCAAGCTTATTTAACCCGCTTTTAAACAAACCAAAGGACCTTAACCCTAACCTACTCAGAAAGCAAGTTAAATGGGCCATCTTATGGGCTATAAGCATTAATGTATTAAATGGGTTAACCTAAATTAACTTAGTTTAGTCTACAAGTTAAATGGGCTAGGCTTATTTGGTCCATTTTTAAACGGGCCAAAAAACCTTGGCCCAAATAAGTTTGAAAAGCAAGTTAAATAGGCTAACCCATAGGTCAATGCCCACTTATACACCTCTAGATATACTTTTGGAAGTTCAAAATTAAAGGGTATTACAATGGCCTAAGTACATGACTAGAAACCCATCATGTAGAAATTCAAATAAGTATTGCGATTTTCATCACAATAGGGGCCACAACACTAATAAATGTATTCAACTTAACAATGCAATCCAAGATACTATCCAATGAAGACATCTAAGCAAGTTTTATCTCGCGACACAAAGAATCTTGAATGGTCAACCTAATGATGAACAAATGAACAAGATAATGAAGATCAACCTCCATAAGCTAGAAGGGAGGCAAGAGAAGGAAGTAACAATAATAAGGCTCCGAATGGTGTTATAAACACCACTGACAGTATACCCTCCACTTTAGGCTAGTCTTATTCTTTGAGCTTAACTAACACCGTACATTATATCTATATTGTGCCAGTAAGAAGGTAAAGGTCAATGATTCTATCTCTTGAAGGATTTCGAAGGCGTATAAAGGCCCCACAATGACTCACTAGTAATTAGTGCAAGAATTGGAAACTTTTACATCAAGAATATTCTAGTTAACACTAGGAGTTTGGCAGACATTATCTTTCAACACACCTTCGACTAAATGAAGCTAAAGATCAAGGCACAATTGAGATCCTATGACTATGACTCATATGCTTTCAACGACCAATCTATATAAGTGAATAGAGTGATTTCCTTTTCATTCCAAATAAGTGACAATAGAAATGTAGTGGAGGAAAAAGTGGATTTCCTTGTTGTTAAGTGCTAGTCTACATACAATATGATTACATGTCAACACTTATTCAACATGGTCACATCAACAACATATCTTAAGGCACAATTTCCAACCATCACTAGAGTTTACATATGTTAGGGATATCAGTAGTTAGCAAAATCATTGCATCTAAGACCCCTGAGGTACAAGGAAGTATTCCATATTGTGGCCGATCCAGAAAGGAGATCTAATAGCATGCATGGATAATGCCGAGGAAGTGGTTGAGGAAATTCAACTTTAGGACAATCTACAAAAGACAATTGAGATACGTAAGCCATTGTTGGCAAAAATTTGACAAGACCTGATTATATTACTTCAAGATAATGTCAATGCCTTTGCATGGACTCCCTCAAATAAGCTGAACATCACGAAAGAAGTCATAACACATAGGTTACAAAAAGATCCCTATGTAAAAGTTATTTAGCAAAAGAAGAGGCATTTTTCCCCTAAACAGTAGCTAGTAATTAAAGAGGAGGTTTAGAAATTACTTAAGGTAGGGTTCATTAGGGAAGAGCCTTATCCAACTTGGCTAGCAAACTATATGTTAGTTGAAAAGTCGAACGACAAGTGGCGAATGTGAATAGACTTCACTAATTTCAATAAGGCTTACCCTAAAGATTGTTTCCCCTTACCAAGGATTGATTAGAAGGTTGACTTAACTGTCACACATGCCTTATTCTCCTTGATAGATGCATTCTCCAACTATAACCAGATTATGGAGGATAAGGAAGATGAGGTATATATGTTATTTGTTACGAACTTTAGCAGTCATGTCTTTTGGATTAAAGAATGCTAGTGCAATCGATTAAAGACTTGTAACAAAGATGTTTAAGCCCTAGATCTACTGCAATGTCAAAGTAAATGTTTTTGTTATGATAGTTAAGAGCAAAGAAGAAGAACAACATCTTGTAGTCCTTTAGGAAACATTTGACACATTTATGAAGCTCAATCTACAGTAATATATTTTTAGGCTACCATAAGTAAATTCTTAGGGTATGTGTTCACTTAGCACGACATCAAAGAAAACCCTAAGAAAATTGATGCAATAAGGAATATGAAGTCTCTAAGTATCATTAAGGAAGTTCAAGAGTTAATAAGATAGATTGTCGCCCTAAACAGATTTTTTCAAAGAGTAGAAATAGATGTGCATAGTTTTTATGGTTCTAAAGAATCCAAAGGAGTTTCAATAGATTGTGGAATACAAGGTTGCATTTAAGAATTTGAAAAATTTTTTAGCATTACCACTGATACTTTTGATGCCAATTCCAAAGGAAAATCTATTCTTATATTTATCAATTAGCTGCCAAGCTCTTTCCTCTGTCCTCATTTGAATAGAGGGAAAATAACATAGGCCAATATAATATGTGAGTCATGTCTTATAAGGCCTAGAGTAAAGATATACTAAGGCTAATAAGTTTGTACTAGTCGTGGTGATTTCGGCGAGGAAGGTAAACTTGTATTTTGAAGCATACCAGATTATAGTTCTTACTTATCAACCGCTTCGGCAAGCTTTACAATGATAGGATTCCTTGGGAAGAATGATGAAATGTTGTCGAACTTGATTTTTCACCCTCCCAATTTTTTTATAAAATGGGCCTTCTCTAAATCGATCAGTATTAAACCCTATCCATTTAATATTAATCCTTGACTAGGGTTTAAAGAAGACCATATTTTTTCAACTTGAAAAAATATTAGAGTTGTCTCCCGACTAGAGTTGGGAAAAAGGATTAAGTTATAACCAAATAGATAGATTAATTATAACTTAGCTATCAATCTATCGATTAAAAAATCAATTTATAAAACAGCTTTTTGAAAACTAGAGATTTAGGTCTAGGAGCAGTATCACTTTTTAACTTCTTGAATTTAATTTCGCTTTTCAAATATACCCTTTTTCAGTTTCTAAACCAGCTAATTATGATACACGTGACTAAATTGATCAATTTACACGAATATCTAAAAATGAAAAAAAAAAATAAAACTTTCTATATTTTATGTCACTCTGTACTTACGTAAAGATGCTTACTTACCCGCTATTCGGGATCAAATTTCCATAATTCGTTCACAAAAAATATAGTTGGTTGATTAATTTTAATTTTTTAAAGGCATTCAGGTTTATATTTTTACTCATTTTGATTTATTTGAAAATTTCTAAAAGGGTCCTAAATTGGATTTATTTGGAAAATTCTAAATAGGGTCCTAATTTTGAGAAATGATCATTCACTTTTCTTTATGTTGGAAATTTTGATTTTCTAACTGATAAGATAACTTTATTTTTTAATTAATTCATTTTTAATTTTTTTAATTATTTTGTTACACTTATTCATTTCTCTTATTTATGCCTTAACTGAAAAATAAGTATATAAAACAAAGCTAAGCTACTCTATCCTTTTTTTTTTCTTTTTCTCTTTTCCTTTTTCTTTCTCCTTTATTTTTTCTTTTCTTTTCTACTTTTTCTCTCTTTTTTTCAGATATAGAAATTACAAGTAGATGAAAATAATAAATAAATAAATAATAAAAATAAATAAATAGATATAAAACAATCAGACTAAATATTGAAAGGAGATGTGTAAGTCGGTTGGGTCAAGAGTAGGTTGAAGTCAAGTCTAGATTAGGTCGGATTTAAAGTGCGGGGTCAGATGCGGGTTGCGAATCAGGTTGCACACAGCAATTACTCTCAAACGCACCTGGGGTGGTTTTAAGCATCAAATTGAGAAGGAAAAGCCACTTTTATGGCTAATCTATTAGAAACTGAGGGTTTAACTAAATGCCACTGCCTAAGGTGTTGGTTCAGTGGTGGTCGGTGTTTAGGCGGTAGCTAAAGGGAGTGGTAGTGATGTGTGGGTTCACAACAAGGGGGTTTTGTTGTTGCTACAGTGATTAGTCGTTGTATGTGTGTGCAGTTCGGTGGTTAGTCATGTATGAATGAGTCATAGGTTATGTATATGCATGGTGGTTGAGTCGAAGGTCATGCTGTGGTTCGTAGACTGCTATAGATCGTAGCAAGGTTATGTGTAGGTCAAGGGTCACACGATGGGAGCACAAGAGGATTAGGGAGAAGGTGGTTCATGGTCGAAAACAAGAGAGAGTAGGCTGTGTGTAACGGTCTTGCCTGTTGTGTGGTCAAAAGAGAAGGCAGCAAAAAGGAATAAGGGTCAGTTGGGAGAGAAAGAGGAATTAGGCTATATGCATAGGCATTGGGGTTGTGCGATAAAGAAACAATGGTGCTTGCGGGTAGTATTGGGCGATTACGGAGTGTATTGGGCGATCATGGGTATTTGGGGTAGTTGGTCTAGTAAGGGGGAGAGTAGTAAGGGAAGTGAGAGAGAGAGAGAGAGAAGTACACTCAGATTGAGAGGGAAAGTAGTGAGAGAGAGATGGTTGGTTATGGTTGGTCTAAAGGGGAGAAAGGAGGCTGAGAGAGAGAAAGAGTGAACCTAAAGAGAGAGAGATGCCGAGAGAGAGTCAAATGGAGAGAGGGAGATAGCAAAGAGAGAGAGAGCTGGCTGAGAGAGAGTGTATGTATGTATGTAATTTGTGTGCTATAGGTCCCCACCTTATGCGTTGTATGTATGTCTGTCTTTTTTTTTTTAAATCCCCCTTACTCTATGTGTTTGTATGTTGTGTGTGTTTTACTTTTCTAAAGAAAGGAAGAGAGGGAAATAATAAGGAAAGGGGAGGAAAAAATGGGGGGAAAGAAAGTTTTGTTATTATAGCCAATCATAAAGCGCCACGTGTCGCAATTAGACATGCGGCCCAACGACGGCTTGACATGTAGCCATATATGCAGTTTAAGAGAAAAAGATAAAAAACAACTTTTATGGCTCTAGTAAGTTTCAAAACCTTAAACTCCAACTAAACCCAATGCTTTATCCATGCGCTTATCCAATAGGCTATTGGCCCATGCCTTGTCATACGTACAATTAAATTACACATATGGATCAGGTCAGTTTGGGCTAGATTCAAATCTAAGCCTAGGCACAATGACCTTTTATTCAAATTTATTTAAATTAAAATTCTATTATATTTAAACAATTTAAAAATTTATTTTTTTTCTAAATTTCTTCATTTTTTGTGGTTTTCTTTAATTTTCTATTTTTTTGAATTTTTTCTAATTTAGGACCCTATAACTTAATCCAAGCTAGTGGGATTAGACAAAACTCAAAAAAATGAAGACTATAGTGTGATAATGCCTACAATGCCTAAAACATGAAGTTTTGAGCCATACACCCTCTACAAAATTGCACATCTGACTAGCCTTTGGCCCTTCTCTAATAGGAACTGGATATACTCAAACCTTTTCTCAAGGCTACTGCACATTGGTAGATTATAATAGTCGCGAGGGATTATTTTACCAAATAGATGGAAGCTAAAGTAGTATTAAAGATTACTAAGCAAAAGATCAAATCATTTGTTTTCAACTTTATTTTGTTAAGGTTCAAAGTCCCTTTTACGATAATAACTAAAAATAGTCTATAGTTTGACAACAATAAGTTTTGAGCTTTTTATAAAAAGCATGGCATTCAACTAAACTATACTTCATTAGCTCATCTATAAATGAATGGACAAGTACAGGCAATCAACAGAACTATCTTATATAGTTTCAAGTTATGAGTTGATCAAATAAAGGGTAAGTAAGCTGATGCGCTACTCAAAATTTTATGGAGGTATAGGACTTCTCGCTAGACTTCAATATGAAAAATTCCTTTTAGTCTAGCTTTCGAATTAGAAGTCATTTTACTGATTGAGTTGGAGTTACCTAACCTACGTTTGTAAAAGTTTAATATCGTAGTAGTTGGATATAATTGAATTGATAAGAAGCATTGTAAGAGTAAGGGTAACCGCTTACTAGAATAGGGAAGCAATATATTATAATCAAATGGTCAAACATAAGGTATTTGAACTTAGAGACTTGGTTTGTAGGAAATTAGAGGCAACAAACACATAAGATAACCAAGGGAAGCTCAGTGCAAATTAGGAGGACTTAGTGGAGGGTCTGAGAAGTCGTAAGCAATGGGGCCTACAGACTAGAAAGGTTAGATGGTCAAGTTATTCCTCTTGCATGGAATGCTAAGAACCTTAAGTTATATTTTGAGTAGTTATACTATGTTATCTACAATGTTATGTATTTGAATTTTTCGTTTCTCTCAAGATTATGTAAGGCGATAGCCTAGTCTTGATCAATATGAGGTATGTCTTTTCCAATCTATCTTATACATTTTTTGTCTTATTAATTCCTTATCTAACTACAATTAACGGAAAGTGTAGTTCTAGCCTGAGTAGCAAATGAGCTATCACTTATAAAGTTCCAACCTATTTTGGTAAATGAGCTTAATATTAATTGGTGAATAAACCTAACTCTCTTTAAGACAAGCCTTATCCTAATATGGCTAACGAGCTCAAAATTTCCTATAACAAGCATTAATTATGTACAATGAATGGACTCTAATATCCAAAATAAGTTCAATTCTCATACTATAACTGAACTTTCTCTAACTAATTCTACGGATAAATAGACAAATCAGATGCATGTGAAATAAAAAGTGTAGCAAATTGAAACTTCAAATATATATATATGGAGAGTTTCATTACGAAGAAAAAGGTTGACATTCTGAGCTAAGCAAATGTTGAGAAATATTTAGAAAAGCAACTAAACAAAAGTTAACTATCTGCCTCAAATTGGGGGACATTCTCCATTATAGAATTGGTAAGGTAGAGGTCTAAGTTGGCCAAGCTCTCAAAGACCTTATTGGAGTTAGGATCTTTAACAACACTAAATACTTTGATTGGAGTACTAAGGGTCACCTTCTGTACATAAGGGGTTTCTTTTGCTGTGATTTCTTCAACAGTTGTAGGGGTTTCATCATTGGCTGATTGATCATCACTTTGCCCTTGACCTTCTAGTCCCTCTTTATAATACCCCACAACCTCGACCTATTAGCTTTTGTATAGTTCATTTAAGTAAGGTCAAAGGTATAAAATGCTTTATAATAGCTTTACTAGTAACATAAGATAATACATAAAAGCGATTTATATTTATTTTGCCCTTAATGGTATAACAGCAAATTTAACATTTAGTTACCATCATAATTGGTAGCTAAAAGATTAAAAATAGTAGCCAAAAGAATTAGTTACCAATTTTCAACTGGTAACAATTGATAAGTTACTGAAAGGTATAAGCTACCAATTATGATTTGGTAGCTACCAAATTTTGGTAATTGAAACTTTATAAAATTGTAGCAAATAATGAAATTTGGTACCTAGAAGACATGTTATTAACTACTAAATATGTTTAGCGGCAAAAAATTATGTCTCGCTACCGAAAGTTTGGTAGCTAAAACTATTATAAAATAATTTCAAACATTAGTATTTGTGTAATACCCTAAGATTTCAAACCAATACGATAACCTTAGGATCCAAACTTATAAATTTAGGGCATCAAACAACATTATCTATTTTAGTTCAAACTTTACAATAAAGCTAGAAAAGGTAGACGAAGTATTCTAGTTAAGTCAATTTCTTCAAATAAGCTATATAAAAGGATTAATTTGATAAAAATATCAATTTATTAGTAAAGTCGATAAATATTGAAAACGTGAATTTCGAGCTTTAAGATATAACAAAATAATAAAGATAAGTTATTTAACTTATAAAAATAATAAACGAAGTGAATTATATATAGTATACATGTATTTACATGTGATATGCATTATACATATTAAATACATATATATAATAAATTATCAAAATAAGGAAAAATAATATAAAATAATGGAAAATTGATCAAAAAAAATGAATTGATGAGTCATCAAATGATGTGGTAGCATGGGAATAACTAAAAAAATGAGTCATTATTGGAATAACGAGGGGATGATATATGGCACTTAATCACACCTAGGAAAATAGAAAAAATGACATGTGGCAAACGCATGTCCAATTTTTATTAAATTAAACTAATTCGAAAACCTATAAATAAGACCAAGCTTATAGTCAAGTTGTGCCTTCGATGACCGTGCTCGAGTGTTAGCGTCATGTGGGTCTACGAGTTTGGTTGTGGCAGTTGCCGGAGTTAGCGTTGGTGGGTCGTGTATGGTGTTGCAGTATTATGTAGTGTTGTGCTGTCAGTGGAGTGGGTGCTGATAGCGTGTGGTGCTTGGGTGGACAGAGCCGTCGTGAGGTGTAGTTGAAGTTGGGATTGCCAAGCTACGTTGAGACAAAGCCATTACCTGGCTATGTGCGAGCACAGCGTAGTTGATGAGTTGAGCTTCTGTAGAGTGTATCTGAGCTGATTCAGGTCCCTAGCTGTTACACTGCTACTTATGCAGCAATTGATAAGTGCAGCGCTATCGAGCTGTTTTGTGTGTGCGCCAAACCACTGAAACAGAAGCGAGCTGATCTATTAAATCGTTGCCAAGCTGGTTTGTCATGTCCAAGCTAAAGTGACCGAGCTAAATTGAAGGTTGAACAGGTGTAATCGTGCCGAGCTATAGCTTGATTAATGAATGCATAGTGTTGCCGAGTTGCTGTATTCTAACCATGATGCTGTTACGCTACCTTTTTCCGATCTGTTGTGTACAGCGCGTGTGACATGCCAATGCAGCCATGCTTGAGTAGCTATTGCTGTGCTGATACTTATTGGCTAAACTGCATAATAGCCAAGCTAAAGTTTCATGCAGCCCCTCCATCGCCGAGCTCTAGTGTATGCTATCTTGTTTGTGTACAAGTGTTGGAAGTGGAGTACCTAACTGTCCTAGAGTTAGTCGAGTTGATTTGTTTCAAGTTGTATAGTGCACAATAGCAGAACCAAGCTATTTTGTTCAACTTGCCGAGCCAAAAAAGTGAGGAGTCTAAGCTGCTGATTTGCCAAACTGTTGCAAACTCCATCCAACACAGAGCCGATTAAGTTTTGTGCTATTGTGAATGAGTGCCGAGCTGCAGACGTGATCATTATCCGAAGTGAAGTTAATCCGAGCTTCTTATAAGTTTGATTATCGAAGTGCCGAGGCCATGTGCACCTTAAATAATTGGTTACCGAATTGATCTGTTGAGTTATGTGAAGTGTCAAGCTGCACATCCGAGTCGAGGTGAACTATCATCGAGCTATTTTACCCGAGCTTCTTTGTAAAGTCTATCCAAGCTCTTTTGAATTCTGTGTCCGAGCCAAAGTGTCTTGCCGAGCTTCCAATACTTATAGACTGAACCACTTGTATAGGCCGAGTTGGCACCGAGTTGTGTTAGTGCTGAGATGAAGTGTTGACGTGCCGTACTAATCTTTTCTTTCTTCAAGAAACAACCGAGCTAAATTGGATGTACAAGGAACTAAGCTGAATTGAAGAGCAGGAGTGACGCCGAGCTGTTCTATTCTTTTTAAAGAAGATTACGGAGCTGAACTTGAGAATTCCGAGTTAAGCTGCAGATCCGAGCCGCTGTTTCATCTTGCCAAACTAATTGGTCGGTGCCGAGCTGAATTGAGTTGCCTAACTGTTCGATTTCCAAGCTATTACGTGTGTGACGATCTATCGCGCTAAGTTTTGCCAAGTGTACTATGCTGTTATAACGAACTGTTATACTCCTAAGTGTCCGAGCTGATTTGCAAAGAATAGCTACTATGCCGAATCTGAACTTTGCCAAGCTAAAACCGAAGCATGAAGCTCGATTGTGTCAAGTTATTATGGATGCCGACCTACTAAACTTCGTGTGAGAATCTTGTAAGTTGTGGTTGGCGAGGGGAATTGACTAGCTAATTTGAATGCCAAGCTATTTACTACGCCGACCCCTATAGAATTACTTGCTGAGCAGCTACAAGGAAATCAGTTGCCGAATTCCAATTAATTGTATTGAACTGTTGTTTCTGTCTTACTAAGCTACTAATATTCCGAGGCCACGCTAGCCGAGCTATAGTGAAAGTGCAATTGTGAATTGAGTGTACGGTACGTCAAAGTAAAAAAAGTGCAGGTGCAAGCGTTATCACAGTAGAGGAATTCTGAGCCCATTGCAGAGTGCAAATAAACTGCCATATCCAAGCTATGGACAAGTGTGATTGTAAGCCTTCTAGTTCGGTCTTGCATGAGAGAAAAGCTTATCCAAGTTGTTATAGAGTTCAAACCGAAATGTTTGTTGTCGTATTCGAGCTGCTCTAGTCCAACTGCTGACGTGTCATTCTAAGTGATGTGCTACTCAATTTGAGGTTAGTAAGAAGCATCCATATCCAAGCTACTATATTATATGAAGTGTTGTGCTATCGTGTTGGTAAGAAGACTTACTGTGCTTATTATTCACCACTACTTGGATATACCGTACCAACCTCTTTTGGAAACTACCAAGCTACTAAGTGCAATATGCATGGCAAGTATGTGTACTGAGTTTAATAGTGCAGCCAGACTATTTGAAACTTTTGTTTGCATTATCCAGAGTGAATTTAAACAGCAAATTCTTGAAGTGTTGAAGCCATAAAAATTTATGAGCCATTACATACATGTTAGAGTAGATCAGAAATATTGGTTCTTATCCAATTCACAATTTTATTTCAACATTATTGGATTCAAATTTATTCCATACGGCTACTAGAACTCAACATAGGCATCGTAATGCACAAAGCATGAGGAAGAACTCTGCTTGCTAAGCCATAAATCTTACTTCCTCTTATGTGTTGGAACAATTATAGATTCTACTAGTTAGCCTTAAGAAGATCAAGGATGACATAAGACACCAAAAGAACTCTTAACCAGAGAATATTAAAAAGAAGAGATCTACAGGAAAGAAGTAAGAGTTGAAGATGAGAAGGAGGTTGATAAGGAAGGATAAGATGAGTTGTAACTTAGCACCCATGTTCCTAACGTAATTCCATTACCATTGACACTTGGTGGTATTGTTAATCACAGACACTACCATACTAGCCATCCACGTGTCAAATTCTTTTATTTTGATCTATTGATGGGGCTGCATAGAATTTTATGCGTTGTAGTAGTGTTGTGCCTATGAGATGTTATAGGCTATTTATTGGTACTTTTTGAGGTTACAGTGATGGATATTCCTATTTAGGTTGTGTTGTTCTTATCCTTAGTTCTCTTACATTGGAAGAATTTGAAGTATATAGATGGAGGAGAGAAGAATGGAGTTGTAAGGAAGCAGATGAGGTGATAACCGTTGAAAATGAAGTTGAGGAGCTAACATTGGAAGGGTATGAAACTCTAAGAATAGTTGAGGAAGTGGAGCAGGTTGAGCTCTTACATACTCGGATTTCCTGAGCTCATGTCCTATTTAAGCCTCAAGTTTATGTTATTTCCCATGATTAATAGCTGCTAGAACTACTTAGGGGTAATTGATTAGATACATGATGAGTGGAAGGAAGGGTGTTTGATGAAGAGCTTGATTGATCGTGCTTACAATGAGTGGAAAGAGCATTGAATTGTATTTGCTTTGATCATTGAACTGAGCTGTTGTAGTTTATTTCTATTTTGCTTTTGTAAATTTGTCTTTAACCCAAGGAGGAGTTTGAGTAGTCACTTATCAAGTTTCAAGTCAAAACTTTTTCAAGAGGGAGATGATGATAGGATTTGGAGTACTAACCCTACCAAATGACGAAGCCCAACTCGTCCACTTCTCACATGAATATCTCATTTGATCACTTATTTTTACTTATGATATTTAGACTTTATATTTTTTGTATTTTTCCTAAATTACCCTCATATTTATTTTGTATTTATAAGAATACCATTAAGGTATCTTTTTAGTCATTTTATTTATAAGTTTACAATCATGTATAAATAGAACATATGTGTAAGGTTTTAGCCAAACTTTGACATATTAATGAAAAAATCTTGAGACTTTTCTCTTAGAAAACTCTTCTTTACTCACTCTTATTAGTACCTTTAGCAACGATTGTAGCGAGCAACCCTATCACTCGGACCAGTGCATCATAGCCAACGAGTCTTAGACTATGTAAGAATTTGTTGGTGCGTCATATCCAACTAGATAGCTCGTAGATTTACTAAACCACCCACCCCCCCCCCCCCGACCACCCCCTCAACGCCCCATTTTATTTCTTTTTCTTGTTCATCATGGTGTCTCTTCATATATACAACCCTAGAGACGTATCATTATCTCTCTTATGGAATGCTCAACATTTCATACACCACAACCAAATCTTCATATGTATGATCCCTCCATAAAACCTATACTAGTGGATCCACTAGGGGATCATACCTCAGTGGAGGTCTCCTCCGACCACATATGTTCCTAATGCCAAAAACAATCGAGGTAAACCTTAAGCAAAGATAATTTTCAACTTCCTAGGTCACAACCATAGGCAAGCAAACCACAAATAAAACAAAAGAAAAGTTGTCCATTTAACTAATTTCAACAACATGAGGTACACTAAGAAGTGATCACTTCTATAAAGTTAGTCTCCACCAATATTATGTCTAAATATTCATCATAAGATTTCACAGATACAATACTACCACTCAATGCACAAAATTGAAACAAGTACATCCAAAATCACCTCAAATGACGACTACTTAATATAACTAGAACATTAGCAGGCATGAGGTCAAACCAACCCTAACATTCTCATCATCCTTGAAAGTACCAAATCTAGAAAAACTAGAATTGTTAGAGTCATCTCCATTAGAATCTACACTAGAATAGGTTGATGGCTTGAAGTCATCAAGCTCTAACCAATCCCCCTCCCCCAAATCTTCAACAATAAGTGGTGATAGGGTTAAGCACTGGTATACCCATCTCCATCCTATCCTCACCATCGCTTCGCTCTATCGAGTAATCCAAAGCATCACCTAAAGCTACATGAGGCATAGGCTCAATAGGGTCCTCCTCTTAAGGCAAGTCCTAACTGACCCTATCTAACTCCATTACAGTTGGGGCAAGAGCATCTAAGATCTACTCGTTCGGCTAATCATCCTCATTGTTGGATGAAGTCAGTAATCCATACTCTAACTCCTCCTCCTCCTCCTAAAGTACATGCATAGCTTAGTTAATGTTAACCTCAAATAAGGTCTGGTGGTCACCTTTATGATCATTGGCAAAAATAACCCCATGTCCGACTCGTCCCCACTCACCGAATGTTCATGCTAGTGGTTGAATATGTGAATAATCTTGATCATCGAGCAAACTAGGTGCTAGAGATCCATGAGTTTCTCCTCATGCCTAAACCTTCAATTATCCATAAGTATATCTCTCCACTAAGACAACATGGTACTCATGCTATAAGGTACCCTGATCAAAGTGAAGTCCTTACAGAGTAGTTGAAGTAAGGGTGGTAGTCAAGAAGCATCTTTCCATCCTCCATCCAAAATTCTTACCACTACTCCATAAGAGTCTCATAATTTCCCTAAACTACAAAAAGCTTTCCTTAAGGTTAGAGTTTCATTATTTTCTTAACTTATGAGTATTCATATACATCACCTAGCCCGGTTATACCTCTCCAGCTAACTAGGTGGATTTCCTATATATATCTAAGGTTAGTTTTTATCCTTTTTAACGTACACTCTGATACCACCTTAATACTGTCAGAACCTAAGCAACGACTAAGTAATAGTAGTACTGCCATGTACTACGGGAAAATCCATGACCAATCACCTCCATTGGTCAAGAGCCTTAAATGCACTACATAAGGAGTCAACATAATCTTGACTTTTGCTAAGAGACTTTCATTAAGTAATATCAAACAAATACATATAACTAAACATTAAATTAAAAACATAATAGTCTAGTAGGGATAAGTGTCCCCTAAATAAGTCTTATAAGCCATAATAGAATAAACTAGTAGTTCATGCTACTTTGAAATCTTAAAAGATAAAGTAATAACTAAAGAGTCCAACTACCAAATAAAAGTTTACTCCTACTCTTGTCTTCTCTCTAACATCTACAAAACCAATGGAACTAACCTCGACCATCCTATGGCCCAGCTCTAACCAAAAGACATGTTGCATTACCAAACTGTAAGTGGGTAAGCTACGACTACGTAGTGAGTAAATTTCCTATCCTACTGACAAGCAATTTCTAAGCAAGTTAATTGACTCACATATGAAATGCAATAAGCATGTGAAATGTATACATCATATATAACCTACTAGCGACTATATAAAGCATCGTTTTATGTCCACCATTGTCTAGGTTAAGAAGTATTTAAGCATGTTAGGACCCGAGTCCTACATCTAAATCCAATATCATTTCTCTTGGTAGACCCAAAGCAATAAACACAACTCGGCCTCAAGTAGAGGGTAGTACTCCCTAAAGCCAAGTTGGTCCTAAAGGTCAAGGTAAGAACATGTCACATGAATACATTGTGTGAATCAACAATAACATATCATATGATAATCAAATAGATACAGTGCATGTTTAGTTCACTTATAGGTCAGATAATAAATAGTTTAATTTATAAGTGACCAAACAATGTATATAGTAGACACTCTAAAGCCTTAATAACTAATGCAATAATCAACCTTAGTTCTACTATATACAATGATATCTTATCAAGCAATTATAACCATCAAAGTACATATGAGAATTTCAAACCCTCAACACAACAGTTTTCATTATATGTATAATTAAACAATACTCTACACTACAAGCAAATACAAGATAAGACAAAGGTTAGTGTACTCACTCAACCACGATATCTAGAAATCCCAGTAATCCTCAATCAATTCGATCCTTAGGCCTATGTCACCAAAGATTATAATTAAAGTAAATAAGTCACATATTCTATACTATTTATTTGCTTTTCTAGTCCTAATTTCCCCTTTTTCTTTTTTTTTTCGTATTTTGCTCATAACTTCATTGTTTAAATCCGTTTTTAACGTTCTTATAGTCAATTTTAATTGTTTTCAAGTGTTTTATCACATGGTGGGATCTCTTTGGTCAGATTGGACCTAATTGTAACATTAGTCAAAGGTTAGTAGTTAGTCATTAAAGGTTTTGGATCTTAGGTTAAGATTTGGGTATTAGGCCTTCTTTTTGGTTTCTTGGACCTTTATTTATGGATTTTAAGTGAACTTTTCAGATTTATTTCTATGTTTTTCTATTGGGCCTCAAGTTACTTCAATTGGTCAAATTAGGCTCCTTTTTTTTGTTTTGTACATAAGGTTAATTCAAGTTAGGCCCATAAATGCCTTATGTCTTATTAGGTTTTTTATTCACATCTTTGGAAAGTCATGAAACTGCTAGTTGGTTAGGTCTTTGGGGGGTTATGGGATTTGCTTTAGGCTTTTTAATTAGTTTTTGGCTTAACTTTTATTTTAGGACCCCAACCCCACTTCCTTAAGCTTTTTTAGGCCTCAAATCATATTAGGTCTCTTAAATATCCTATTTTCACGAAGTTTACAAAAATGGTCACTTTCTTTTATTGGGCCACTAATTACGTTTTTAAGGTCCAAATCACCATTTAAGCCTATTTAGGCTTCTAACTCAACGTTAGCCTATGAAGCTTAGTTAATTAATTACTAATCTTATTTTATCATTAACTAATGACATGATTAAGCTTTCAATCAACAAGTTGCAGCTTATTCCTCATGTTGGTGGTGGCGTCCAAGCTAGTTCCTTTAGGGTTTTTATCCATTTCTCTTACAACTTCTTATTTTAGTGCTTGTTAGCTAATCCTAACTAGATTTTTACTAACAAACAAGTGTTGGTTAGGGAGAAAACATGCCCTACAAGTGGTAGCATGCAAGGGAAACAAAGGTTTAGGGCTTTTCTAGGTAGTTTCTTACTACCACCTACTTATTATTTCATTTCTTTGCATGTTAGTTCTTTTACTCTAACTATTGAGCCATGTTCATGCATTATCTAGACTTGTTATGCACTATCCCATACTACAATCCTATGTTTGTACATGTAAGTTAGGAGGTCTAAAATGTAAGAAATAACCATAAATTGCAAGGAAAAGCTAGGTGTGAAGACTTACTCTAGTTAGGATGTTAAGGCCCTAACCTTCCCCTATTGTGAAGCTTGGGTTAAGACTGGGAGGTGTATGTTTGTCGTTGGGATAGTAGAGTGAGGGAGGAAGGTATACTGGGTGCTGGAGTCTGGCAACGTGTAATGGTAGTGGAGAAAGAGAGGGTAGTGGTGTAGTGGTTGGGGTGGCTAAAAGGGTAGTTTTAGGAAAGTGTTTAGATGTTGTTTTGAGAGAGTTTTGGAGAGAGTTTGTGAGAGATAAATGAGGGTTGAAATAAGAAAAAGAATGGGAGTAAGAGTAAGGGAGTAGTTGATGCTAATGGGACAGAGATACATAAAAACAAAACAACAATGAAGTGAAAAAAAAAATAGAAGGACAATTTTCTATAATCATTCTTGGTGTTAGGCTTATAAGGGGCGGTTGGGGGTTATAAATGATAGCTCCTTTTGACCCTTCTAAATACTCTAAAATCACTCTTCTTGTAGGTCTTATAAGTGAAATTATGGAATAAATTAATTTATAAAACAACAAGGTAAAATTGAAAGAAAATGATGGAAAGAATAGGGAGTACTTGTTGGTCTAGAAGGAAAAGGACATATGAGTATTTTTGTGTTTAATTTGTGAAAAATGGAAGAAAAATGAGAGGGAATGGCAATAATCAAACCAACATTAATAGGGAGAAAAACAAAAAAGGTGTTGATTAAATTTTTATACTTAAAAGCATAAGCTACATCACCATACTTGTGGCAACTAAAACGAAGATTTTGATTGCCTTTTTATCTAATCAATTAGGGTCTTAGGATTAAGGTAATGTACCTTTAGTTAGGAAATTGGTTAGGTCTTGAGAAGGGGAGAGGGGGTGGGCAAGGGTAGCGGGGTTAACTATATTAGTTTGTTTAGTTACAAATAAGATAGGCGTCAACAAAACAAATGTATATAAATAAATATATATAATATATAATACAATATAATATATTATAGTACATTTAAAGGAAATAATTATTTAGCATATGCATACACATTTGTAGTGCCATAACACATACATGTAGACTCAATTTTGTAATTTTATTAATTTATTATTTTAATTGCTTAATTTAATTATTTATTATTATTTAAAATTATGTCTAATCATTATTTATCAATTTTGCATGATTTTGTGCCTTTTACGATAATTTTATTAATTTAAGATTTTATTAGTATTAAGGTAAATTTTAAGGTTTTATAATCTTATGGTTTGGAATTTAGGGTTTTTATTAAGTTTAGGCTCAAATTTTCATAATTATGTATAGATACTTCATTTTTACCAATTTTTTATTTTTGTTAATTATGCTAGGTTAATAAATAATATAAAAATAGAAAAAATAAAATGAAAATAAAAAATAAACAAAAATTCAAAGAGAAAATAAAAAAAATAAAAAAATAGAAATCAAAGTTATGTCATAAAAAGTTGAGTCATGAGTCAAGTCGTGTCAAGCTGGATTAAGTTGGATTGTTGGATCAAACAATGATATAAGCTGAATTAATTAATTTTGGATCAAACTAATATAATTAAGGGGCTCAAAATCAAGATTTATTAAATTATTGAGCTATATTAGATTGGATTGGGCTTGGAAAGAAAAAGCCTAAGCTAACTAGGGATTTTAGAAGTTAGGATAAAAATCTTGGAAAAATCGCAATCGTATTTTTTGTATCTTTGATACAGAAAATTTGATTTTAAGCTTATAAATAGCACGTTGATCAAGGATTTACGGTTTTTTTTTAGATCATCACACAACTACTAAAAAATCACACACTCCTTCAAAAACACCATACATACCCCACATGTCGCTACATGCGCCACCATACACCTCATGCACCACTACTGTACCGTAGCCCAAGAACCACCGTACAACCACCACACACGCCACCACTGTACCGTCACCCAAGTATCGCTGCACTACCACCCAAGGACTATTAAACCACTGCCCACATTGCCAGTCGTACACTCGTATTACCAGAGGACATGCTTATAGTGCCACCATACCGCCAGATCCATGCCTTAGTATCGCCCTCGCTCACACTACTGTACCGCCCAGTCGCCTACAGTCCTCGACCTTAACACCCGTATACTCGCCCATCGCTGCCCAATCCCTCACCCATAGCGCTCGCAATGTCGCCTATAGCACCTACATCTCGCCTGTATATCATCCACAACACCTACGGTATCGCCCATAAGTGCCCAGTCTTACCCATTACTCGCTTGTGTCGCCCTATTGTTACCCATGTCTAGCCTATTGCTCACTCGTATTGCCTACATCTCACCCAGCACACGCCTACACTCACTTGTGCTCGCCTAGTGCAAGCCTTCGCTCGGCCGTATTCGCCCAAGTCACCTAGGCACTCAATTGTACGCACCTAAGTCCTTGCCTAGCACCACCTCCATGCTCGCCTAACGCCAAAGCGATTTGACCTAGGTAAATTCTCAATCATCCGTACGCACCTAAGTTCTTGCCTAGCGCTACCTCCACGTTCACTTAACACCGAAGCAATCCAACCTAGGTAAATTTTCAATCTTTTTTTTATTATTTTATTTTATTTATTGATCTCATTAATTTTTATTAATTAGTTATGTTTTTTTCTTTATTAATTTATTTCTTTGGTTTAAGTATAGGTTTTTTGGTTATTATTACAATTTTTTTAGTTAAATTTAGTTTTTTTTTTTGAAAAATCATTTTTTAATTAAAAATATATTTTTGACACATAAAGGTTTTGAAAAAAATAAAAAATCTAAATTGAGTTTTTTTTTAAAAAAAAGGATAGTTAGTTAGGGTTTTTGCTTAATTCAAGAAAATTAGATTTTTTTTTCTTAAAATAATAAATTGATAAAAATGTAAATCTAGCTCAGTTTTTTTAAAATAGAAATAACCTACCTACTAAATATTTTATAAAAAGAACTATGGCCGATTTGATCCCGATTAGTGGGTAAGTAGACACCTTTAAGCCAACCGTTAAAAAATAAATAAAAAAAAATTCCCCTTCTTTTAAAATTTCTTAATAAAAATAATAAAAAATCATATTTAGTTACTTTTGCGAATTTAGGTATATTTTTTAACACTTTTAGAAAAATTACAAGAAAATAAATAAATAAAGCACATGAATTTCTTTTAATTTGCAAATAGTGACTTAGTCTTAATAGGTTAGCCCCCAAACTTAGTTTTCTGGTTCAATTTTCTAAAAATTAACTTTATTTAGAATATTCGCAGACTAGTGGCCAAATTAAGGTTTTCTCACTAGAAAATCCTAATTTTATTTTTCACTAGTTAAACTAGTTAGTGACTCCATTTTTCAAAAAAAAAAAAGATAATTTTTTTTTCTTTTCCTTAGTTTATTTTCAAGTAATCTATATTAAGCGAGCTAGGCTTTATATAGGTTAAATTAAAAACATTGAAATAGAGCTCAACAAGATTAACGACTCTACAAGGGATAATCAGTAAGCTAACCATGTAAAAGTAAAAAAATTTTGATGGGCTTTTGTATTATTATTTTATTTTTATATTATATTATAGTTATACTAATTGTCTTTTAGTGATGCAAGCCTTAAAAAGAAAAAGAAGAGCCTAAGCCAATAGGCCTTCTAAGGGGGGGTGGGGGGGATCCTTCAAGCAACCATCTGTGTGTTTAAATGTAGTCGGACCTAAGCCACCTTAGGAACCTAGGACAGGCCACCATTATGTAACCCTCAGGTCATTATGGTCTTTACCCCTGCCTGATGGTACTAAGCAAGCCCACTCAGGCTTCAATGTAGTACACTAGACTTCTCTTTAGAAAGCCTTGAAACTACAAATCTTAGGACTCGTAGACTCTACCCTCTTGCATCATCCTTTTCAAAAAAGGGATAGTTATTCCTAAATTATAGGAAAAGCCTAATCAATCTGTAGTTAGCCCAATCTTATTCTTCTAGAAAAAAAAAAAAAAAACAAGTAACCCTTATGTATGAGTATTTGCAAACCTAATTTTTTTAAAAAAAAAAAAAATCCTATTTCAAACTTGCCTATATATAAAGGTATATCTCAATTGTGAATTCATAGTATTTCCTATAATTTATTTATTACCACTCTTACTGCATTGCATCTGTGTGTAACATATTACATTTTTATATATTTGATTATGCTTATTTCTCTGTGAATATTTAATTTCCCTATACTATACGTATTTTACTTTTTTCATCATTCCCTAGTCAATGAAAGACTATGCAATTTCTAAGAAAATTTTTAAAAATGTTGTGAAATTATTAGCATCATATCCAACTTTATTTTAAATTTAGTGGCCTTGTTGTAAATAATCGCTGCATTTTATTTTATATATATATATATATATTGTAATATAGATATGGAGAGTCAGGTTAGCGTTAGTCCAAAGCCCGTCCATGAAGTCTAATTGGATAAGTACTCCTTCCCCAAGGCCATCCTGAGTGATTGGTTAAACCAATTTCCACCTACCAAGCAAGACCACATTCGTAAGAAGATCGGGCCAATCATATCCCTTATATGGGTCCAGCTTTACTAGCCTTTCATTCAGGCCCTTATCCATTATTGGGATTCAGAATCTACAACTTTCAACTTCAAGCTACACATATTGATGCCGACTATAGAAGAGTACTCACAGCTACTCAGCACCTTGCACCTTAAAGTAGGAATAACTATCCCTGATTTCATAATCCAGCCTGAGAAAGCCTTCATGACGCTATTGGGGGTCAAGAACTCAGCCATGGTCCCATTCTTATCTTTAGAGGGCTAGAAATGTCTCAGTATCCTAAGATTAGTAGAGTGGTTTTCAAGCCCAAATGCCTATCAAAGATATCGCCAGATCTTCTGTAGAGGAAATGAATCATGGGCCAAGAAGAGGGTCAACGCATTTATTATAGCAATGTTTAGAACAATACTATTTCCTTTTAGATATGGTCAAGTCCATTATAGGGTAGCCGAGCTAGTGACTTAATTCCTAGTTAGTAAATCCTAGATATTGGTGTTACTAGTAGAATAGTTCAGGACACTCACCAACCTGAAGAAGTAGGGTCATGGTTATTTTACAGATAACCCTACAATCTTTGCTGTATGGTTTCTCAGTCAGATGCAGGGGTATGGAGGGAATCTTCTCAGAGAGTCATTAACCAAAAATATGAACCTAATTGACAACTTTGCCCGCTACCTCTAGGTATCAGATGAAGCTCAATTTAATGGATAGGTGTCAATTATTAGCAAAACGCAGCTCGTAGACTTTATGGGGATAGCTAGATGGTGCAACTGCACTTAAGCCATATTAAGGTACACTGACTATGTAGGGTTCCCCCTATCGATATTACAGGTTGTACACGATATTCCCAACCTGTGTCACTAAATAGTTAAGTCCACTCCAAGAGATAGACTACAGAGACTCCTTAGACATCATCACGATACATTATTAAGATCCTTGTCTACCTATGGCTGCTTTAATTCAACAATTAGCAAAACTTGTGAAGTTATGGAAATGAAGAGAAGTCGAGAAGATAATCAATGTAGGAACTTTGAGGGGCAAAGTCGAAGAATACTAAGCTACCAAACAATTCATCTATGATCAGTTGGAGAAGACTAAAAAGATACGGTACGAAGCTCTAGACGTATTCAAACATGAGTCAAAACCAGCACTTCTTTCACCTATCGAGTAGGCCTACCGAGATACCATACAGGCTAGAGTTGAAGCCCAATTCCAAGAAAATAAGAGAATCATTAGAGAGTTAAACTTAGAAAATGAGAGACTGCTAGAAGAAAATCAATTCTTGAGGAGCAAGATTTGAGAAAGGGATGTTATGATATGAAGACTTATGAGGGAAGTGGATGAAGCTCATCCCAGTCAAATCCGTCAACTCTTGTAGACATAAGATTTAAGTTCTTAAGAAAATTAGTTAAGAGTTTTTCTTTTCTTTTCTTTTAGTCCGTTGTATAAGTTGGATCTTATGATTAATAAAGTTGCAGCTTTAGTAAATAAAAATTTTCATTAATTACATAATCTCTTACTTATTATTATTATTATTAATATTTATTTATTTGTTTAGTTAACTTTAAAAAAAAAGAAAAGAAAATTTGAAAAAAAAAACATACAAAAAGAGCCAAACAACATAACAACAAAAGTTACAAAAAAGAGAGAAAAACAACAAAAATCTTTAATTCACCCAAAAGTTTAAAACTTAGGTTTTCGCATAAGATTTCGAAGATAACGTCCAAGGAAGTAAACTAAGCTAAAACCCGATATTCACTTGTTCTAAGGCTGAAATATCAACTCAAGGCATTGGAAACATCAATCAAATTGATCCCAACCCAAAAGTACTAACTCTAGAAGAAACCATGAACAAGATAGCCGAACAGATTCAGGCTCTTACTCAAGCTATTGGGATTCTTAACAATAGACAAGGATCTCAAGTCATCCCAAATTGGAACGTAGAAATGACCCCTCCCCTCGAACTGGAAGATGAAGAATCTACCCCTAATGCTGAGATTTAGAGAAAGGGCCGGGAGATGGAAAGAAAGTTTATGTTGAAGTTGATTGAGAAGATGAAAACCCTAGAAATCATCAACGGGTTTGAACAAATGGGAATGATTAACTTACCGACATATGAAGATGATGACTTCTCAAAAAGATTTAAAGTGTTGAAATTCGAGAAATACGATAGGATGAGCTACTAGCTCCACACTAGGTTATATATCAGGAAAATGGGGAAATACATGAAGTATGACATGGTCATGGTCCAAACATTTCAGGATAGCTTGATTGGGCCAACCTTAACTTAGTATGCCTAAATAGATTTTAATGAGATCGATACTTGGGATAAGTTAGCACAAGCTCTCTACAACCAGTATAAGTTCAACATTGAAGTGGCCTTATCCATGTGGGATTTGAATAATCTATGAAGAAAGGCCAATGAGAACTTTAAGGAATATGCTCAGAGATAGAGGGGCATGATAATTAGGGTGACTCCACCATTGATAGAAAAGGACTTAACTTTCGCCTTCATCAACACTCTTGGAAGCCCATATTACCATTATCTAATCGGGTACCCTACCTCCAACTTTATAGAAATTGTGGCCTCAAGGTACTGAAATGAGGAAGCTATTGCTACTATAAGGCTTCCTAATTCTAAGACAGTTGAGAAAAAGACAACTCCCGTGAGATTTTCCAACAAAGCAAAAGAAGCCATTGTAAGTGTTGTTAATACTAACAATCTCATTAAACCTGTAACTCGAATAGCCATGACAGGAGGATCTAATCCCTGCCAAATTCGAATTAGAACAAACACCCACAAAGAAGACAGTTTACTCATATTCCCATTCCTTTAAGCCCTATTTTTGCACAACTAAGGAAAGAGAATCTTTTGACATTTGAAATATCGAGGGAAAGACAAAGACTGAGGGATTATAACCTAGAGCTTCGTTGTGATTATCATCTAAGGCAAGTAGGGCATTCTATGGACCAATGTTGGAGACTCAAACGTAAGATCCAGAATCTTATTGATACAAAATTGGTTCAATTGGATTTCATTCAGACTCCTATTCCCAATGTAGGTGACAACCCTCTACCAAATCATGGAAATTTGATCAATATGATCATTGCTGAAATATCTAAACCAAAGATTGATCTAAACAGTCTCCCCATCACTATTGAGGAGATAGCTTAGAATATGAGGCAAGCCGGGTACTTGCAGAATATGAATCTCTAAGATAGGACTCGAACTAGATCGGTAATAAATTAATTGCTTAAGGAGGGAAAGATAAAGAAAGCTAATATCACGACAATAACAATTCCAAAACCGCAAAAGAGAAGTACTTAGAAGGAGCTTAAAAAGAGATATGAAGTCAAAGATCTGACTGTAGATACTGTAGGAGAACCATCAGGGAAGTTTGAGTATTTAGTGTATTATGCCAGTTCACCCGCCATATACGCTAACGCATCACCTACTGAATGGTATCCATAATTTGAGGAAGAAGACAAACTTATTCCAGAAGCTAAGAAGGTAGCTGGGATGGTTAAAATGATTAGAGACGGCCCTAAGTCATTAGTTTTTTAGTATTGCAGGAAAACTAAGAAGGTTAAAGAATTGGGTAAGCCCAAGAAAATTGCTTTCAATGTCCTAATAGCCCCAAAGAATTACAAAGTAGCACCTCTGGATTACCAAGCGGTGAACCAAACAACTAAGGTCTCATCACCTATGGTCGATGGGCTTACACACTCGAGACAACTTTATGATCAAAATGTAGAGGCTAAGAAGAAGTCTACTGTAGAGGAGGCTTCTCGAAAAATTTTCGAAGATGTGAAGGATAAAGATCAAAATATTGTTAAGAAGATAATGAAAGCCAGTGAGTATAAGATAATGGATTAGTTATCTAAGGTACCAGCTCGGATCTCTCTAATGGGCTTGCTGATGTCATCAGATACTCATTGAGAAGCATTAATCAAAATTCTAAAGGATATCAAAGTACTTAAAGGGATTTCTATAGAAAAACTAGGGCTGGTGGTAAACTCAATATTTGTAATGGATCAGATTTCATTCTCACTAGATAAGCTAGGTAAAGAAGGAGACCAACACATAAAGCCCCTCTTCATAGTGGTTAATTATGCAGGGAAGGTGGTTATTCGAGTTCTAATAGATAGTGGGTCTTCACCGAATGTGTGTCCCTTGGTGACACTAAATTTACTTGGAGTAGATGTACTTGAGATAAGGCCCAGCTCAATTTCAGTAAGGGTATTTGATGGATCAAAAAGGGAGATAATTGAAGAAATTAGGTTACAAGTCGAGATCGGCCCACAGATGTTCACTATTCCTTTTCAAGTTTTGGATATCCCGCGAACTTTTAACCTTTTATTAGGAAAACCGTGGATTCATTCAGTAAGGGCGATTCCATCCAATTTACATCAGAAAGTGAAATTCATAACCAACAGATAGTTGATTACTATTCTTAGGGAACAAGACTATGAGATTTATAAGGAAATGACTATTCCCTATGTCAAGGATGAAGAATTAGAAGAGCCAGGGTTACAAATTTTCGACGAAATTAGTATAATTGAAGAAGTAAGACAGGGGGTATGGGGTCGTTTGAAACAGCCTAAGCAATAGATTAGAATGTTTGGGCTTGGGTATAAGCCCATTGAAGAGAAGATTCAAGAAATGAAGGCTAAAACCAGAAGTAAGAGAAGAGATCAACTATACCATACTCACATGGACTTTCCGGACATTTGCTAGACATTCCTAGTACTGGTCTTCAAAAACCCGAAATAGCTAGTCTATCCAAGGACTTAACTTAACAATGCAACATCAGTCCAGATGAAAAGGAAGATATTGGCGTACCAGTTTCCTTATGCAACTGGTTTTCCATTCTCATTAATAAGTCTCTTTAGAAACACAAAATTAGATTAATTAGGAATATTCGATTTTGATAATTAGTCCGATTAGTTAGGCCTTTTTCTTTCAAACAATTTGAATTCATTCATTCAATAAAATTTATTCCTTTCTATCAATTCTTCTTTATTATTTATTCGTTGTCCTTTTCTTTTTTCCTCTACTCTTTAGATCTGAATGGCCCTTGATTCTTTACTTAATGATTCTTCCTGAATCGATGGGATACATGATGAGGCAGAAAAATGAAACGGGAAAAAAAGAGTATCATTATCACTTAAGCAAGAAGTTCACAGAAGGCGAGCAAAAATACTCAGAAGTGGAAAGAACGTATTGTGCCTTAGTATCAGTGATGTACAAGCTCAGACAATACACTTTCTATTACCTAATATAGTTGTTGAAAAAACATGACCCTTTAAGGTATTTAGCAGAAAAGCCAACGTTGATTAGGAGAATATCAAAGTGGCAGATGCTACTCTTTGAGTTTGATATCAAGTACATAAGTCAAAGTTTAATCAAAGGGTAGGCAATGGGTGATCAGTTGGCAAAATACCCATTAGAAGATGAGGATGATGGTTTAGAAGTGCAATTTCCTGATGAGAATGTAATGATGGCGAATGAATTGAATGATGAGAAATTAGGATGGAAAATGTATTTTGATGGAGCAGCCAACGTATTTAGGTGTGGGATAAGAGTAGTATTGGTATCACCTGAGGATAATCATTTTCCTATGATAGCGAGATTAACATTTCCATATACCAACAATACAATAGAATATGAAGCCTACATTTTAGGGCTCAAAATGGCATTAGATATGGGAATACAAAAACTTAAAGTGTATGGAAATTCTTCCCTTATAAGTCTTCAGATCTTAGGAGAATATAAGACAAAAGATGAAAAATTGATACCTTATCATAAGTATTTAAGTAGGTTAATTGAAAAATTCCAAGAGATTTCATTCACTTATATTCCAAGGACCTAGAATCAATTTGCTAACAAATTGGCTATGTTAGCTTCAATGGTGAAAATCGCATATGAGATAGAAATTCAACCCTTAAAGATTGAAGCGGAAGAAAAACCATCCTTTTGCCTTACAATTAAAGAGAAGAAATCAAAAGAACCTTGGTATCATGATATCAAAAGGTTACTTCAAATGGGGGAATTTCCTAAAGATACTGATAGAAAAGATAGAAAAACTTTAAGAATATTGGTCACTCATTTGTTATTAAGTGGAGGCATGTTGTACAAGAGATCACCAAATGCAACACTGCTGAGGTGTGTGGATAAAGAAGAAGCCGAGAAATTGATGAAAGAAGTACATGAAGGAGTCTATAGTCCTCACATGAATGGGTATATGTTAGCCAGGAAGATCATAAGAATGGGGTATTTTTGGAGGATGATGGAATCGAATTATATCAAGCACGTAAGGCACTATCATCTATGTCAGGTATACATTAATAAAATCAACACTCCTCCCCAAGAGTTACATGTGTTGTCAGCTCCTTGGCCTTTCTCAATGTGGGGAATTAACATGATCGGTCCAATTTTGCCAACATCTTCAAACAAGTGCAGATTCATTTTAGTTGCGATCAATTATTTTACCAAATGGGTAGAAGTAGTGTCGTATGCTACAGTGACCAAAGGAGTAGTGGTCAAATTCCTAAAAAGAGATATCATTGTGAGATACGGTACACCCGAGTTTATTATTACAGACAATAGGATGAATTTTAATAACAAGTTGATGGATTGAGAAATTCTTCAATCTTAAGAAAATTAATCTTCAAAGTTTTTGAAAAGAAATCTTTAGAGGAATTAAGCTAGTTTTTTAAGTCGAATCTTGAAGAGATCTATCTTCTTCGGATTAACCCAAATCTAATCTTGAAGAGATCTATCCTCTTCAGATTAGTCAAGTCAAATCTCAAAGAGATCTATCCTATTCAGATTAACCCAAATCTAATCTTGAAGAGATCTATCCTCTTCAAATTAGCCAAAACATATCTTGAAGAGATCTATCCTCTTCAAGTTAACCAAAATGAATCTTAAAGAGATCTTTCCCCTTCAAATTAGTCATTAAAGCTAAAACCAATCTCAAGGAGATCTATCATCTTCAAGTTACCAAAGTGAAATTAGTTTTTGAAGAGATCTATCCCCTTCAAATTAACCAAAACAATTCTAAAAGAAATCTATCATCTTCGAGTCATCTACCAACCAAAACAAAGCTAGAGTCTTGAAGAGATCTATCATTTTCGGGTTACAAAAGTGAAATTAATTTTTAAAGAGATCTATCCTCTTCAAATTCACTAAAATGAATCTCAAAGAGATCTATCCTCTTAGGATCAACTAAAACCAATCTCAAAAAGATCTATCCTCTTCTGATTAGGTGAAACTAATCTTGAAGAGATTTATCCTCTTCACATTAACTAGGTCGAATCTCGAAAAGATCTATCATCTTCGGATCAACTAAGTAAAGTCTTGAAGAGATCTATCATCTTTAAATTATCTAAGTTGAATTTGGGAAAAATAGGTATCTCTTTTCTTTTTGTAGCAAAGTTCTAACCGAACTTCACTATAAAGAGGGGTAGTTGTAAACACTTCATTTTTTCTAATTTTTTTATTTTTTGTTAATTGAGCTAGGTTAATAAATAAACAAAAAAATAGAAAAAAATAAAATAAAAATAAAAAATAACGAAAATTCAAAGAGAAAATGAAAAAAAATAAAAAATAGAAATTAAAGTTAGGTCATAACAAGTTGAGTCATAAGTCGAGTCGTAACTAGTTGGATTGTTGCATCAAGTTAAATTGTGGGATCAAATGACGATATGGGCTGAATTAATTAATTTTATGTCAGACCAATATAATTTAGGGGCTCAAAATCAGGATTTATTAAATTATTGGGCTATATTGGATTGGATTAGGCTTAGAAAGAAAAAGCCCAAGCTAACTAGGGTTTTTAGAAGCTAGGATAAATCTTAGAAGAATCACAATTGTATCTTTAATACCAAAGATTCGATTTTGACCTTATAAATAGCATGTTGGCTAGGGATTTGGGGTTTTTTTTAGATCAACACACAACCACCGACCCCATATACTGCCATAAGCGCTACCGCACACCTCATACGCCACTTCTACACCGCTACCTAAGGACCACCACACAACCGCCACATAGGCCATCGCTATACAATCATCCAAGCACCGCTACACCACCGCTGCCCAAAGACTATTAGACCATCATCCACACTGCCAGTCGTACGCCCGTACCGCCCAAGCATACGCCCACAGTGCTACCACATTACTAGATCCATACCTTAGTATATCGCTTGTGTCGCCCTCGTTCATACCACAGTAACGCCCAATTACCCACAAGTGCTAAGGATGAGGACCGTGTACTTGTCCATTACTACCTAATCCTTTGCCCCCAGTACCCATAGTATCGCTCGTAACACCCACAATATCGCCCACACCTGCTACAGTATTGCCCATAACGCTTGCGCCTTGCTCATGCATTGCCCACAATGTCACCCAAAAGTGCCCAATCTCACCCATCGCTCACCCGTGTCGCCTTACTATCACCCGTACTCACCTGTTGCTCATCCGTGTCACCCACATCTCGCCCAGCACACGCTCTCACTCGCTTGTACTTACCCATGTCGCCCAAGCGCTCACTTGTGCATATTTAAGTCCTCACCCAACACTAACCCTATGCTCGCCCAACACCGATGCGATCTAACCCAAGTAAATTTTCAATAATTTTTTAATTATTTTATTTTATTTTATTTATCTCATTAATTTTTATTAATTAGTTACGTTTTTTTTTCTTTATTAATTTATTTCTTTTGTTTAAGTGCAAGTTTTTTCGTTATTGTGCAATTTTTTTTTACTTAAGTTAAGTTTTTTTTTTAGATCTTTTTTTTAATAGAAATATATTTTTGACACGTAGGGGTTTTGAAAAAAATAAAAAATCTAAATTAAGTTTTTTTTATTTAAAAAAGATAGTTAGTTAGGGTTTTTGCTTAATTCAGGAAAATTAGATTTATTTTCTTAAAATAATAAATTGATAAAAATGTAAATCTAGTTTAGTTTTTTTAAAATAGAAATAACTTACCCACTAAATATTTTATAAAAATAATTACAACCGATTTGATTGCGATTAATGGGTACGTAGGCACCTTTGGGATAACCATTAAAAAATAAAAAATAAAAATTTTCCCCTTTTTTTATAAATTTGTAATAAAAATAATAAAAATCATTTTTAGTTACTTTTGCGAATTTTGGTATATTTTTTAACACTTTTAGAAAAATTACAGAAATAATAATAATAATAAAGCCCATCAATTTCTTTTAATTTTCAAATTGTGAATTAGTCTTAACAAGTTAGCTCTCGCATCCAATTTTTTAGTTCAATTTTCTAAAAAATAATTTTTTTTAGAATATTCGCAAAGTAGTGATCAAATTAGGGTTTTCCCATCCGAAAATCCTAATTTTATTTTTCACCGGTTGAACTAATTGATGACTCCATTTTTTTAAAAAAAAATTAATTTTTTTTCTTTCCTTAATTTAATGTCAAATAATCTGTATTAAGTAGGTTGGGCTTAATATAATTAAATTAAAGAAATCGAAATAAGGCTCGATAGTATATATACATAGAGTTTAGAGTTTCTTACATAATTAAGGTTTTCGAGTCAAATAATAAAGATTTTTATGTTCATCTTGAGTTTCAAATTGTAATTTGATTGGTTTTAAATTTATTTGATCATATTGACTTAAGGAAATACCTAAGGTACTTAGGTTTCATTTAAAGTCCTATTTGAAAAATTTAGAGAGTTTATAGTTACCAATCCTATTATAAAGTCACTTAAACTCATTATAATTGAGTTCGCTTCAATCTCATGTATAATGTTGCAAAAATGAGCATTGCCCATCATATACTCAAGAGCGAATGCTTCTACTAAATGACAACAAGTACCATGATATGATTATTTCAATCATTTCTAATGAGGTCATTTCAACCTCAAGTTTTACAAAAAAAGGCATTATTGAAAAGTCACTTTAACTTATCATAGCCAACATCACTATGATACCATGAGTGAAGAATATGGGACTACAATGTTAGCTATGTCTACATGCTCATAGGTTGTGGTGACAATATTAGTTACACTAAACTTTCTTCGTGAAAACTATCAATAAGGAATGTCAAATGGTAATGTTAGCTACACTTAGACTACGTCAAACACCATCGTATCAATGATAGCTAAGCAAGGATGAATATAAGTAGACATAAGAGATCACTCTAGATTATTATGCCACAATTAGTGTAAGAGCAACTAAGATGGCTTTATATGTCAACGCATTGCATTTTGTTCTGAAGTTGAGATGGGGCTTACATATGTAAAGACTTCATGTGATATCTCTTAGTAAGTTAGTTCTCCTTACACTTGAAAGGGAGATAGCATAAGGCTAGTTATATCTTCGACATTTGCCTTCAATGCAATTTGAAAACTTCGAGGATTTCATATTCATATTACCTTCACACAATCAAGTCAATCAACTTCAAGTTTCAATTTATTATTATTTTTTTTTTAAAAAAAGTTCCTTAGTACTCCGTTACTTTTTTGTTAAACTTATTGAATTTGGAACTCATGCATTCCCTAGAGAACGTCTTCTTTTCTACCCTCTATAGGTATAAGAGTTACAAACTTAGGTTATCAGTAGGGGATGTCACCTAAATCTACTTTAAATACTTAATAAGATATTACTTCATAATTTATGTTGAAGGATTTGTCTTAGGGTTCCTTAAATTTGGAGTGTGGATGTGTTATTGCATAGTAGACATGTATCAATCACAAAAGTGCATATGTTGCATCTAAAAGATGAACAAGTTTATGCATTATGGATAGTCAATATCAAGTCAACTATAGTTGATGAATGCAATGGCTATACATCAGTTTCTTAATATGCATCTTCATCCTTTACAATAGGTGTTGGATCAACATGATTTAAAATATCAAGTTGTGATACATCATATATAGTAATGATTGTAATTCATTGTTGCATTTCCTCCTCCAATTGTACCTTTGCATCTTTTGTAAGAACTTAATGTATTTACTAGTGCAATGTATCCTTTAATAAGACAATAGCAAATGTAGATCTAGTATTTTGTAATCCTAATGAGAATAGAGCATTATTAAGTTGCATGTTGATGATAGCAATGTTAACAACTAAATTAGTCGTGCACTACATGAAGAGATGAGGATGAGAACTCAAGTGTCCTCCTTTGTACATCTCAAGTGAAGCATTAACACAAACATTATTTGATTAAGTCATATAAGTGATGTTCTCCTTCCCATTTAGATTTTCTCAACAATATTAAAGCAAATGCTTTAATATTGGCAATTTGTTGCAGGTGTCATTCTATTCAAGAACTTCTTTTCCTTAATGGGAGTTGCCATGTAATGTATAGTGGGGTTACTATTGATGATCAATCATGTATGATGCATGTGCAGTAAATCTTAGAGAAGTTTTATCTAATGATACATAGAGGGATGATGTTAGAGAAAGGCATAGGAGGAAGAACAAGCAAGGTTGATCTCATGATGCATGCATGTGATAGTGGACTAAATGTGATGATTTGATGTGTTCATGATCCGTTCTTAACAATTTTGTTGTTTGATCTTTTGTGAAGTCATTTCAATAGAGTAACAACATTTTTACAAAGCTTCCTAATGCTTCAATTGTTGCAAATGAGGAGGAGAAAGCTCCTATATATAGATTTGGGTGCTTAATCTTGACTATTAGATGAAGTTGAAATGGACTAATTAAATGAGTTATTGATAATGATCATTTGATTACTTTCGCAGATGGATGGCTAAGATTAAAGGTTCTTTTTTCTTATATCAATCATAGGCTTTGGCTTAGGTTTGGTTAGGCTAGGCCTAAGCCTTGATAACCTTATAAGGTTTAAAAAGGAGAAAGCTCATTTCTTTTATAAAGTAAGCTTATAAGCTTATTAAAACCTTCTAAAGTCCTTTGAAAGTTGAATAAGGCCTAAAAGGACTCTAAAAAACCTTTTTAGAGTCTATTTTTCACATACAAGACAATTAAGTAAGGTAAGAATGGATAAACCGATCCAATGATTCTCATTCCAAACTTACCAAGTCAAATATCTCTAAAACATCCCTGACTAGGCTTGGTTTTTGGAGTCTCGTCACTAACCTATTAAGTTGGTCCATCTCATTAAATTGAACTTAAAAGCCTAATTATTGAAATTATCCTGTATAAAATTTTTTATTTTTTGAAACAAAAAATAATATAGTTTTCTTAAATAGTTTATGATTTTCAATTTGGTTTAACTCATCCTTGTAGATTAATTATATATTTTTAAATCAGTTTAGGCTAAAATTTTGAAACCAATCATAAAAAAGCAAAATTTTTTGTTCGAATCAATTTAAAGTATCAATTCTTTTCACAGATACTTTGGTATTAGTGCGATAATCCAAAATAAAATGAGAAAAGTTTTAACGATACTAATATAATATTTTAATAAAATTAGTAGTACGAATCAATAAGTAAAATTCTGATACCTATAACTATAAATACTCATTCAAACACATACTTATTAGTATCTATGGATTTTCTTTTCTCTAAAATGACTTATAAGGTAGGACAAAAAAGGGCAAATCAAAATCAAACCATGAACTGAACCAAACTAAATTAAAATGAAAAATTGTCTTCTTTTTTCCAAACCATCTTGTTCAAGGTTCAATTCAATTTTATACAAACAGTTCACAATTCTTATTGAGAAAGCGAATCGAACTAAATCGAGTTATACCTAACCATTTAGTTAAACAAAAAACTTTATACAATTGTTTTGTGTTTTTTAATTTTTTATTTTCTATCAATCTTCATGAACTTTATCAAATTTATCATATCTTATTCTTCTTTGTTGTTAAGATTAAGTTAAGAGTGTTCCTTTTGAAATTTCACATTTAAAAATTTTATTTTTCTAAATTATCATTTGCTTTTATGCTTTCTAATCAGTAGTTTAACTTTTGTACTCTTTACGTGTCTCTAATCCCTCTTTTAATTTTTAATATATCTTCTTTGTCTTCTTTAAATAACTTGTAGATGAATCGCTCATCTCCCCCTTCTTTATTTTTCATTGAAATAAAGTTTCTTATCTTTATCCATTTAAATTGAGTTTATTAAAATCTTATACCATTTTTTTTTGCTAAATATCATTATACATAATAAATATATGAGAAATTAACTAAAAATTATATGAAAGTTTAATAAAAAAAATGTTATTAAAAATGAAATATTTAACAAAAATTTAATAAAAACAATATAAATTGTGAATTAAACTAAATTGAATAGATTTTAATTAAATTTAAAAAATTTATATTCGGTCTGATAAAAGAAAAATAATGAATCGAATCATATTCTACTTATTAGATATTCCATCTATTATTAAAATAAAATATACCCACATGCCGTCATTTTCCTAGTCTTTGAGTATCATCGGAGTTTCCTCAACAGTTGAAAGCAGTTACGAAATCGGAAGCTTTCCACTCGGTACCAAGAAGCACCCATTTTCTCTCAGTTCAATATCACCGGAAAAGCTTGCTCCTTCTCATCTGGGTGGGTTTCCAAGTCAACTTTTATTATGAATTTACTTCGTTTTTATCGGTTCGGTCGCATTTTTTGCATTAATTGTAAATTTTGTTGGCTCCAAATAAATGGGAAGATAGAAGATGCTCACAAATGTTGCTTTCGGAAAATGTGGCATTCTAGTGTCCGACAAGATTTTCTGGCTCATTTTGTAGGTTGGTTACATGGGAAAAATAAAGAGAAATTCACAATGTCTTTATTTGGAAAAATGTCGCCTTCCAACTGTTTGAGAAAATGCCTCTGGTTTATGTTGTAGCTCCAATTAAATTGAGCTTGGAGCTGGATTACCTTTAGTAGAAGCTAAAATGGGATCCCTTTTGATGCTAAGTTGTACGATTGTTTCGGTAGAAAATGTTTGTTGAACTTTTTAAGGGGAGCTAATTAGTGTGTACAACTGAGGAATATTAGGACAATACTCGAGAGTATCGTGTTAACTAGTATTAACTCGCTGATGCAAGACCCTAAGACCGGAATATCAGGCCTATTCATTCTTGTAATTAGAATCCATGTCATATGCACAAAATTCCTAGGGAGGTCAGGATTCCCTTACGCCAATTCCAAGTGTGTGGTGGCAGCAGTGGAGAGCCACTGATGGTATGGTATTTTTGAAGTTTGTACTTGAAGTGATTATGTAAAGAGGAGAATGATGATCGTGTTTTCATAAAACTGAATTCACTTCCCCTCGTATCTAATGGAATAATTTATTTCAAATGAACACTGTTTCCAAGCAATCAATGTGATTTTACTTCCTGACATCCAAAAATATAGCCCTTCGAACAAAAGCTCCCTGGATTGCTGAATATTATGTGCATGTAGATAGGGTCACAAGCATTGCAGGCTCCCAATCATGTTAACTGAAAAAATAATATCCGTTGATTTGAGTTATTGTCTAGAGCTTCTAAAATTGATTCAATAATTGTTAAATGACTGGAAATTATTTGTTGTTCTTAATAAATGCTTCTGTATATGCAGGAAATATTTGAAGCAGGGATTTGATGAGTGGTTCTGTTGCATCCAACAACTTACGGGCAGCTTTATCTCACTGTGTACAGCAAGTTCGAAGTTATGATTATCATCACTATCTTTGCCTCCTTGACCTTCCTCCAAACATGCGTAAGGCAGCATTTGCTTTCCGAGCCCTCAATGTTGAAACATCGAGAGCCATGGATGTTGCTTCTGACCCAAGAATTGGCCTTATGCGCCTAGTCTGGTGGCAAGAGGCAATAGACAAAATCTATGCAAAAAAAGTAATCGAGCACCCAACAGCACAAGCTCTCTCTGCTGTGATTTCAGAGAGTAAAATTAGCAAGGGATGGTTGAAACGTTCAGTGGAAGCTCGAATTAATGATGCAAGAAGAGAACCAACTGAAATTCCGGAAACTATTGAGGAGCTGGAGAAATATGCCGAGGATACTGCCTCTACAATTCTCTACATGACACTGCAAGCTGGTGGTATAAGGTCCTCTGCAGCTGACCATGCTGCATCCCATGTTGGAAAGGCCAGCGGCCTTCTTTTACTGCTTAGGTCTTTGCCATACCATGCAAACCGCAACCTTCATTCTCTATATATACCAAAAAAAGTGGCTGCCAAACATGGATTGCTAGTTGAGCAGGCAGGTCAGTCAGAGATCCGATTAGATTCTCGTGAAGGTCTCTCTGATGCAGTATTCGAGATGGCATCTGTAGCTAATGTTCACCTGGAGAAGGCTCGTGAGTTAGCTAAATCAATACCCAAAGATGCGCTCCCAGTTCTGCTTCCAGCAGTGCCTGCCCAAGTTATGTTGGATACACTCCAGCAAGTACATTTTGATGTTTTTGACCCAAGGTTAATGCGTGGGGTTATGGGTGTTTCTCCACTGTGGTACCAACTAAAACTTAAGTGGAATTCATGGAGGGGCAAATTCTAAGGAATCGAGCCTCTCTTTTTGTACAACATAGCACAAGTGCTTTTTAAAGCGAGAGATGTCATGAACTTCCACAACCTCAGAACGATTTCACTTTCTTGCATTCACTTGCCTCACGTTGCCTTCCTTTGAGTGCTAGTGTTGTAGCGTTTGTTGGTTTCTTGCAATAAAAGCATCTAACCTCGATTGAAACTTGTACAAGAGGTGTGTTTAAATGAGCAGAGTTTTATCAGCTCACACCTGGAAGAGGCTCCTTATTGAAATTTCATGTTCTCGTGTTTTTACTAGGACCATGCAGCGGATGACACGGTTTTGTCGGTCGGACTTTTGATTCTTGTTTATGGCCATCAACTTATTGAACTTGCACTTGGTTTATTTGTATCCATCTGTCTTATAATTCATAAAGTCAAAAGAAAACTTAAACAATGCCCAAGTGGTGCAAGGAAAATTGCAAGGTTGAAATATTATGGGCTTGCTTTCTTGGTATTTTGTGTGACTCAATCCAACGTGCAGCTGCTGTAACTTCACAACAGGCTATATGGCACATCAAATATTATATATAACAACATAAGCTTTTAGGTTTTTTTTTTTTTTTTCAAATTTTTTTATGTGATTGACGAAAATATGCATGAGAATGTGAAATCGTAACATAAATAATATCTTCTAGTAATGACTGTCAAACATTTGGCATTAGATAGAGCTTTTTCCCCTTCCAATTTGATCATTCTTCTATGTAGGAACCAACAGCACGGATGACCTATCACGAAATGCATGTATTACTGTGGCTCTTGAAATATTCGAGTGGTTCAATCATGGACTATTCTACCTAGAAAATGCGAAGAATCTACCCACAGATAAAATGCGAAGTGATAATTTGTATCATTATTACCAAAAAAATCAAAAAAGAAAAGAGAGTTGTTGCTAATAAGATGGCGACGATGTTTTAGATTTTAGTGTCGGTGGTAGGCTAAATTCTGTTTGATTGTCCTTTTTCCAGATATGCCAAAACATAATAGTGATTGCCATGGGTGAGAAAAATTAGATCCTGCAGCATCCATTGAAGCCATTACGGAAGAAACCTAATCCGGATCCCCTATGCTGCGTATTCTCTTCTTTCCTTAAAAAATTATATAAATATTAAATAAAATTATTTGGATAACAATGTAATTTACATGCGTTTCAAGATTTAAGCTTACGTACGTTTGCAAATCTTTTCTATCGATTTCAATTTTTTCTATTAACTTCACTTGATTTTCAATACATTATACGGTAGCATATCAATGGAGCACTACGAATTTCATGAAATCAAATATGATTTAGCTTTCGTCATCACGGGGTTAACGATGATATTGCACATTTATTTCGATCCGTTCGCCCATAATTGTCCCATTATGCAGATTTATTTTCCTTGAAGAGGTAGTTTGCTACTCAAGTTTGCTTCAAGAAGTTGTAATAAGAAATAAATTAATATGAAGGATGATAACGATGAAAAGGAACGTAGGTAGAGTTGTATAAATGGGTTAAACGAGTTTGATCCATTATTTTTCGTATATTAAATGAATCAGGCTCATTTGATCCGCTTTTAAATTGGTTAAAAATTATTGACTCTAATCTGCTTGAAAAAAGGATTAAATGAGTCAGTTCGTAGGCTGAAAATATAAATTTATTAAATAGATTAATTTTGATTCATTTTAGTCCGTAAATTAAATAGATTAAGCTATTTTAACCTACTTTTAAATGAATAAAAAACTTTTAATCCTAACCCATTTTAAAAACCAGTTAAATTTGGGAGTTAAAGCACACATGGACACATCCTTGCCTATCGTAACTTTGTCCAGCTATGCAAAGGCCATCCAATTAAATTATTGGATGTGGAAAGAAATATGACCGTTAGCCTCTAGGCCAATTCTCATCTGCAATTATTCACTTTATTTGCCGATTGCATTGCATCTTAAGTACGCTAAAGATGGATGAATTTTGCATATATCATTATGGAAAAGCCATACGTCGTACACTCGGTTTAGGTAAATAGTTTTTCAGTAGCGTTTTTGGTTATTACTAAATTCACATAAAGACAATCATCATTTTAGTTTAGGGTCCGTTTGATTTAAAAACCTTTTATTTAAAAAAAAAAAAAAATCGCTTTTCAAACCATTTTTTAATATTTGATATAGTTAAAAGCTTTAAAATTTCCAAATGTAATTTACACTATTTCAAAAATTGCAGTTACAAGTAGCTTTTGACGAAACCAATAGTTGATAGCAGAAGTTAACTATCACGGAAAAAGATAATAAGAAAGAAAATTTCATTAGGAAAAAGAAAAAAAGAATAATTTTTTCTAATTTTCTATCAATATTTTCTATAATTGCTAACCAGTATCTGGCCGTAAAGCTGAAAATCAATGCAGCTTCTTGAGTTTTTTCATAATAATGCAAACCCATAGCATAAAAAATACAAGATCTTAAAAAATGGCAAGGAATAGGCCAAAAACACAAATATCAACATACATAAAATTAAGTTGCATTGAAAATTGGTGGACTATCATTGGTACAAAATATAAGTAATCAAAAGAATGGTTTCCAATAAATTAAACAACAAACCCAGGGAGCATATGTAGAACCATGGATTAAAGAATACAGCTTCAAGTCTAATGTGGAAAGGCTACACTTCCACATCTAAACACACACAGAAACACAAACCTCACTAATAAGCTACATAAGCCTCATATAAAGAAGATCGGCCGACATGACTTAACAGGTGCTGAATATGATAGCGTGTAATGCCATAAGAAGAGTGAATAGCAACCCATTTAGCAGACGATGAAGACAAGAGCGAATACTGCCGTTAGAAGAGTGAATAGAGACCTTTTATCTGTGATCGTTGCAAAGGAGGAGACATCTTGTGGCCTGTTAATAGAAACACTCGGTGTTAAATCATTAAAGAGAACTTTTACAACCTGAAAATTAAGATTCACTAAAGAATTTAATGGCATACTTCTGCAAACGGCTAAGGGCACCACAGAAGAGGGCATTGTCTGGAATTGGCAGCTCGGTTTTGTTTGTTTCCTCTGGATTAACCACACGGACATAAGTTTCTTGACCAAGGTACCATGAGTCAAGGTTCTCTGTTCTTAGGTTCCAAACACCAACATTGTCAAGTGAAACCAAGACTGCCGTCCATGCACCAGGATACACCTGAAATGGGAATAGAAAGAATGGGGTTATCACATATACTGACTAGTAGAGAAGCTTCCATTTCTTTCAATTTCAACTTGAAGAACTCTAACTTATCCGCAATGGGTACATCTTGAAACTACTCTCAGTTCCACAATATATTGAAGAATGGAAAGTTCAGTAAATTTAACCTTCTTATCTGAATTTTCTTTGACATACATTATGTGCTAAAAAACCTTTACTTGTGCATCACAATCTCAAGTTACATGGTGCATATCAGATTTTCCAACATCTCCCAAGTAAATAGCTACATGAGATAAAGACATACCTGTATAGTTGAGCGAGCAATACCATCCCACTTATTATAAGTTCCCCTACTATTTTCTGTCCACTCCCCATAATCCATCCTGCATATAGATCATGCTCATATAGTCAGAATCTTTAGGACATAGTAAATGAACACACACAAGTTATATGAATGCTTACCCAACAACAAAAAAAGCGTATCCACTCATATGATAGGACTGCACCTTGGTATCATTGTTCTGTAGAATTACTTCCATAAATCCTCTGTAAGTGCCATTGATGACAGATGCTTCCATTTTAGGTGCTCCGGTCAGTGGCCTCATGGGAAAATCAAGCTTATAGACTCCTTTCACTTTGTACTGGTCTGCAAGCCTGATAGGGGTGGAAGGATTCACATATGAGATTCCACTGAGCGTTGTCCGTCGTTTTCCATTAATTGTTACAGGGGGCTTGTTTTTCAATACATAAACCTCTGTCACATTGATTGAACCATAGTGGAAGGAACCTTGAGGATTCGGACGAGCACCACTGGCTGTTACATTCCATCTGGACAAGGAAACACCATGAGTTTTAGATTTAAAGCTTCTGTCATTAGTAAGCATTTTCAGAAACCAAACAAGGAGACATATTCAATAAGCAACAACAATCTCTCACATCAAGTTTCAACAAAAAAAATTTGTCTAGGCTAAAGAACCTGATTGATCTTGCTTGGTTCATTGAATAGGTTTTGTCAAATTCATCTTGTGGTGGGTCGGGAAGGGGACCAGATGCCTTTCCTTTTGAATTTGTATAATGCAAAATGGCAACACCCGTAACTCTTCTCCAAAGTGATTCATTCACAAATCTTGCACTTGCAACAATGTAATAGTCACTGCTTGCGTTCTGATCCATTGTTACCAGAAAAGAATATGTTTGGCCTACGTGTATGTCCAAACTAGTGTAGTTTTGTTGCACTGTATATGATCCCTCTGTTTCAGCCAATAGAAGATTATGCCCCTGAATCCTGAAGTTCAAGCTTGTGGATATTCCAATATTACTTACACGGAGTCGATAAGTTTTCCCTGTCAATTATTGCCACGATTGATAAGAAGAAAAAAGTCAGTCAAAAGCTCGTAGGCAAGGCCCCTTTTTTTTTACATTTTTTTGGAAACTGACACTTCTAGTAAAGAACACAAATTTTCATAACCATATCATACATAGTAAATGCAGGCATTCATTAAAGTTCTCCAACAGCAAACAAACCTCAAGATTCATCTTTCGATTTTGATTCGTCAAAAACTAAAAACAAATAAAGTAAAACTATTACAGTATACTAATATTACTGCATTAGACATCTCAGCAGGGCCAACCTTCAAAGTAAGCTTGCAACAAAAAACAACATCAATGAGACTACACTAACCCAATATTTGGCAAATTCAAATCGTTAGAAGGCCCTGCCCATGGATTGCTGATGAAGTAATCACCTTTTTCAAAGTTTAATCCATCGATAAACAGCCAACTATGAATGAAATAATTAAATTTCTGAGGATCAAAATGAAGCCAATATTATTACTTTGGCTTGATCTTTCAATATAGTATCTTAAGGATTATTACCTGGGTGGACTGTAATTGTTTCATAGTCAATGCCATCAGGGACAAGCGTGGTGTTATATTTATAAGGTCCCTTCCCATTTATAAGTACCCCATCTGGCATTCCAAGATCTTTTCCACCATTGAGGGACTTCCTCAAGGCCTACGATTACAAGCAAACACAAACATAAGGACCGTGATAGCAAAATACCCGACAGGCAGAACAGAAAATCTAAAATATTTTGACAAACACTTACTGTATGGTTTCTAGTGTACCAATCACCAATCAAAATGACAATATCACCATCTGGGGTGTCAAATGGAATAGGAATTATTGGCCTGTTATTGATGATAAATCCCCCGAATCCACCTCCCGCTCTCTGGAAGTTAGTGGATGGGAAGTAATAGTAACTTCCAATTTGATCCTTAACCTGAAATTGGTAAGTCCAGTTCCACTTTGGTGGGATTGGACAATTCGTACCAAGAACTCCATCTTGCCAAGAACTACGTCTTTGTTGTACACCACTCCTGGTACAAACGTATTGTGAATAATGACATTATGTAACGGACAAGATGAAAATCAAAATTCTTTATTGTCTTGCAATATTAAGAAAAATCTTACCAATGCAGTAGCACATTCTCATCCAGTTTGTTATGAACATTGATGACAACATTGTTATTAGTAGTGACATTAATAACAGGACCCGGAAATTTGTCATTAATAGCGATAACCTGCAAGCAAAATGTCCATTTCACCAAGTATTAATTGCCCATAATTACCTAACACCTCAGAAGAAACAAACTCAATTTACTATAATTTCTACTTCAATACAAACCTGAAAATGTACATCTTTACACAGTATTAGCTGATCCAATGCCAAGATATAAAATTGTAAGGAAATCGATTTGCAATACAATCATCAAGCTTTCGGCCAACGTCCGATTCAATCCAAAACATTTTTTGTGTCCACTTGAGTTTCGAAACTTGAAATTTAGTCCATTTCACACACAATATAGCGGAAAATGCAAAATGAACCGAATTTCGGGCTTTTGTGTTTGAGAACTTCGAAGATCCACAACTAAATTTGACAGTAGCCAAATGCAGGGCACTAAAACTGCAGCACATATGACAACATACCTATTTTTAGAAGTAATGCTACAACAAACTAGATAACAGTGTCCATGTCACTTCAATGACAAGCCTAAAAAGCACAGAACTTTACACATTCCCGGCTGATCCGGTATTAAAGATTGAATCTTTAAGTAAACTAAAACAAACCCACATGTAGTAACGTCAGAATCTCCGAATCTGCTAGTGCAAAATGCAAGAAAGAGTAAACTTTGACTTAAAGATCTACTAAAAGACAGACCTGTTGAGGAACACCAAGTGGAGAAGCAGTCATGTAGGTGACCTGAAAATCATAGAAAACAAATGGGTCTCCTGCTAAACATAAGGATGAAAAAAGGGCAATGTGGATAAGCAACAACATGGGGAAGATAGCCAAAGCCATCTTTTGAGAATTGTAAAGTGAAAGGCTTCGTTTTTATGACAAATTTGGAGAGTTTTTTTTGTATGCTTTTCTGATTTCCTGGTTTTACATTATCCAGTGAGTAGAGAAAGGAAGCCAATGGAGAGAGAGATGAGAACAAAGTGTGCTTTTGCTTAGTAGTGTCTAGACGAGAGAGAGAGAGAGAGAGAGAGAGAGAACAGCTCTATTTTACTTTGAAGTGAGATGGGGGTGAAGTAAACCTGTGCGTGTGAGAGTGGGGGAGATTTGAAGGATAACTACTACTTAACTGTATCCATAACTATATTAAAAGGTTGTGAATACAAGTAAACTCTCGTTACAAGTTTTCCCCCTTTAATTTAATAAAAAGGGATGATTACGGATAAGGTGATCTACGTTTAAGTAAATTGAGCTATCTTCTTTCTTTTATATTAAAGTTATTTCCAATTTTGTTTTATTTTGGACATTACTACAAAATTCCTCCTTTTATATCCTTAAACATGTCTAGTATATGTATTAAGCGATATAATAGGGAATTAAAGAATATAATTTTAGCACAGTAATTAAGAATATGAATATGATCTAACTTGCCTATGTAATAAATGGAAATTGGATCACAACCTAGGTTTAGTTCACAATCCTTTTTATATGTAAACTCACGTTTAGTAGTTTGGATGAAAAAACTGTCTTAACTATTTTTGTTTTTTACTTTTATGTATTATTTGTGCTTTGTTGTGATGTATAATTATTTATATGTAAATTTAATTTTAATTTCTTAATTTCGTACATTATCAATACTTTAAACAAATATCGACTTGAGAGAAAATTGAATATAAAATGTATAGATGTTGCTCTTAGGAATTGAAACAAATTTGATAGCTTATTATTATTTGCATCTAAACTAAACTTTTAGGTCACAATTTCATTTATCTTCTCTTATTTTTAAAGAAGTTCAAAAAAAAAACATTTGGAAAGAAAACTATTTATTGTGAAATATAAATATTAAAGTTTTTAATTTCATGAATTTAACTTTGAGGAAAAGTCATCCTATGATTCAACAACATGAACATACATTTCATATTCACATGTCATACTCTTCACTTAAGCATGATTACCGACATTATGATTAAATACATAAGCTAACGAATAAGATGTTCAATGGAGATTATGACAAATCTTAATTACACAGGATGTGTAATAAGAATTACCTATACTGTAACCTAAAATGAACTAAGCACCGTCCCCCAACAACTTCCAAACATAAGATCACTACAAAGTTTCAAACCCCCTAACTAGCAACATCACTACTTTGCTTCAAACTTTACACCATAAAAAACAAAAGCACCTACTCTAGTCAAGTTTGTGTAGCACTCAAACAACTTAGCTACTTACAAATTGAATTTCAATCTATTAATTAAATTGAATCCAACTAAAGACTAGGATTGAGAACTTAAGATAATGTTCCTTTGTAGTGTCTTACATCGATTACTGTTTGAATTAAGTGCTCTAATGACTATCTAGCTAAGATTGATTACACTAACATCCGAACCTTAGGAATACACTAAGAGAATAAAGATTAAAACTAAATTAAGTAGAAAAAGTAAACAAAAATTCACTTGCATGCCCTTAGAATAGCAATACCTAAGCATACATATGGAGGGTATGCATTTTATTGGAACAATTCTCTCATAGGTATGTGTCATCAAGAGAATGCATCTAAATTGTTCATTTTTTCTCCTAAAATTATAATGTAATCCTTTAAATTATACAAATGAACAACCCATTTGTTTTCCATAGTTTACATATTTAATCACTGTCCACTAATTAAGATGCCATATCAATTGCATGCATAGCATTCTTGACAAAGGCTAAGGACATAAGACATTCTTAATTAATGGACTTCGAATGAAAAAACATAAGCCCTTCTAATTTATCAAGCCATGGCACCAACTTTAGAGGTGAAGTTTAGATGGGTACGATCAATATTCTTTTATCCAATTGATATGTGATTCAATTAATTTCTTGATTTAAAGAGCATTTCAATTTTTTGATTAATTCTAACTAGAAAAAACCTTTTAAGTTAATTTATAGAAACTAACTCAATTTTTTTTTATCAATTTTAAGTCTTTAATTATATTCTTTGAGGCACTTGGTGCTTTAAGAAAGATCTTAACAATCTAAACTATAACCTATACTTGTGATTTTATCTCTCTATTGACTATGAACCTACACTTGTGATATTATCTCTCTATTTCCATACCTCAGTTCAACTCCTCCATCACCCTGTTATCATGACTTCAATCTTTCACTTAGCTTACCATAGCAACATAAACCTAATAGAATCTTACTTTGGTCATGAGTTTTCAGATCATTCATACACAAAAGTGATTTGGCATATGAGTCCTTGATTAGGAAATAAAAGGATCTCATCTTAATACATCACTAGCAATCTCAAGTACTCTAACCATAACCAATAATCAATTTGATAACAATTAAAAAATAACATGCAATTTACCAACATTAAAGCATAATGGCTACATAGCAAATGTGTGATGATCTCAAATTAAAAAATTAATCACATTGGTTCATTGGAAGGAATTGATGATGCTCGGATGTAGCATTTCTTGAATTGTAAATATAGTTCAATTACATATCTAACTCAAGCATCCCATGTATGTCTTTCATGAACCTAGACAAAATAAATATACTTTTATTATAGTTAGTAAGAAGGATCTTGAATGAAGAAATAAATTTTAAAAGCTAAAAAATAACTACATCAATAACTGGAACAATTAACATTCCTAATAAAGTACATGCCATCACATAGACAATCACACTCTCTTCAAACATACGAGATGATCTAATACCTATGTTCCTTATAAGTAATCCCTCAAATTACAAACCTTTTTATGATTAACCTAATGTCAATAAATCCTCAAAAATGAGTAACTGTAATTAAATGCCAATATTATATGTTAATCTTAACTCTCAAAGTTCTTTGTGTAGAGTCTTAGCACTAAATATAGACACCATGTTCATTATCCAAAGCTTTCTACGAGATATGCTACACTACCATATCAATAACGTGAATCAAGTATCATCTCAATTAACATTCATCATCTTTTTTCTTTTATTCTTTTATTCTTTTTTATTTTTTTCATTTGGTATCATAAAATTACATTGTATTTACCAAAATCTTGTGTACAATTTTGCACAAGTATAAACATATATCATCTCTTATAAAACTTTTGATATGTGTATCTCACTTTACGCATTAGCCTTCTTTATGTGTATCTTATGTTCATAGCCACTATACATTAGGTATATAAATGTGTTTAACAAACCTTTCAAATAAATAATAAGAGATAATTTAAAAATAAATTATATTTCTAAGTACATGTTTTTATAACATGTGCATTAATATTGAATACAAAAATTTGTTTTAATAAGTGTTTGTGAAGCACCATAATTTTTGTTGATTGGAGTCGCAATTCATGCTAACAAATAAGATTTGTATGTTATTTTGTCTCAATTTCTTGTCAATCAAAAGCTCATGAAATTAAATGGAGAATTTAAATAATTAATTAACGTTATAGTTGTATTTATTCTGATAATAATCAATGATATTTTATATTATATATATCGTGTTACTTTCATATGTTATCTTTATAATATTATTCCTAATTGAATTGGGATCATATTTATATTACAGTAACATGTTAGAAATTATTGGTTCTAGTTGTTGGGATCCATAATTTCTTTCTTTCAAATATAATTTTGATAGAAATAAATTCACAAAAGATTATATCGAATTATTTGTTTTGCTTAAATGAATTATAGACTATTAAGATAATAAGTATATACTTGATATCTCTTTAAGATCTTTAAATTCTGATGATAATTTTGCTATCAATATTAATATAATCAATTTTATACTTTTTATAAGTTGATTAGCTACCCCTCATATTTTGATGTTGGAGGTTGTTTTTTATTTATGGCACTACTGAAAATAGATTGCTGTTTTAGCATCATTCTCCACCCACTTTTTGTGCTTTTGCTTCGTTAAACATGGGAAACCCCTCCCCTTTTTCCTAGTGAAAATCAAGAAAGAGATTTGATTTTTCGAACGGCAGCCATATATAATTCTCCGTAGTAACCGTTTGAGAAAGAGAATTGATTTCTGGTAGGTTTAGGGGGCCTAGGCTGAGGCTAGGGTAACCGACGCCCAAGCGCTTTTGTCAGGGCTCTAGTGGACACTCCCGCACAAATGAAACACCGTATACTTGTTTATTAGGTGAAGTTTTCTTGTGGTTCTTAAAATTTCAATTTTCACGGCACATCACATATATCAGGTTTTCGGATGTTGACAGGTTCCGACGATTTTTCTTAGGATCCACACCTTCGAGTTCCAGCTTTATTTAATGTACGTATTTTATATTGGTTAGAGCTTAAGTCTTCGATAAAATTGACTGAAAAATATATTTCTGGAAGTTGGTTTGGTTCTCTCTCTCTCTCTTTATATATATATATATATAATTAAATACATATCTCGCGATTTACATATCATAGAAATTTTATTCCATCGAAGCTAGATTGTTGTGCGTATTAATGAATTAAGAGACATGACAGTTTAATGCATTCATTTAGCTAAAAACGTTTTTCCGAACTGTTTTCAAATTCTACTATAATCCAAACTATAGAAAGGTTCAACATTGTTGTAGCAGCAGAAAATATTGTAGTTGCTAGTATTGGAGTATTGTTGAATATCCTCAATGACGGATAGTGATGGTTAACTCTAATGAAAGAACATCAATAAAAATAAAAAATATATATAATTTTTATTTTTTTAAAAAAATATCATTTTCCTCATATCTCATTAATATTTTAAATAATGATTACTAATCACCGCTTGAAAAGGCTAACTTCTGTAGTTATCTCCTTAAATATCATTTGCCCGTGAAAGTCACGAGTCCTTTTAATATCTTTAATTATTATAATTATATTACAAAATTAGAACAATCTTACTTTTATATGTGTTTCACCAAACAAGTACGCCTTAAAGACAAACGAAAGTGCCCTTAAACTGGCAAAACTGGGCTCATAGTGTATAATCCTTGTTTTGTTCTTCTGCTAATATGGGAATAATGGACTTCCCTGTATAATATAGTATGTTCAACGGCTAGATAAAGTTGGTCATGCCACAAATCCAGCTATTTTGGGTTCTTATAAATATTCACATGATTTTAATAATTCCGAAGGGACAATTTAATACCCTAAAAAGAGAAAATCCTCATTTAAACAAGTCGTGTAAAATCAATACTTACGTGTGGTTGAAGTTGCGATGACTAATAAAATAATAAAATGGCATAATAACTGTAATAAGCAAGTAATATTACTATATGTGGTATTCAAATGTATCATGCTCAATCGAGTATATTCTGATTGAATTTTGTTTATCATAAGGTAGATTTTGGATATAAATTTTTTAATATTTGCTCCCACATGGTAGACATAAGTACAAGGCCTTTTTCTCTATATGGACCTTAAAACCTATATTTTAAAGTATAAAATAGTACAAATTCTAGATACCATGTATGCACCTAAGAATTTATAAAATAATATTGTTAGATGAATAACAAAATGATAACATTATATTTTTCAACTAGTACATATTTTAGTAAAAATCAACCATAATAATATTCTAGTAAAAAAAAAGAAAAAAAGGAGTCGAAACTTATACCATAATGATCCTAAACGGCTAAAATTAATATTGTATTTCACTCTTTTATGTTTTTCATTCTTTCTCTTATTCATCTTTATTTTTTTCTCTAATTTTATGTTTTACGTTCTTTTCTCTTATTCTTTGCCATTTACTAAGTAATAGAATTATATAAACTTGAAATAATGAAGGTAAGAAACTTTATCCTTTTTATATTTCAAGATTATGCTATAAGTTTTATAGATTTTACAAATGAAAAACTTATAATACCACATTAAATTACTTTATTTGAAATTTATTTTTAAAAAAAAATAAAATTTAAAAATTCCATTAAATATCTCGTATTCGATAAATTTTATAAAATAACAGATTTTAAAATAGCTTCAAAATACTATAGATAGAGTTTATTTTAATTCTAAAATTTAAAAATCTAAATCTTATACCTACTCATCTGTAATGATAATAATGATGAAAGATTTGAGTTTGTTTTGATAAATAATGGATCAATAGATTTACCGAGGAATTTTTTTCTAATGGTTTTCTTGCGCAGGTTGAAGAACCGGGAGATGGGTATGAAGATGAGGAGGTGACAGCGCATATCCAGTTCACCTATAGGAATCCTGCTAGCTAGGCTTTGAAAATAATATTTCGAATGATAAAACATAAATTAAAGGCATAATGTATGGACAGACACGGTAGACAAACAACAAAAGCGTTCTATATATATATATATATATATATATATCAATGGGCGAATGCATGGCCATGGTTTCACACGAGCGCGTGTGCATGCTGTGCATTTGACCAGTGTTAGTGTTTTTACTTCGTCCAAAAAGGAAAAAGCATAATAACTAAGGAAGAAAAAAAAAAAAAAAAAAGGGAAAAAGCATATAAGTGTCCTAACAACGTTCAGATTTTCTGAAAGATCCACATGATTGCCAACCAACCCACACTTTTCTTGTGGACCCCCGACGTCATATGAGAGACGAAAAGAAAAGGACATAAATAACAACCACCATAATTAGGAGGCCTTGGATATAATTAGATTGCCAGTTGGATTTACAGCATTATTTTTCCATGGTATATTTGCTGGCGTTAGATATAATGATAGCACTGGGTTGCGGAAAAATTCTCCACTCAGGATAAAAGTTGAGTACTAGAGTTATCTCGTCTTCCATGCTCTGATAATACAAATATATCATATATAAATAAATTAATAATAAATAATTATAATAAAATTTTAATACATAAAAAAATAGCATATTGTTATTAATAATTACTTATTATTCATCAAAATATATGATACATTAATTCAAACAAATCCTTTTTTCATAATGTTATTATTAGTACTAGAGTTTTATGTAAAGCTTTTCATCATAATATATTATAGGGTAATCATACGGGATTTATCATTAAGATAAATGTTATATTTAGTATTTAAATATTATTAATTTTGACAACTCACTTCTTTAAGTGATATTGATACTTAAACTTTACTTACTTTTATAATTAACTATCTAAAATTTATCCATGTTTACAATTAACTACTTCAACTTTGCTTATTTTACAATTAACAACCTAGTTTATGTAAGCAACCTCAAAAAGTTTATATGCAGTAAAATGATACTTTTAAAGTTCAAGTAGTAAAGTGTGAAAATGGACAAAATTCAAGTGCAAAATGTGACATTTACCCATATTATTATTATTAATTATTTTGTAAAATTCTAAAGATATATTTCCGATCTTTTTTTTTTTAAGTTAAAAATTTAGTTTTCAATAGAAAAAGGAACGAATGTTCATAGTTCAGATTGGATTCAACCCCTGGCGAATCAAAATGTTTTTTAAGAATTTAGATCCTAGATCAGAGTTGCTTTAAATCAAATGCAAATCAGTTCAATCCCGTGCATTTGCAAAAATATTTACTTGTTCTAAATCATATTTCTTGTACATACTATGTATCTATCAAGCGGGAAGACATGGGCAAAATTACATGCACTATTTTTATTTTTTTTCAAAAGTAAAATTTCACTAACATGGTATCACATTCAACTATACATTACAGAAACGAAGAAGTACATTAATAAAAACAACATGAAAAAATAAATAAATAAAAAGAAGGCTGACAGAGCAAACGTGAATGAAATTATCAAAGCTTTATCCTCTTAGTCCACGATCCTGAAGTTGCCACTAGGAAATTAAGATACGGTATTGATATTTTTCTAACGGTCCTTAGGGAATAAAATATGAAAGATTGGCGTTGTTGTTGTTTATACAGTACATTTCGAAATGAGAGATGGAAATAAAAGCATTAAATGATAAGATAACCATTGGTTTTTCTCTTTCTCGCTGACCACAAAAAGATAAAAGTGCACCGGTTTAATATGTTTTTTCTCCTTAAGTAAGATTCTTTTTGTTCGAGTTAAGCGCTTTGGTCCTATTAAATCCTCAAAATTGAATTGGAGCTCTTTGGATCCGCTTCGGTTCAAATTGCAAACTAAGTCATACATTTTGCAATTCGGTTTAGTTTGACACTTCTTAGTTTGATGTAATTCTACGAACAATTTTAGAAACTGCATACTTTTTGAGACAAATATCATAATTATTTTTTTTTCTTCGTTTTTTTTTTTTTTTTTTCAGGAGATGATGGTAGTGCTATATAAATCCGTTCCGGTCTGTATCCCTAACTAAATTCATAAATCTCTTGTTCAATGCGGCTCTATGAACAATTTTAGCAAAAATAAAAGAAGTATCTTATTGTGCCTTAATAGGTAATAATCATTATCATCACTAAACAACAATAGTGATATATAAATTCATTTAAATCTGTAACATAACCTATCGTCCCTAATTAAATACACAAATTTCATCACGAGATGATAATAGTGATGTATAAATCTGTTTCAATCTATACAATGAATCTATCCCTAATTAAATTACACAAAATTCATCTCTTCTTTCTTACAGATATAAGATTATTGCATCTTGGCTGAAAATTTTACTATTACGAATATTTTAATGGTAATCCTTATTTATGTTGTATGGCATATATAAATAATAAGAAGAGTAGATGCAATAGCAATGACTTGTGTTATAATTTTGGAAATTAAAAATTAAGAACATTAAAGTATAAGCAACTGGGACATAGAACCCGACACCATAAAACAAAGCATTTGCAGGTGCAGTTTTATGCATTATAGTTAGACATGGTCTTTGTCTGTACTTTCAAAAGTGAAAATAAATTAAGAATGCTCATGATGTCAAATCGATGGACAACCAAAACTATCTCGAATTTTGAAAATACGGGAACTAGTTTCTTCATTACAGGGTAGCTTCCTCTTATCTGGAATAAAAATGTCATCATATAGCGTATCGCATATTTACATCAATATTAAATTGATTATAAAAGTAGGGAAAGTTTCCTAGATTGGTCTTCCACCTTCTATTCTATTTAAGCCATTCACATCTCAACTCTTCTATTTAAATCATTCATTTTAAAAGATAGTCATGTTCACATCATTTAATAATTCTACTAAATTTACTTCACATGGATGATTTTTTTTTTTTAGTTTTAAAGGATATTTTGAAAACCAGTATTAATCCTTACTAAGAGTGTAAATGAATAAAATCGGTTAGCAAATTATTCATGCTTGATTAGAGTTTTACTTGAATTTGAATCGGTAATAATCAAGTTAAGGTCGAGCTCGAGCTTGAGTTACTTAAATAGTAAATCGAACCAAATTCGAATATTAAAATACTAAATTTATCAGGTTGAAAATTAATCGAGTTTAGTATAATTTTTAATATATTTTTAATTTATTTAAATATAAGTAAATATAATATTAATTATGAAAAAGTTCAAACTAATTGAACTTAATAATATATTGATTTGACTTGATTCGATCACACCTATAATCTTTACGAAAATAAAAATATCAAGAGAAATCCATCCACCATAACTGAAAACTCAATCTCCTTTCCCCAACTTTAGAAAAACTAAATCCTTACGTATATGAATTTAACAATCGGATATAGCAAAACAAAACCCTAACTCTATGAAGTATGTAGAGCAATTTTCCTAGGAAAGAAATATAAAATCAATTATGATGAATCAAATACTTTTCCCTTATTATTCTTGTGCTTCTTCCGTAGGACGTTCATCGAATAGATAAATTAATTGCTCCTCGAAGGCAGTGCACTTAATTTGTCAAGGCATCTTGTTAATGTGTTTATTCCACACTGACTAATAGGTTTAAAACAAAAACTTTTAATCTCTTCAAAATTGATTACGTGGTTCATGTAAAAGTAAATATATAGAAAGGTATAAAATTTCTTAACCATTCAAAGTATTCTCATGATACCATTAATCCTTTCCTTGTTTTGATGGCCCCAAAATGTAATTTTGCTCTTGCAACGATCCAGAATTTTGTCTTTTGGAGGATTAAGATACTTAGTGAAAAATAATTGGTGGAAAATTTAAATACTTTACACGAAAGATCCATGCTTCTTCAGTCTTCACCTTGGACGTCGGGAATATAGATGCCAAATGCCAAATTTGGCATTTACCTTTCAGAGAAAACGAATCCTAAGTCCATTCATCATCTAAATTCGGCCTTTTATGCAGTATTGGCCCACTGCACGAACCTAAAGAAACTTCCCGCACCATATTAACCCAATCTTCTATATGTATGGAATACACATGCATCTTGGATTTGCTCTATCCATCGGTAAGAGTTGAGTAAGTAATACTATTACACTCTTTATTCTATAATATTTTACTTTATTTGATAGATTCCGGATAGGTATTGAAAATCATAAATAGATTTTTTATAAAATTTTTCAGAAATTACTCCCATACATAAGATAGATAGAGATATAACATCTCCGTATTATGTAATCATCTTAAAACCAATCCTCTAAGATACATAGGATAAAGAATACAAGGTACTTGTATCAACACTATAAAGATTATTAAATTATATTAAAGGGAGAATTACATGAAAGGGTATTAATGTTTAAAAGTAAATTCGAATAGAAAATCAACGTTTCAAGAATTTAAAATAAAAGATTGACTATTTATTAGGTGGTTGAAATAAAATATGGCTATTATAACAGTATTAAACTTTGAGTTATGTGGTAGTTATATGCCCCATAGCATATACATGGATTTGATGGGGGCACTCAAGTGGTATTGATAAGTATATTTAAATACTAATAAATGGAATAAAATTCATAATTAAAATTATAGAAAAAAGTATTTAAAATATTACAAAAATAAACATTAACTAAACTTTATAATATAATTAATTATTATATTTATATAAATATAATTAATTTTTCTTAAATATAAATGTAATTAATTTAAGATAAAATAAAAATATAAAAGAAAAAAAAACTAGCCATAGAAACTAATTCATGTAGATTTATGCCAAATAGTTCCTATAAGACAAACATAACTAGCTTAACATACTTGCGAGAATGGTAAGGACATATATAGATAATAGGATTAGATATAACTACAAAAGAGTGACGAAAAAAGGGATCAAATGAAGAGGATACGGAATGAAGAACGATGATCTTTATACCTGACGTATAGCTTTATTTCATTAGATTAATTCAAACAAATTTAATGTAATGAGGAATGAATGATGTATACTGGAATGAGTGTAATGATGAGAAAAAAGTTGAATGAGTAGATAAATGTGTAAGTGTAACTAAGATAACAAAACACGTAACAAACTACCACACATAGTTAAAGAGGAATCTCAAAATTTGAGAGAATTTCTTCTCTCTAAGAGGCTAGAGAGAGAGTAAAAATCTTCATCTGTGGTTATTTTTTGCATAATATTTAATATTATCTATTAAATTGACTTTGCTAATGAAAATGAGAAGTAAAAAGCAAATGATATAACATGTGATAAGAAATGATTCATTACAACATAAATCATGAGTCACATTTCTCAAGAGAAAACAAACACAATCTTAAATGTTATCTATAATTTTAATAGCACACGTGCATATCTACGAACTTAAATATATATATATATATATATTTCCAATTTGCTTCACAATTTTGTATTCTTGTTCACACTTATCTCACCGATCATTTTTCTTCCAATGACCTTACAATAAAGTACAATAACCTTTTAAGCTGCTCCAAGTTATTTTAAAACAAATTAACAAAAAGAAGAAGGGAATGATTTTTTATAACACACTAGTAAAAAAGATTTCAGATTAAAATTTATACAAATATTTTTACACTTAGAATAGCCAGTTATTCTTTATTTAACCTTTTTTTTTCATTTTTCATTTTATTTTTTTATTACTTAATATGTTTTTTTGGATTTTATTCTATTCATAGGTATTTAAATATATAGGTTAATGCTACGTAAGTGCCCATCAAATCTACATGTGCACCATGTGATAAATAATTGCTACATCACTTAAAGTTAACGTTGTTATAACAATAATCTCTTATTTGAACCATCTAATATAAAACGTTGATCTTTTATTTTAATTTCTCGAAATGTTGATCTTCTATTTAAACTTACCTCCAAATGTTGATAACCTCTACAATAATTCTCCCTAATAATATATATAAAACAATATTATATTTATACCTTCTTTCCTTTAGTAAAATGTTTAAAAAAAATGAAAATATAAGTTATAACCTAGGATCACATAAGAAACTTTAAAAAACTTCTTACTTCATTTTTTACACTTCTCTCTTATCTCTCTTTTACATTTCTATTTTTCCTCTCTCTTTCCTCATCTTTTATGCATTACTAATCTTATCCTTACTATTATATTTTTCATGGGATGTTTTAATTGTAAACTTAACATATAATAGCCCAAGTCAAAATCAGTGAATAACTAAGCCAATAAATACTAATAAGTCAATTTCAACCACATGACTAAAAAGTTATATTCACGTGTTCACAAAGTATTCACTACCATAGTCTTATAAACTAATATCACAACCTCTTATAACCTATATGGAATGCTTAATCATGGGGCATTATAATCTCTCCTCTTTAAACACCCAAGATCATCATTGTAGAACTGTATAATTAGGTCTAGTTCTTCCCACTTTCCAGTGCATAATTCTAGCCATTTACTACCTATAGGTTATCATGGAAGCATACTAGAAGTCACTATCCTTACAATACGTCTTATCCTCCTTTGACCTCTTTTTTGAACTAAAGCCAAACCTAAATTATTTATCTATTAATAAAGGGGTTACTACTGATACCATTTGTAATACTCTAAACCAAAAGTATTGAATAGTTAAGCCAACAAATACTAATAGGTCAATTTCAACCACTTAACACAAAAGTTGTAGCCATGTGCTAAGAAGGAATTCACTATTTTGACCTTATAAACTAGTACCATAACTTCCCTTTACCCATATGAGACACTTAGCCATAGGTTGTCACATATTGTAATAGATTTGATGTTATATAGTTTAAGTAAACAAACAAAACTTTCTAATAAAGCTTTTTAATAGGTAGGCTTATACAAGTAGAAGGTGTACCCCTCTTCATAGAAGTGTTATTTTGTCTCTTTTGTTTTGTAATTTAACTTTGATCCAAAATGTTATATGTGGTAGATTTTGTGATGTCACTTTTCTAAACTTGTGGAGAGCGTATCATATACAATTTGAAAGAACATTGTATTATGGAAATGTTAACAAATTTAAGTTATAAAAAATTTACCTCTAAATTTTAATTTTATAAAAATATGATAGATATATTTATATGTTCTACGAGGTACCTCTTATTTATAGGTTTTGTAATGTATAGGTACCAAGTGGTTTATGGTGTTAGAAGATAAGTTTTGATTTTAGCTTTAGGAAACATGTGCTTATAAGATTGGATATGCTTAAGACCTTATACCCAACCTACCTGCTTACTCTTACCTATTAGAGGAATTACAAAAGTTTTGAATAGAATTTTTTTTTTATCAAAGAGAAAAGAAGAATAAAAAAAGATTATGCTAGTTTTTCAAATATTTTAAGCAAAATTAAAATCAATTTGATTATACATAAAAATATTGGAGGTATAAGTTTAAAGAAATGGTAAACTATAAAAAAAAATGATAAGTTATCCATTTTGATGTTTAGTCTATGTATTTTTACTTACTTCTTCGTAGTATCATTATTAGATGTGTATTGGGAATAAGCTATTGTTGTATAACCAAAAGGAACATCAATACATAAAATCAAACAAATAACTATATAAATAAAAATCGTTAATATGAATCAAAGTACTTTTGATGAAAGCATTAGAAGAAATCACATCTCATAGGTTCATGCAAGCAATAATACACTGTATCATCTACTAGGAATGCTATTAAATGGGTTCTTATCAATCTAGTAGGACAATTTGCAGTTGGGTTTGGAAGAAGTGCTAGGATCTTTATTAAAATTCTATTGAGTTTCTGCTTAGGCTTAAGACAAGTTTAATGCTCATAAAGAACTCAAACTTGACAAAATATAAAGTATTATTGTATTCTTGTATGCCTATTTTGAAACTTAAAGTAGTGCATAGCTCAAAAAGTTACAACCCTAGTGCTTAATTTGTATCTCCCTCTCCAAGTACATTAGACAATGACAAAGTTTAGGAAGCATAATAAACCTGTAGGTCACAAAATATATATACTGTAGTTCTTTTTATTCTTCTTCATTATACACTACTTCTCTAGTCAAGAAAATTTCACTTTGAGGTTTTTCTTTTTTGTTTTCCTTTTATAGGTTATGAATATGTGTTTTAGAGTTTCTATGAGTAAGACAATAATGTTGCAACTCATTAAAAAAGAGCATTACTTCCTTCTTTCTTTTAGTTATTATGACATGTAATGGAATTTTTACTTAAGGGAATGTAAGAGTTGTGAATTATAACTTGTTTTGACTTATATTACTATTATAATTAATTATCTTTTGGATTTAAAGGAAGTATTTTTGTTAGAATTATGTTAATTAATTAGGCAACAGGTGGATTTAGGGATATTCATATTTTTAGAATTATGTGTCCCTATAGTTATATTAAATTTCTCCTTCATCTTAATACTAAATTGTATACATCACCTTATCTGATTTATATATTTATTATTTAATTATTAAATCAATAAAAATTTAGATGATTATTTCACAAAAAAAAAATTAATAGTAACTTTATATTTATACTAAAATGACTTCATATGGAATGGATGAGAAATTTATATTGCAAATTTTTTTTTCCAAAGATTTTAGTATGATAAATTAAAATTAGGATATGAATTCCCTTAATTTGAGATGCTATCATATATAATTAATTATAAAATTACAAGAAAAAAGATTATGTGTTATTGTCATGCCTTCAACTTGAGGGATGTCAACAATTTGCTACATACTCATACCAGTATATCAATATGTCAAAGCTTAAAACTACTATAATTCGATGAAAGTACAAAAATTGCATACTTTACATTCTTACGTTAACTTTTTATGATTAAAACAATTGATTATTCTACAAAATAAATAGTCAAAATATTAAACAAGTAGTTTTATACTAAAAAACCTATCAATTATTAATTCCACAAAGTGTATTAGCATTGATTCTAACCTATGTCTTATTCAAAACCTTTGCAATTTTTTCTCTAATATACTTAGAAAAAAAATTGTCTCATAAAGGAGTAAATGAAAAGCTAGCATGTAACCACCATAAGCATGCATGGATGAGTAGCATTAGATAACCACACATAACTTTGATCTAATGCAATGGATAACCAAAAAGTTATGAGCATAGTCTTGGAATCTTGAGACCTTAAGTAGCTCATTCCTCTATGACACACATAGGTTCAAATGTAGATACTTCCCAACATCTTACCAGTCTAAAAATATTAGTTGCCTCATTCGAAGGTCTTTAGTAGATCTAACATTAGCATATAGATCCACTAGAACCATCCATAAAAGTATCCCATACCACTAAGATGATCCAATAGTACTTTTTGTTCCAATACACGATCCTATAATCATGATGGTTTCCTTGTTCAACATTCCATTGATAACTTTAGCACTTAATCTACCACAACATATTGAAATGCAACCTTACTCAATCCATAACCATATACCAATGAGTCCTATTTGATCATTCGTAGCTTAAACTTTTTCACTTTACCTAAGCACAAGCACATATAATTAAGATTTCAATATGTTTAATATTATTTGTTTCTATCCTAACAAATAATACAACATATAAGCAAGTTAGTCATGTACCTCAGATATGGTCTCCAATAACAACTCGACAGATCTCACTTTCAAGTTCTTATATAAATACATATTACTGTCGAACTCTTTATATGGTTATTAGATTCAACCTAAGTTTATAATGTAATATATAAATGTTGACATTTAAGTAGCCTAATCTTTTATCCTTTAATTTTTTTTTAGCTAGTGATTAATAAATAATGAAACTTGCCCTTCACATGACCTCTAATTCATATGATCATTATCATTATTATGATTATTATTATCATTATTACTTCTATTCCATCACCTCTATTGTAAACTTCATTAAAGTTATCAATATGGTTTTTCTTCCTCCTCCTCCTCCTCCTCTCCCTACTACTATTATATTATATTATTACAAATCATTATTTCATTTTTTTTTATTATCGTTAGTATTATTTATTATAGTTATTTTTTCTGAAATTTTTAGTTAAAAATACTACTTAATAATTCTAATATAGAGACAATCAATCCCTTTCCTAAGAGAACACAAACCCTTACCCCCCACCCCATCTAAGAAAAAACAAACACACAAAGTCATAACAGTCCCGTCATATAAACTATCCTAAAATAGAAGTTGACCTCATAGCTGCCATCGTAGATACAGTTCACATAAGGCGTGTACAACTCAACCAGCTTGAAATGTCCGTTTTGATACCTGTTAATAACCAAACTTATGGTAGAGCCTTACAAAATATTTGTTCTATATAACTTGTTGTCTCATACCACAACAGTATTTATACAAATGTTCCACATCTAAAGTTAAAGTTTTCAATTGGAGTTTATTGAAATCTATACACAATAAGTTAAGAAATTAGTGGGCGTCTTAGAAAATTCTCAATTAGTTTCCTCAAAACTAAAAAAAAGTCAAAAGCCCAGGTTAAATTAATTTCCCGTTCCTCACTTTCCCAAACAACAGCATATTAATTTAGGGGAGGTGGTATCGGAACATCTTGATCCTTACTTAGCACTTTTAAAAGAGTTTATGGGGATGTAAGTACAACTAGCTTAATAAGTGGGATGAAGTTAGAAGAGTATCATACAATTACATGCAAGGTTATCAATTATGATGAAATGCAATGCAATCAATTAAATGAAACATCGCACAATGTTTTCTTATCCACTATAAGGTTTGAAAAATTACATCTACTCCAACTCGAATTGAGGAGTTTTATTGCGACTCAAATCAGACTAAATCTAAGCTTGTGTAATAGAGACCACTCTCTTCCCATGATCGCCTTTGAACCATGGCCCCTACCCTTGCTGCAACCTTCTCGCCTATTACTTAGTTAAACTAAGGATGGGGAAAGAACTATTTTCAACTATCGTCATTGAAGGAAGTCGGTATTTGGCCCGACACTCTTAATCGTTTTCCCTAATGGGTGTTATGCATGTACAGTTTTGTTTTAATCAAATAGATGTTATTTTTTAATTATGGGTGGCCAAACAAGTTTATACAATATAGAAACAATGCGAACATATAGAGCAGCATACCAAGAGTTTAACTCCTATCATAATTGAGTATCATACACACACACACACACAGAGTATGCATGCAGTCAACTAACTACAAACATAATCAAAAGTACTCTTGGCCTCCAAATACTTTAATATAGCATCCCAATAGGCAGTGAAGTTACAATCCCAACTTACTTGTTTAGACGCTCACTACTGCTGACTTGAGTCGTTGACCATCGGTTCACTAGAAGATCTTACTTATACAAAAGATCCAAATTTAGTCTTCGTAATAATTATGAAAACATTAGGATTTGATCTAAAATAGTTATATATATAATATATATATATATATATTATAGTCGTATTATTATTATATATCGAGTTAAGTTGTTAATTGTTGATATTATACATCATTTATACTATTACGTATTATATATCGTTTCAATTGTATCGAAACGTATTTTCAATTTATTAAATCACGTTTTAATTCTGGTAGGGTTACCAAAATACGTATATTCTTAAATATGATAGGATTGTAAGTTATATTGCCTAAGATTATCCAATTTTAATAAAATTAGTGTCATTAAGTTTGTATAGACCTAATGATACGTTTTACCAGTCCTGTTCTTAGAAACAACTTTCAACTAATAGTTTGAGTTTTTAATACAGTTATATGTATCTATATAAATATTATCAGTTTATATGTAATTTACATTATTAAATTGTATTTTGCCTAATTTATCTACATAACGTTATAATATGTGTATTATCTAACCCTTATATAGCTATAGTATATCTAGATAACAAAATATCAGTAAATATATTAAATATACACTTTTAATCCAATATAATCAACAATCTCATATATAATTTTTATTTAACTATTTAATTTATTTTAACTTATTATTACTAAAAATATATCCCGACTTGTAATTTAAGCCATTTTAATAGGTAAATTCGAAATAAATAGTTTGGGTCACCAAATAATTCCCTAAAAATTTCCATTGATTCTTAAAAATATGAGGAATTTAGTTATCACTTGGTTTCAAGTTTTTGACCTATCGCCTATATATTCGTATTTAAGATTTTACTCCTAAATTATCATAAATTACTTAATTATGATTCTTTTTATACCAAATTAATTTCTGTCTGACACAACATTGTTATTATTCACTGGAGATCAGTACATGTCCATTTCAATAATTAATTTCATTATTTCCTATTTAGTTCATAATTTCAGCTTATGTTTGAGCTATTTTTAAGCCAAAAAATGTAATAAATATTAAAAATATTCAAATCAAAATTTAGGCTATATAGAAATTATCTATATATCATACACATCCTACACAAAAATTTATAGCTAGAAACAACATACTTTAGTACATTTATTTTACAATTCCAATTTTTGATGAATAGTAGATTTCTTAAGAAAGTATATTAAATATTACGAAGTTTTAAAAAATAAAAATATTACATGAAAGCATATTCAAAATAACCTAAGCACAATTTTTTTTTCATAATTTTGTGGGTAGTTTAGGTATTTTTTATAAATTCTTGAAAAATAGGGTATAATTTTGACCTAATTGTTCTTGGTGGCTCTAGTGGCCATAGGGTAGTGAGACTGTATCGGAAGCCTTAGATGCTGGGGGTGCCCTTGGTGGTGAAGTGGCTCAATAACAGAATATCGGGAGCCCTAGGAATTAGTAAACCACAGTAATTGCTCTATTTTTTCTAATTTTCTTTTTATTTTCTACGATTTTTTCTAATTTTTTTTTCTGTTGTTTTTGGCTTGTAAAGTTGTGAATCGATGTAATGAAGCCTATTTATGCTTGTTGGAGTTGATTGCTGCTTTTTTTATTTTTCTTTTCAATTTTTTCCTTGCTTTTTCTTACAAATGCAAGTAGGAGGTATCCTTTGATTGTTGAATTTGCTTTTTGACTTAGTAATTGTCCAACTTTGATGATTTTCCCAACAATTTCCAGACTTGAATCAGCAATTTTGAAGGCTTTTTGGATAAGATTTGCAATTATTTAGATATTTTGAGTATATTTTATTAATGCGTAGTTATTTATTAATATACGAGTATATATCCCTTATTTATATAACCTATAATATATAACTATACTCATATAATTAAGTTTCTAACATATTTTTTATTTTTAGGATATGTTTTCTCAATTATTCACATGAATTCAACACATTATATATATAATTACGTAAATTAAGGTTAATTTACAAGTATAATTATTATTTACACCACATATACTTATAAAAATACGTATATATTCATATAGTAAATTATACTATATTATCTCATTTTAAGGCTTAATTAACTTATCTCTAAGTTCTCGTCGCAATTCGAGCTTGATTTTAGGGTTTCCAAACATTTTATACTATATTAAATAATCCTACTTTTAAGGGCAAAATTAAGATTTTAGGTCATTATTTCCAAAATCTAACTTCACTGTACCATTTCATCTAAATTTTTTTTTATCTTAATCATAAAGTTTGGGGTCAATTGAATAACTTTCTCTAAAGGCCCTAAATACTATTGCATGATGTTGACCGGTCGTTGTGAGATCAAAGAAATTGTGCCGGCTCTAATATGAGTTTTGAGGGGTTTAATGTCGTGTACTTCATGGATCGAAACCAAATTGAGGCTTATGTAATGGAGAAACATGCTTCGCCGAAGATTATCTTAGAACCACGGTCACTAACTTTATCGCGATCTCCTTTTCTATCACTTAGTTATACTAAGGTTAGAGAAATGACTATTTTTGCTATCCTCATCGAAAGGGCCTATGTTTAGCCCAAGAAACCTTGTTGTTTTCCCCTAGTGGGTTGCAATGCAAGTCTAATTAGCAATCAAGTCAAGTTTATATTAGATTGCTTTTGGGGTGATTAAGCAATTTTGAATAATGCAATCTAAAAATATCATAAAGCAACCAATACATAAAATCTACTACACTAAATAGCAAAACATTATTCATGCATACATATTGCATATACACAGGCAACTATCTTATAATCACAACCAAGATATATACTAAGGTCTCTAAGTATCATTAAATAATACTTTAAAGTATGGAGAAGCATTATTCCTATTTACTTAGACTTATGATGCTCGATGGTCCAGATAGTTGATCTAGTACGCTTTAATTGTTCTCCCTAAAATAATCAATATAATTATTTTAGTTTTACTAAATATAAAGTTAAATAAGTCCTTCTAATAATTTAATTGTGGTTATGACTTATGTCTAATGAGTGGTATAAGCTTTATATCAAGGTCAGACTTGCTGTTGAAATCTTTGAATAAGGTTCTGAAAAATCACTTACTACTAAGTCTCGATCTCAAAACCTTTTGACCAGGTCTTTGAGATTATCTTAGTTATACCCTTACTCCAATAAACTTTCTAAACAAGATTCTAAAGCTATTTTCACTAAGCATTTCACACTAACCAACCCATTAATCAAGTCTTAAAGCCATTCCAATTACATTTCCATTACCAAATACTTCCGAAATAGGCTTATGATAGGATATAGTTAATTCCCTCTTACAATCCAACTTTCTGATCAACATTTTGAACTAAAGATTAAGTCCCTCTCTTTATGGAACAACTCTCTAAACCTGTTTCTGAAATGATTTCATCTAAGCTTTTTAAATCAACCAATATTCTAATCAAGTCTTTAAACTCAATACAATCACCCTTCTTTTACCAAACAACTCCTTAAGCAAAGTTTCCACATATTTAGAGTTAAGGTCCTTTCATCTACTAACATTTTAGATAAGTTTCTGAAGTCATTTCAACCATCTTTATTTTACCTAATACTATCCTAATGAAGACTCTAACATGATTATAATCTAGATTCTTGCATCAATTAATCTTCTGGTCAAGTATTGGAACAAAGAAGTTAAGTCATCCCTTTACTAAATCAACCATTTGAATATGTCTTATAAGTCTTTGAAACCATGCTTCTTTTATCAAATAAGTTCTCAAACAAAGCCTTAACAAAGTTTATAATTACAATCCTTTACCATCTATCATTCTGATCAAATTTCTGAACCAAGAATTAAATCCTCCTTCTAATAGTTCAACTATCTAAAGAACTTTCTGAATCGAATCAATTTATGCATTTACTCTCAGCGACTTACCCTAACACTTTATTCCAGTTTACAAGCATGACAAAACATGATCATACAACAGATTTTTCATACCCATAATCACCATATCATCTATTCTTCCAAATCTAAATACCCTTACCTTAATACATGTAAGTCACAACCAAATGATTTGAGCATACATCAAATTCCATTTAATCTAACCAACTCTATATCATTTCCTACAATAGAATATAGCTTATATGAACTCTAAGATTGGTACAATCTGATTTCCTTAAAGCTAATTACACAAAAACCCTCGAAAATAGCATTTTCACCAAATTTAGAGGCTAAAAAATTACTAAAAATTATAGAAAAAATTTTAACCAAAAACTCTTCATAGGATTCAAACATGTAGTATATGAAAGTTCTAGAAAACATTTGGTTTCGAAATAACAACAATAAGGTTATTCAAATTAGCTTTAAAAATTGCTTAATTTTGCTCGGTTTCTTAAGGAAATACTATATCTACTAAAAGTTTTTATAATCTGATATTTTTTACCTAAAAATATATTTAAAAATACTTCAAAATAAATTTTGTCACAATTTTTGAAATTAATTTATTGTTTTTACAAAATTTGGAAAAATTGGACCAAAATCTTAACTCATTGGAAAATCGCTGTCCAGCCACTACCATCTACCACCACTGTGTCAGCCTAACTAGATGCTGCTCCTACTGTTGGCCAATGGTGGTGGTTTATGCACATAATATGCCTTGACTCGTGATCTTTAATTCTACTTGGTTCGAGTAGTACTTGTTTTAATTTTCTTCTGAATTTATCCTGCTATGTTCTTTTTGATTCTATAATTTTCCTAGCTTCCTTACAACTTGATTAAAGTTTTGGAGAAGAGCGTTGATAATTCCTAAGCTTAAGTAGTTAAAATGAGGATTTTTTTTTCTCACTCTTGGTTTATATACTCCCTTTCCATGCAAAGCTAAGTGTCTTCATGCTTAATCTTTGAGTCTACAACTGTCTAGAGGTTGTGCTATGCCTATTCACACTTTTTTTTTGGTTTTTGATAAAATTTCCCTAATTTTGATAATTGTTATTGTTAATCTTTTAGTTAATTACATAGATTTTCGAGTTTTTAAAGCATTTTCAAGTATATAATTATATATAATAATCACACCCAAAGTACACGTGCTATTTTTATATATTATTTTATCTCACTTTATAATTTTAATGTCCAAATAATTTATCTCTAAAGTTCGATTAACTTCCATTACTTAATTTACGCATTTACAGCTAATAAATTACAATATAATATAATTTAATAAAATTAACCATTTTTAGCAATGATATTATTATTTTATTATATTCCTAAAATCTAGACTTACCACATGTTATCATTTAACTTCTAGGATTTAAACGTAAAATATTATCTTGATCGGCCTATTTCTGTATATAACTTAAATTACTAGCTCGGAATAACTACATGAAACTACGGAACTCACAAGAGCATGTGTTCTCCATGTATCTCCTTTCTTCCCTTCACCCTCTTGCACACTTCATAACTACCAATGAACTTATGGATATCCTTAACTATGCCAAGCTAATAAAAGTTTTCTCTTAACAGATCGATAGTTTTGGTCTAACTAAAATGTTTGGATAAACCACCATTATGAGCTTTCCTAATCAATGGCTCACGTTTGGAACAATTGAGTATATAAAATCTCCTCTCCTTAAATAGATATTCATCCTTCAAGTAGTATCGTCTAATAATAACTCCATCTCGACACTTCTTAAGTATGAGACCAAAGTATAGGTCTTAAGCATACTGCTTGATAATAAGGGAAAATCCCAACAACTTTGTCTATAAGGTGGTCAGTAAGACATGCCATCGTAACAAAACGTCAACAATTACATTAGCACTACCCTTCTTATGTTTGATCACATAGGAGAATCCTTCTATAAATTCCAACTATTTAGCTTTCCCAAAATCTTCAATGACTCATGGTTCGTGTAAATGAAAAACTCTTAAGGTAATAAATAATGTTGCCACATTGTAAGAACTACAAAAAGTGAATATAGCTCTTTCTTATATACATAATAGTTCAAGGCAACACTATTAAGCTTCTCACTATAATAAGTAACAGGTCGGTATTCTTGCATTATAATTGGCCTAATGTTAATATCCAATGCACCACATTTTAACCCAAATGGCTTATCAAAGTCGGGTAAGGCTAAGACAGGTGCAGTGGTAAGTTTCTCCTTAATCTCTTGAAAACTCTTCTTAACTTGATTAGTCCATTGGAATTCATCCCTCTTCTTGTCAACTTAGTTAAAGGGGTTGCAATGGTATTGAAGTTCTTGATAAATCTCCTATAGAAAGAAGCAAGTCTATCAAAACTCTTAACTTTAGTAACATTCTTAGGTGCAAGGTACATTAGGACAGCTCAGACCTTCTCGTCATTAGCTCTGATTCCTTCTTCAAACACCACGTATCTAAGAAACACAACTTCCCTTTGGTAAAATGTATATTTCTTCAAGTTTTCGAATAGTTCCTTGGCATGATGTATGTTAAAAACAACTCGAAGATGTTCTAAGTGATTGACCATATCAACATTGTATACTAGGATATCAACAAAGTACATAACCATACATCTTTTGATCAAAGGACATATTACATGATTAGTGAGTCTCATGAAAGTGCTTGGTGCATTAGTAAGTTTAAATAGCATAACTAACCATTTATAGAGACCATGCCTTGTTTTTATATGCAGTCTTCCATTTGTCACCAAGTCCTATGTGGATTTGATGGTACTCACTTCATTGGTTAATCTTCAAAAATGCTTTGGCACCATGAAACTCGTCTAACATGTCATTGAGCCTTAGTATAGGATATATATACTTGATAGTAATTCAGTTGATAACTTAGCTATTGATTTACATGTGCCAAGAACCATTTTTCTTTGGGATGAGTAGAGAAGGTACGATACAAGAGCTCATGCTCTCTCTCACATAACCTCGTTCAATGAGCTCATCCACTTGTCATTGTAGCTTGGTAGCCTGCTTAAGGTTTGTTCTATTTAAATCAATGCAATGTTCAATGCCTTGGACTATGGTTAGTCCTTTAGGCAACTTATCTAGAAACAATTTAGAAAACTCATCTATTAATTTTTTCAACCTCTTTTGGTATGTCACCTAAGTCTCTTAACTCTAATAACTTTCTAATCAACAAAAACAAAGGCTCCTCAACTTTCTCAGTAGCTTAGAACTCTCTTCAACTAAGCACTAAGGCCTTTTTCTTGCTAGCTCAAGTGAGCTGATTATAAGTCTCATTCAGTCGGCTCGGCATCATAGATTGCAGCACGATTTTCTTACCATCCTTTGTAAATGTATAGGTATTCTTGAATCCATCGTGGATGATATGCCGATCAAACAACCAAGGTTTTCCTAATAGCATATGTGAAGCTCCTATGGGGACAACATTGCATACTACTTCATCTCTGTATACATTTCCTATACAGAATGGTACGGTTGCTTGTCTGGTTATGTACAGAGCACCCTTACCATGCAATCAATGTAACTTATACGGTCGGGGGTACTTAAAGGTTGGCAAACCTAACTTTTGCGCAAGGGATTAGGCAACAAGATTACTATAATTGCCTCCATCTACTATGATTGTGCATACTTATCCTTTAATTGTACTTTTGTGTAGAACAAATTTTCTATCTATTCTTCCTTGCAGCTCGGCATTGATTTCAACACTCATCTCAATACCAAGGTCATCACTTCTCCTTCGTCAACATAGATATAGGTCTCTTCTATAACCTTCTCCACTTCAACTCCTCTAATATTCTTATCTTCCATCTTAGGTTCACTATTATCTATATTGTCTACTTCATTACCTTGGAGGACTATAACACGTTGATTAGGACACTCAACGATCATGTGTCCACCTAAGCACTTGAAACATTTTATTTCACTTGTCTTTTGACATGAAGTTTGTCTTTCTCGTATGTCTTGGAGTTGCTCTATCATAAGCTTGGTGCTTTAAGTAAGGTAGGCTATTTTCAAGTTAGTCATTCTTCTCTTCTACTTAGATAGGTCTCCTTGGCTCATTATAGGTTAGTCAGCATAGAATGGGAGTTTACAAAAGCTCGGACCAGGTCGGATAAAGGTATTTCTCTACTACTTCTTGACCCTTTATGCTACTTTAATAGCTTCCTCTAGTATGTGAAACCTCTACACTTCAACAATATTTCAGATCTCATATCAAAGCCCTAAAATAAACCTTGCTATAATACAAGCTTCAGGTCTTTCACATCAGCTTGATCATCAACATTTGGAACTCCTTGACATAATCATCAATAGCTCGGCTTCCCTAGCAGAGTTCTTGTAACTTAACAATGGTATCTTACAAATAGGTCTTAGGAATAAATCTTCCTCTCAAAAGCCTCTTCATATCATCTCATATGCATACTCTTCATCATCCATCCCTTACTCTAGCTACGTTTAAGTTTTTCTACCACATAGCAACTTAACTAGAGAATTCAAGGGTAGTAAATTGGACTTTATTAGCCTTGTCATACCTATAGGAATCAAACACTCTTTCAATCTTCTCCTCCCATTAATTTGCTTATACTATATGTATATATATATATATATAATAAATCACGAATACTCCAACAAGTATACTGGGTCGAAATCAAGTACTATAAAGCAAGTAAGGTTGGTGATCCCTTAAGGACTAAGAAATTACTAATCATATACTAGTTCTTATCAATATTCAAGCAATCAAAAGTAAATTAACTAATATAATAATTATACTAAAACTATCGAAAAGAAAATAGCTATAGAATATCTAAAACTAAGCAATCAATTGAGAATTGTAGGAAAACAAAATCCACCCTAGATTATAGATATCAAATTGTGATCATATTATATAAATTAATAGCTATATGGTCATTCAAGTGAAATTATTATGCCTTAAAACTTAAGGACTTAAACCTCTAATTAATCAGTCAGCTCCTATATCCAATTAATAGTGGACTTTAAATTACTATCATATATCTCTCAATATTATGATTGTCTAATGTTATAAATAAATTATCCCTAGTGTCTTAGTCAATAATCAATCGCCAAACATCGCATTAATCTCTAGGTAATTTCTAATTAATTCAATTAACATTGCTTCCACATTAATCAATCAAATTAATCAAGAATATCTAACAAACCCTATATCAACTCCCGTATCACTAGGATTTCTAATAATGATAATCAATTAGACAACTATAATTGAAATTATAGAAATTGCAATCATAAATTATCTATAAATCTATCAATCCTATAACATGAATACAATTCTCATCTTTGCTACCTAAGGTTTCATTAATTCCCATAAATAAAATTAGCAAACCTTAGAATTTGAAATGAAAGCACAATTACTAATTGAAATTGCAAAGATATTCATAATTGAAAGCAAGAATAGATTAAAGAATTGCATAAATACAAATAAAATAGATGTCACCAATTTTATAATCTAAAAGAGTAAACTTTAATTGTAGCTTCAAAATTGATCTCCACAGCAAAAGCGAAATCTTCTCAATGATCCAAGTAATTCTATAGAAGAATTCTTTAAGAACTATTTAATTACTGTTCTAAGACTTTCAATTCTAAAGAAGACGTAAAAGTTCTCTTAAATTATAAAACTCATGACTATTTATAGAGAAAACTAGGGTTGGCTTTCATAAGGCATATTTTTTCATGAAGGTTGGCCATGAAGGCTGGCAGTATAGCTTCTAAGGTCGGTGGCATAAACTCTAAAGTCGCCAATGTTTAGTATTGGCTTGCTGTCTTTAATTCCAATCGTTCCGTAGCTTACTTCAACTTCTTCATGTGCATAAAATTCCTCTAAATTAACCGTATTTCTACTTTGAATCTTTTAATACCTGAAATGTCTAAATGAAAATACTTAAGCACCAATTCTTAATGATTTTTATAAAATTAATAATAATTCTCTCTAATTCGCTTATTAAAATATGAATAAAATATGCCTTTTATCACCCACTCCAGATATTCATTTGCATTACCACTTTCAATGAAGGTTAAAATCTGGTCCTTAACATTTTCAAGTCCTCTCAGAGGTTGGCATCCTTGTTCCTCTACTTCATCATATCTTCCATCTTCTTCTTTCTCTCCATAAACTCTTCTTTAACTCCTTTGTCTTCTTCTTCAATCTCTTCTACCTCAAGTCTTTGTCGAGCAAGTCAATTTACCACTCTTTTAGCTCTATGGGGTCGAGCTGGGCAGTTAACTCAACTAACATGGCTATATCTCCCCTCTCGCACTTCTTCAGCTTGGCCATAATTAAGCATACCTTAGGTTATTGCCTATTTGCTTGCATAGAAGTTATTAGACTCTCAACAAGCTGGATGAGTTTATCAAGTTTATCATCTATTAACTTTGGTGTATTACCTCTATGTTGACCATGTCCAACACAAACGCCACTATCTTGGTCACCAATATTACCTCATACACTCGAATTCGACATTATACAACACTACTTGTTACTACTTTAATAGGAACAACTTCAACAGCATAAAGGCAACAAAACCTTACTACTCAGTGATACATTAGAACCACTACTCATGCAATGAACTACTACTTACTATCCAGAATCACACTAACATTCTCTAACCACTTTGATACTTAACGTAACATAATGTACTATAGAAATTGAAGATCCTTTGTTTTTATAGTAGGAAAATAGAGTAGAATAGAGCAACATGAGTTATTACACTTACCTCTTACAGTCCACTACTCTATAACTCATAACTTCAAAACCTACTTCTATAACTCAACCACGCTTCCAATATACTCAAGAGTAACACTACAACAACTATGAAAGAACACAATAGCCACTAACATCAATACAAATGGAACTTCACTGCAACTTCACACTCTCCTCTTGTAACTGTGTTTTGATACTAGCAAAATTGATGCATCTCCGATGTCATACATACTTAGAGACACCATAACTAATAAGGGTCTAATATGGATAAACACATGACATTTGGTATCGTATGAACCAAAGGGATAGGTCCAAACCTTTATGATAAATGATAGTTGAAGGTTAAGCAGGGGTCATTGTGTATCAATAATGGATATGACGTACCAATGCCTCATATAAGCTCTAATTGTACTTGATATAATGTACAAGTGTGATCGAAGGGCACTTGCCACTGATCTACGCTCATGAAAAATTAGATAAGAGTTAACTAAATTAAGAAGAAAACACTTAGCTCACGAGAGTATATCTAAATATCAATTGTACTAACTATTGCAGTTATTACAATTTATAAGTATTTATATAACCCAATTAGGGTAAGTCCTAAGTTAGTGTAAATTATAAAAAAGATTCCTATTAGTAAAGGTAAAGGAGAAGGAATACTTTACAAAGGTAAAGTTGTAAATGAGAAAAAATAATATCTAGTGACATATAAAAGATAGTATGAATGTCTAGAAAAATGAAGCGTATGTTAGCTATCTATTCTATGGTCCTAATGATATTGCTTGCCGAGTAGAGCAAGTTCTAAACATATTAAGTCAAGGTCTACAGTTCGACAGTTCGGCAACTTAGATGTTTGAGGCTATGAAGGATTTGAATTGGAGGTCGCTCATTGTTAAGTTAACCTTGGGTGGTCGGCTCAGGATAAGGCCTCAGCACGGCCTCAGCATGTATCAAGTCGATAGCATACTATTTCAATACTTAGCCTAAGATAGATATATTGTGGAGGGGTTGGCTAAGCATACAAGTTAATCACCTCGATAGCTTCTTAAATGAAGTGGAGAGCAAAGTAAGTTGATAAGTAAGACTAGGGAGTGCACTACTCTTTTGAGTTCAACTCCCTTCGAAAAGTTTAGCAAACCTAATGAGCAAGTCCTTAGGCTTTAAAGTGTGCAGTTAATCTATAATCCTTATCATCCCCTCTAGGCTATTTGAGATTTAAGATCAAATTTGGCTTAGCTCTACGTTGCTTATCTTCAGGAGTATATAGGTAGAGGTCGACAATGTTGAAGGAGTCCAAGAATCTATACTCTTTAGGTAGTTTAATCTTATAGGCATTAAGATTGATCTTTTTAAGAACTTTAAATGGTTTATCGACCCTAAGAGATAACTTGCTCTTCCTTAAGTTTAAGAACCATTCCATACTGAGGTAGATCCAGTCCAAATCACCGAGTTGGAATTCCCTATTCTTTTGTCCTTAGCTTTGCCTTTTGAGCTTTGTAACAGCTCGGTATAAATGCTAGTACATGGCTTTAAGGGCCTCGAATCTTTCTACGGTTGGTTGGTCATCTTTTAGGCTTGGAAGGGGTATCTGGTCTAATGGGAGTTTAGGGTTGAACCAATAAGTGACCTTAAAGGGTGACATGTTTGTCACACTATAGGCAATTTTACTATAAGTAAACTCAACTATAGGTAGGCATAGATCCCAGTTAGGCATGTTTTGACCAACAACAACTTAAAGTGAAGTTCCCATTATCCTATTAACAACCTTGGTCCGTCTATCTGTTTATGGATGACAGGATGTACTGTACAATAGTTTGGTGCCCATTCTTCTCCACAACATTCTCTAGAAATGGCTCATGAACTTTGGATCTCGGTCTGAAACAATGGTTTAAGGCACGTCATGAAGTTTGACTACTTCTTATAAGAAAAGAAAAGAGGTAGTCAAAGTGTCGTTAGTCTTAGAGAAGGGCATGAAGTGTGCCATCTTGATGAATTGATCTACGATTACTATGATAGAGTCCTTCTCTTAGGATGTCCTTGGTAACCTTAGCATGAAGTTCATACTTATCTTGGACTATGGTTTCGTCAAGATCAACAATGGTAGATAATGTCCTTGCTTGGCTTGGCTTGGCTCTTTGCTCTTCTGTAGGTAATACATCTTTCTAACATGGATTGGACATCCTTCGTCATCTTTAGCCAAAAGAATCTCAAGGATATTACCTCATGAGTTTTGTACTTACCAAAGTGTCTAGATAATCCTCCTCCATGTGCCTTACTCACCAATAATTTGCTCATATAATAGGTCGGGATACATACTCTCCTTTTCTAAAACAAGTATCCATCCTCCTTATGATAGTCATCTAGTGTTTGGTCTTCTTTACATATGGCATAGATAGGACTAAAATACGGATCCTTAGCATGCAAATCCTTAATCACAAAAAAAGCCAAGTAGCCTAGTCTTTAGTTCAGTTAAAAGGGAATATCATTTCAATAGGGCACTGGCTACTACATCATTCTTTTCGTTCTTGTATTTCATGATATAGGAAAATCCCTCCATAAATTCAATCTCTTAGCTTATCTTTGAGACATTTAGGCTGGCTCTTCAAATATCTCAAAGACTTATGATCGGTATGGATCACAAACTCTTTGGGCAATAGATAGTGTTGCCATACAATTAGGTCTCGGATCAAGGGGAAAAACTCCTTATCATAAACAAAATAATTGAGTATAGCTCCTGAAAACTTCTCACTAAAGTAAGCAATAGGTTGGCCTTCCTACATTAGCACAACACCTATACCTAGTTCGGACACATCACATTATACTTTAAATACTTTGTTAAAGCTCGGTAAAGCTAAGACAAGGGTTGTAGTCAACTTCTCCTTAACTTTGTCGAAGCTCCTTTACTCCTTCTCTCCTCATCTAAACTCAGCACTCTTCTTTCATAGCATGGTGCGTAAGGCCACAATTGTATAGAAATTCCTTATAAGCATATGACAAAATGACACCAAGCTATGCAAGCTTCACAGGTTAGTTGAACAAGTTGGCACAAGCCATTCAGTAATCACTTTTATCTTCTTAACATCAATTTAGATGCTACCTTCACTTACAACAAACCCTAAAAAGATCACTTCAGGTTAGTAGAAGTCACATTTCTTCAGATTGGCGTAAAGCTTCTAGGTTTAGGGTTTTGAAAAGACTACTTGGAGATGCTCTTAGTGAGTCTCCAGATCAACATTGTAGACTAGGATGTCATTGAAATAAACTACCATAAATTTTCCTATTAGTTGTTAGAGCATATGGTTCATCAGTCACATAAATGTGCTCGGTGTATTTGATAGTTCGAATGGCATCACAAGCCATTCATATAATCCATAGCGGGTCTTAAATGTGGTCTTCCATTCATCTCCCTCTTATATTTAGATCTAATGGTATCTTGATTAAAGATTAATCACAGAGAATACTCTTGCTCCATTCAAATCATTTAACATGTCATCAAGTTTTGGTATAGGGTACCTGTACTTGATAGTAATATTATTGATTGCTTAGTTATCTATACACATCTTCTATGTCTCATCCTTCTTGGTACCAATAGGGGTGGTACGGCACATGGGCTAAGGGACTTTCATACATACCCTTTCTTCATCAACTCCTCTACTAATCTTTGTAGCTTGGTAGCCTATTTAAGGTTTAACCTATAAGCAGGCTTATTTGGTAGTACGACTCTTGACTACAAGTCAATTGCATCTTCAATACCTTAAAGGGGAGGTAGATCTCCAAGTAGTTCTCCTAGGAATAGGTTGGTGAATTCTTCCAATAAGGTTCTCACCCCGGTAAGTAGTAACCCCTCCTTGGTTCCCTTTATCTCAAGTAACCTTCTAACTAGCAGATAGGTCAACTCTTCAAGCTCTATCTCTCTCTTTAGCTCGACTTTGGTCATCACCAAAGCCTTTTTCTTCAAGACTCGACTCAATTGAGTCTGCATGCTTTTAACTTGTTTAGCGGTCATCGGGCTCAACTTTACCTTCCTGTCCTTATGCTCCAAGAAAGATGTGTTATTTCTCCCATCATATGTCACAATTCGATCAAATATCTACAGTCATCCAAGCAAAATATGGGATATACTCATAGGTAACACATCACAAAGCACTTCATCTCAATAGTTTCTAATACTGATTGACATAATCACTTATTTGTTTACTTGCAAGGCTCCTTTGTCATTGAGCCAGTATAGTTTATAAGGCTTAGGGTAGGGTTGTGTTAGCAACTTTAATTGCTAAACCATGAAAGCAAAGACTACATTGATGCAGATCTTACTGTCAATAATCAAGGTATATAGTGATACATTCACCTTGCATCGAATGTGGAATAGATTCTCTTGTTATTCGTCCTTAAGTACAGGACTTACACTCATCGTTCTCCGTAACACCAGGGTAACATGCATAAAGTTACCTAATATCCATGGTCTTATTGTTCGATGCCTCTCAATCTTCTAGGCAGCATGGATAACGTCATCAAGTAACCTAATATCCATGGTCTCCAGAATATCTTCAATCTTGTATTTTAACCTACTAATGAATCGAGATAGAATTCAGTCTTCAAGCTCAACAACTTCACATAAGATCATCAACATTTGGAATTCTTTTACATATTGATCAGCATTCGATCCTCCTTGTCTCAACTCTTATAACCTCTTAAAGGCATCTTACACATAGTAGCTCATAACAAACCTCTTCCTCATAACTCTCTTCATCTCATCCCAACTCTTAACTTTGTGTTCTTCTTCTCTTCTACATGTATCTTGCATGTTTTTCCACTATAGGGTGGTATAACTAGTAAACTTTAGTACAACAAGTCAGACCTTAACATTCTCAAGTACCTTATGGCATTTAAACTACTTTTCAATTTTATCTTCCCAATCTAGGTAGTCCTTAACATCACCACTACTAGAAAAACTGGTAATATGCATTCTTAATCCTTCCATTCTTAGCATGCAAACATTCCTCACCTTAAGTTCATAGTACCCCTCCGCTTCATCTTCTTCTTCCTCATCTTCCTCTTTAATCTCTTTTAAAGTTAGTTTACATCCATCAACTCTGCTCATTCCTCCAGCTCAGCATGGTCAAACTGGGGTCTTAACTCAGCTATATTGGCTATTGCCTTTCTTGGGCTATTCATTGGTTCAACCTCTATAAGGATCATTTCTGGCTTGTTTATCTTCATTTACAATAGTCACCAAATTGGCTACCAAATCGGTAAGTCGATCCAATCGGTTATCTATAGATTAGGGTATGGAACTTCCTTATTGACTTTGGCCATTTCGAGCACCACTCTCTTGGTTAGCAATGGCTCCTTTAACACTAAAATCAGACATTGTTGATTATCTCATGAGATTGATAGTTAAAAATACTACTAAAAGTTCTCTCCACAAATAACAATAGTAGAATAATACCTAACACTCCCACCATTAGGTTAACTACACATGATAATAAGTAAACACTTACACTTTGTTTCGCATACAAGAAACAAGGGAAAACAGGGCATAAAATTTCTTCAACACTACTCACCTACCAAACTCCTATGATAACAACAAAACTTCTAACATATGCGAAAGTGGTAACAAATTACTTAGAGGACAAAGTAAAAGAAACTAGCTTGAGTATAGCAAAGCCTTAATACCAAGATGATATGGGTCCGACGTGGATGAACACATGGCGTCTAGTATCGCACAAATAAAGGGGATGGGTCTAAACCTCAAGACGATTCGAAGGGTAAATGATAGTCAAAGGTTAAGTAGGGGTCCTTATACATCGACGATAGATATGATGCACCAACGCCTTATAGAGCTTTGATAGCACTTGATATAATGCACAAGTGTGGCTGAAGGGAACTTGCTACTGATCCATGCTCACGAAGGATCAAATAAGAGTTAACAAGAGTAAGCAGAAAACTTTTAGGTCACAAGAGTATGTTTGGATATCACTTGTATTAACTGTTGCAACTATTACAATTTATAAGTATGTATATGATCTAATTAAGGTAAGTCCTAGGTTAGTGTAAATTACAAAAAAGATTCCTACTAGTAAAGGCAAAGGAATGATTTACAAGGGTAAAGTCATAAACGTGCAAAAAGAACATTTGCTAAAAGAAAAAGGACAGTACGGATATTAGAAAAACAAGGTGCGTGTCAACTATCTATTCTATGGTCCCATTGATTTTGTTAGCTAAGTAGAGTAAGTTCAACAGCTCAGTAGCTTGAATGTTCCAGGCTGGGAAGGATTGGTTCAGGAGGTAGCTTATTGTCAAGGTGGCTTCGAGTAGTCAACTTAGGATAAGGGGTTTGTAAACCTCGCAATTTTAGCTATTTAAGGTAGAATGGAACCCTAATACTATAGATGACTCGAAGAGTCATTAAAGCTGAGTAAATTAAAAATTTAATAAATCATAAATCTAAATATATTATAAGTAGTAAAAACCATAGAAATTGATTAAAACCCTACATTGCATACTAAAACCCTAAAACTGACTTAAACACCATTAATAAAAATTGAAACCTAAATTGCTCGAAACTCTAAAATTATAAACATAAACATATAAAATAGTTAAATATTACTCAACAGTGATAAAATTATAGTCGATTGCAATTTTCGACTAAAACGCCTATTTGCATAAAATTTTAATGAAATCACTACAATAACTTGTAAAAATTATAATTGTAACGGGTACCAATTAAATTGATAAAATTTCACAAAAATTTGAAAATTAATTTACAAGAAGAATCATTATAATTTATATGATTCGAAAAATTACATATATTTGTTAATAATTTTTATTTTCCTTTTCTTCTATTTCCAATTTATCTCTTTTCTTTCTTCCCTTTCCCATTTCAATTCCTTATCCTACACAAAACGGAACAAAAAAACAGCAAAAATAAAACTCCAACCAGCAACCTATGTGATGGATTTCCAAGTGTCAAGTGTTAACTAATTAAACACACAACAATATTGTAATAATTATCCAAGAGTTAGCTTATAATCTAAGCTAATGGACACGTGAAATAAAAGGAAAAGAAAACAAAAATCTAGAAACATTCAGTACAAATAAAACCGAAAGGAAAAGAAAAGAAGAAACCTGGAAGCAAGAACGTGAAGACTAGAAGAAAAGAAAAAGAAAAGAAGAAGACAAAGAAGGAAGGAAAGAAGAAGAAAAGAAGAAGAAAGAAATTAAAAGAAATAGGTAAGAATTTGTTTTTATGTAGATGTATAATATATAGTATATATATGTATTTGTATAGTATTTTCTTATAAATACAATATTGTTAATACATGTATATGTATACTAATACATAAATTGAGTAGAGTATGTATGTATAAGATTAGATATGTATACATGTATATGCATAGGTATATTACACATAAGAATATGTATTATGTATTTTTTTTTAAATACAATAATTAGTATTATTTATTTAATATACATATTTTGTACCGTAACTATATATATGTGTGTATGTGTGTGTATATATGTGTATCCTTGTATAATTACTTTAGTATACATATATATGTAATCGTATATATATATATATATATATATATATATAGTAGAATACCTTCATTAGAGGTAATTATATGTATGTAAACCAAAGATATATGTATGTATTCATATTTATGTATATAAGACTTATATGTATAAATAAATACCAATATATAAATAAATGAATGTGTATATAAGAATATGTTTTAAATAAATACATATACATATATAATATGTATAATGTATAATATATGTATCGGATACGTATTAGCACATATAATATATTTACTAAATTGTAAATATGTAAGGTGTATATGTATATATATATATATGATATCGTAATTAAAGATTTTTTTCAATAAAATAAATTATAAAATATATATATTATAAGTATATACATATAGGTATAATCATGAGGTACATAAGAGAAATAATAAATAAGAAAATGAGAATAGTAAAAATAATAAAGGTAATAATAATAATAATCATAATAAAGTTAAAAATCTCAAAATAGAAAAATACAATCAAAATAATAAAAATATTGAATATATGATTTAAATAATTATTAAATCATAAATATGTTAAGAAAAAAGTAAAAATTAATATTTTATAATTTTTAAACTTAAATAATAATTTTTAAGAATTTTTTATATCACAATTTAAACTTCAAGTTACAACGTCCAAAACAGATTTCGTTATGAAAAAATACGCTCGAAAACAATCAAAATAGACTATAAATTTATAACGATCTAAGCTAAAATGAAAAGTTCTAAAATACATAAAGGAAGTCTCGTAACTTACAAAAATGAGAAAATAGTTACTATTAATTCCATTGAGTATGATAAACCCTATAAATATAAGACTTGGGGTATATTGGGGAACTAAATAAATTACAATAAACTTTTAGTTAACTAAGAAGTTTGACTTTACAGAATACTTATAAGTGTCATTATATTTTAGGTATTCAATATTGAGTTCTGGAAACCCCAAAGGTTTGGAGAATGAGCAATAATTTAGGTGAGGGAGTTCTAATGACCTACTATTTGCTTGTGCATGTTACTTGTATGATGTTTTGCTGCTTGTTGCTGCTTGTATGCCATCATCTGTATGATCATTTTTGTTAAATGGATAAATATAAATATTTGACCCAAATAACTGGTTCTATTCATCTCATTTCTATGACCCAGTAAATGTATGGATGGAGAGTGCTAGCTTTGCAAAATGTTGAAAAGGGTATTTTTTGGAAAAAGTTTACCTAATCTTAAACGTATTTTGTATGATTTTGATAAGGATCGCAGTACCAGAAATGATATTTTATCGTTAAGGCAAAGTTAGCATGGGTTCTCCACTTAATAGTGAGAGGACTCACTTTATTGTACTTGTAAGGCCTTAGTTAATTTTGGCTTGCGAGATGGACTCGTAAGTTTGTGCCCGAGGGGCCTTAGAGGGTGGATAGTCCTAGAATGGAATCTTCCTATATGAATTGAAATCTTTTCTCAGCTAGGGTAATAGTCGAGTACAGCCCAAGGGGTGAAGCCCCCTAGGTAGCCTCATATAGGTAAGCTGAAGTGCTTTGTGCGAGTAAGTACAGGGGATAATCGAAGTGTAAACGACGTAATTCTACACCTTCCATTGTTCCAGACTCTTATGGATGTGTTGCTTGCATTCATCGTGCCTACATTCATTTTGTATGTAGATAGCTTGCTTGCATGTGTGATAATAATGTGTGATAACTTACTTGAACGGTGGTGGTGAGGAACGAACTCACTGAGCTGTTATATGCTCACTCCCTCATAGTTTCTCTTGTAGGTTTACTTACATTGGATTGGGATAAGTCTCGAGTACCGAGTGTAAGATGAAAATATGTATCTTAGTATTAAAAATAGTTGAGTACTCTTTAGATGATACATAAGCAACCTTTGTTGGTAATTTAATTTTTCTTGTATTTCTTTTATAATATTGGTATATCCTATCTTATTATTTGGTAGGGGATACTGATTCTCTGAGGTTCTTAGGAACTGTGGGATATCGGACACCCATAATTATTTATATTTGTATTTTGTAGTAAATTATTTACTTAAAAATCAGTAACCTTAGTAATTAATTACTTAGAGTCTTGTAATCTTTGACTTATAAGGCGATTTTCATATCATGGGTGCACACATGTTATGGAAATTTCAGGTAATACTACTAGGCCCCCGTAGAGTCATGACTGGGTTAGCTTAGCCTCAGCATATATCAGGTCGGCAACATACTGGTTCGATACTAGGCCTAGGACAAATGTATTGTGGAGGGGTTGACTTGGCATATAAGTCAGTCACCTTGGCATCTTCTTAGATGAAGTAGAGAGCAAAGTAAATCAATAGGTCGGACTGGGGAATGTATTGCTCTTCTAAGTTCAATTCCCTTCAAACAACTTGGCAAACCAGATGAGTGAGTCCTCAGGCTTGGGAGTACGTGATTGATCCATGATTCCTATCAATAATGAATTGAAACAAGAGGCAAACAAAAGGGTTTTAGCAAAACTTAAGCAGTTATCAACTGGATATGACACACCAATTGATCCTACTCGACCTAACCTCTACTTGATATGATACAGAAGTGAAGATTAAGGTCACTCACCACTATTCTTTACTAAAGAGGATATATAAGAGTTTAGGAAAGAGAAGATATAGCTAAGTGCTCTCAAAGGACAAATTTTTGTATTCAATAATGAAGTGATATATTACTTACGTACAAATAAATGGGTTTATATAACAAACATATCTTCATTTGTTCTTTAAGTATCCATCATTCAAAGTATAGATTGAAGTTGTTAGCATTCCACGCCCCAAAAATCGGTTGTCCATCAAGCCCTTCTATCTTATAGGCATGCCCATTCCTACCACCTCTTTCACTTTGATGGGATCTTCTTAAGCATGGGTGAGTTTCCCTTGGCATTCCCTTGCTCCCAATGCTTTAAGTTTCTTGTAAACTAGATTGTTTGGTCAGAAGCATTTATGCTTGACCTATTTGCCATAGTATTAAGCTACCTACCGCTAATAAGCAATGAGATGAGCCATGGCCAATGCACATGTTTTATGGATTGTCTCTAGATTAGCCTGGAAGCTAATGTCATTATACTCGGGGTTGTAAGCTTGAACTCTCACACTTTCCACCTATAACTCAACTAGCAATACTAGTTCTATCCTAAAATCCAATTGATACCGGTTACGACTTGTTAAGGTCCTTTAAGTAGTCATATAGCCTCACAAAACCTTAAGTAGTTCATCTACCCATTTGCTATTAGCTCAATTTATCCTATTCTTCCAACTTTGTAAAATCACCTTGTTTACTGCCTCAACTTAACATTACTTTAGGGGTATGCAATAGATGAATCACATAGTCTAATCTTATGAGCTTTACAAAACTCCTCGAACTTATCATTGTCAAATTATGGCCCATCGCCTGCTATGATTGCATAAGGTATTACAAACCTGCTCAAAATGTTACTAACCATAAATGCTTTGATGCTCCACTCTGTTATGCTTACCATAGCCTTAACCTCAACCCATTTAGTAAAATAATCTACCATTACAACTATATATCTCCTTTGCTTGGTTATCTTCTAGAATGGACCAATTGTATCTAGTCACCATTGGGCAAAAGGCTAAGGACTAGTGAGGGGAATCAAATATAAGCTTAAGGCTTGCTCTGTTGGAGCATTCCTCTAACATTGATCACATCGCTAGGCTACGAGCATCTTTCCTCATTATAGGTTACCAATATCCCAATCTCAATGCTGGGACATACAGTGTTAGCTTTGATATGATTACTACATATCGAGAGTGTAGATCAGAAAGAACCTGTTGTATCTCAAATGGCCTAAAGCATCTTAGGTGGGGCATACTCATGCCTCTCTTATATAGATTTCCATCAATTAGTATAAAATTAGTTGCTTTATAAATAAGTTGCCGTACCTCCTTAGTATCTTGAGGCAAAGTCCCATTCTTCAAATATTCTATGAATGATTCCATCCAACAGTACTCTGAGTCCTTTTGTTGAATCTCTAGACATGCTTTTGGCCACAACTTTGTGCTCTTCTTAGGTAGACTTTTTATGAAGATCCTTTCTTCCCAATTCGATAGGCTTGTAGAGGATAATTTAGATAATATGTCAGTTGCATAGTTTTCCTTCCTTAGTATCTTCATCACTTACTAATTCTCAAAGTTCGAGCTATATTCTTTCACCAATTGCAAATATTTAATCATATTCTCATCTTTGGCCATACTATTCCCTATGACCTAGCTAACCTCTAATTAAGAGTCATAAAACACATTCAAATGCTTCGATCTAACCTCTTTAGCCAACTTCATCCCAGCTAATAATGCTCCATATTTTGACTCATTGTTGCTAGCGGGGAAGCTAAAGTTCAGAGCATAGGAGATATGAGCTCCCATCGGACCTTTAAGGATTAAGCATGCTTTACTTCCTTCGTTGGTAGATAAATCTTCCACATACAATTTCCAAGTTAGTTGTTCTATATTTAATTTTGAACTCTCTATTCCTGTAAACCCAACAATGAAGTCCGCTAAGAAATACATTTTATATGCTTTCTTAGGTCGGTATTATATCCCGACAGCACTAAGCTCCAAGGCATACTTCACCATACAACCAGAGGTATTAGGTTTGTATAAAGTCTGCTTTAAAGTTTGGTCAGTTACCACCATAACCTGATAAGCTTTAAAGTATGGTTGGAGCTTATTGGGGTAACCATTGTAAACCTTACAAATTTAGCCTTTTGAGTATAAAGTTGAACACGAATGCTGTAGATAAATTTCCTAAGTTAACAAACCGATAAATTTAAAATTGATTAAAATTTTAAATTTGAAAGCTAAAATGAATATGAAAAACATTAATATACTATTTGGAACCTTAATCACATACGAAAATCCTAAACCCTGTGTGTATGTAAATACAAGAGATGAAACTTAAACTTGATAAACACCCTAAAACTAAAACTTTAACCATATAAAGCATATAAATTTATCCTAATGGTGATAAAGCCCTAATTGAGAACAATTATTGATAAACATACATAATTGCATAAAATCGCTAATGAACGAGTGAACATAGTTCCTAAATATTAATAAAAATAAAGAGTAGCAAATGAATTAAATAAAAGAACAACATTAAAAATATTATCTTATGATTATTTGTAATGTGACATATGTGTATGTGCATATATATGCGTATGTTAGTTTTATACTAGTTTAATTTTACTACATATTTCATATGTATGTACTATGTAATATATATTAATTTTACATTCTTTATTTCCTTTCATAGTTACATCATAATTTATTTTAAATATTATCTAAAAGTTGGAAACACTTTAAGAAAAGTCAAAAATAATTTTACAAAATTTTCTTTCTTTCTTTCTTTCTTTCTTTCTTCTTATCTTTTCCTTCTTCTTTTCTTTTTCTCCTTCCACTTTCGATTGTACTATTGCCCTATAAGTGTCCTATAAATTTTATCACATGTAAAAAGATTTAGATTAAGATAAAGCAAAGTTAACTCATCCTTTTCAACCTATCCTTTTCTTATCCTTATCTTATTTTTCTTTTCCTTTCTTTCTTCTGTCGGTCTACATCCTTTAAATACAACATTACTATAAACCCTGTATAATCAATAGTTTGAACCTTAATTTAAGTCTGGGTGTCTTAAACTATACCATGACTCGATAAGGCTAAATAAAATAAAATTTTTATAAAATTAGTAAAATGACTATAGTATTGATAATAGGAACTCTAGAAATTGATTGAAACCTAAATCACGTACAAAAACCTTAAATCTAATATATGCGTAAATACTCAAAATTGAACTCGATCTTGATCGAAACCCTAAAACTATAATTTTAAGCTTATAAAATAATTAAATATCATTTAATAGTGATATAATCATAGTTGATTACAATTATCGACTAAATCACGTAATTGTATAAAATTTTTAATAAAAACGTTAAAATAACTCATAAAAATTTATAATCGTAATGGGTATCAATTAAAATGATAAATTTTTGCAAAATTTCAAAATTAATTTATAAATGTCATTTTTATTACATTTATGTTTGTAAAATTTACATATACTTATTTTTATTTTCCTTTTTCTTTCTTTTTCCTTATTTTCTTTTCTTTCTTCTTTTTTTTTTTCTTTTCCTAATTTTTTCTTATGCCACGTTTCAAATTTTGGAAATTTTATTGTAGCCCATGTGACCTTTATTTTTCTCCAGGTATTGTGCAATTGTGGAGAAATCAAATGTAATGATTTAAAGTGTCCCATTCCATTAATGCTTAGGCTTAGAATTTGGATTTGCTTTGCTTTTAACTTGATTTTTTGCTGTCTTCATATGGAGTTTAAAACCAAAGCTGGAAAGAAAAACAAAAAGTAAAAGAAAAGTTTACACATACATAAATCGAACCAGGAAAGGAAAAGCAAAAGAAAAAAAAAAATTCAAAGACTAAGAAGAAGAAGAAGAAGTGGGAAGAGGAAAATGTTGTTTTAATTAATTAAAAGTTAAGTAAGTATATATTTAATTTATTTGTACATATGTATATTATATAGTATGTACTTGTATACTAAGGGTTTGTTTATTTATTTAATTATATGTTCATATATGTATGTATAAGTAGATAAATATGTATGTGTATAATTTAAATATACTATGTATTTCTTTATGTGTATGTATGTATGTATAAATAAGAATACATATAGTATATATTTAGTATTTTTACTATTTAGGTATTAATATATATGCATGTACGTGTGAATATATATAGGAGTATATATGTACATAGTAATTATGTTAATATATGATATATAAGTATAAGTATATGTATATGATATATATATATATATACATGTATTCTGTATTATTATATTTATGTGCACATGTAAGTTATTTTTTTTATGTATATGTATATAAATGTGGCATGATTTTATACAAGTATATATAAACATAATATTTATTATATATATATGTGGCATGAATATATGTACATGTATATATAAATATAGTATTTATTATATATATATATATATATATGAGTGCACGTATAATAGTAGTTATATGTATGTATATTTATACTTGATATTTTCATTTTACAATAATTTTTGTATATATTTATACATGTATTTGGGCTGGACGTTGTATAGAGGTACTATAGTATTAGTTATATTTTGTATTTTATACATATATGTATATATTTAATACAACTGTATAAGTGTATATGTATATAAAATACAAATACATCTATATTATACTTATACATATCATATATAGTAAAATTTAAAATAATTTATTACATAATGTATAGTATACGTATAAAAATACATATATGAATAGTGATGTATACGTAAAAATATACGTATAATTAAATAGTATATACATTATATGATAATATTAATTTTATAAATAAAGTAAGTTAATAAATAAATATATATAATAGTACCGTCAATTAGGAAAAAGAATTGATAATTAAGGAAAATAGAAAAATTAATAAAATATAATAATAAGTATTTATATATATATGTATACTATAAAATATAAGAAAATAATAAATTTTATGATATTTTTATATCACAGTCCAAACTAAGAATCATAACATCTAAAATGGACCTCATTACGAGAAAGTACGCTTGAAAACAATTGAAATAGACTATAAGTTCATAAGGATTTGAGTTAAATCGAAAAAGTTATACGCGATTCAATAAAAAACTCGAATCAATGATTTTACATAAATTAATAATTAAGTTAATCAAATAGTATGAATTACAATATTAGTTTAGTTTTTAATTTCTAAACTTATTACTTTCTATATTCTTTATTCTCAAGTGATCTCGATGTTGACCTTGAGTTGCCATCGGACTATTACAACCATTGAGTTGATCATGGCTAAGTGAGTTTTTCCTAATGATTTCATACTTGCTTATGTTTGTAATTGGTAAAAATAAATTGTGATTAATAATTGAATATTGTGTAGGGCTAGGTTATGCTTGTGTATGATACTATTTGTTAATAGTGAATTTATTTTAAAGTATGATAACATATTGATTGTTGCACAGTAGGTTCGATAGGAATTTCTTGTTTGTGACCTTGTTGATTACTGAATAATAAGACCTAATTTTATCTGACTTGAAAGAACTAAATCGAATAACGCATAATCATACATTAAATAACTAATTCCAGCCTTTACATCATACAGAAATAGTGCAAGGCCATACTTGGGTTGATTATTTGTTGTTATAGATTTTATACTTTGTACACATATAATATGACCTTATCCTGACCCGTGGGATCACTAGGCATTGGAGGCACCAACCGCTTGGCTAAGGATCGAGTCTAATGGCCTCCGTTTAGGGGTAAATGAGGGCTGCATGAATCTACTTACAATTATACGTATAACTCATTTTTGATAAAAACTAAAAATAGATATACCATTACATTTTAAATACGAAACACAAAGTTTTGTTATGATATAGGTTTTAGTATGATACTTGAATTTGACTATGTTGCTGTATTTCTAACCTTGACTTTGGAGGCTGTTAAATCTGAGTTGTGTGTAGTGCTTGGCCGCCTATATGTATTTGTTTGGCATATTGATTATTATGCATTCATTTGATTGAATGTAATTGATGTATAACTTCATTGCTGTATGGTTGAAAGGATTATCTCACTAAGCTAGTTAGCTTATACTTTTGTAGTTTACTTTCGCAGGCCGATTTATTCATGGAGTTGGGCCATCGCATGCCGGATGTTAGTTGTACATCAGGGGGTTGATGTCGGAGGAAGAGGTGATATGAGTACACTTAGGATATTATATTTAGTTTTGGAACCTTATTATGTAATATTATGTGTGAACATTTTATAATATGAACTCTTACTACCTTTTTATTTGTAAATATATATATATGTTTTATGTTAAAATAACTTGTTATTATTATTATGAAATAATATTGCTTACACTTGCACAACTCTTGATTGTTAGTTGTAATTGTAGCCTTGTATATCGCATAAAGGGTTATCGATTGAGAGGAAATCAACCTATAGTCCTTTGTACGATATACGGTGACTACCATGATTAGCCTCTCTTAAGTCGTGATAATCACTTTCCACTTTTCTTTTTTTGCAATACAAAAATCAAATTTCATTCCTCATTTCTCTCTTCCCTTGATTTATACATAATTTCTCCTTTTCCAATCTTCCAATTTTCTCATTTTTCCTCTCTACTACACCATCATCTATCATCTCTATTTCCTCAACATATCGTCTTGTTGCCACTTTAAGTAAGTTGAGGACTTCAAGAGGAAATAAGGAGAATATTTTTCCAAACACTTCAAGATAAGAGTAATTCAAATTACTACTTTATATTATATTTATTTCTTTCTTTATCATATAAATTTTTATGTATTCTTTTTATTTTATTATGTATATACTTTGTAGTACTTTATGTATTAGGAGATAAATCTATAGGAGATATATGTATTGTTAGTATCCTTGTAATAGAAATTATATGAATATATATTTGGTTTATGTACAACTCTTTTTCTCCATATTTATATATTTATACATGTATATGTGTATACTTAAATATATTTTACTATATATATATATTTATGGAGGACATGTAAAAATATGTAATAATAAGTATACTTATTTCAATATACATATGTATGCAAAATATTATGAAAATAGTATAAAAATACATATATAAATAAGTAGTAAAATATGGGAGTATATGTATGAGCCTATATGCATATATATATATATATATTCTATTTGTTAAGATTTAAATAAATATACATATGATATAGTATAAGTATTTACATATGTACATATAATGAAAACTACATGTATATGTATACTAGTATTTTGTTTTCCTAAAAATAGATTAATAAATATAAATATATACATGTATATATGCTAAATGTAAAAATCACAAGGAAGATAGAAATAATTTTTCTATTATTTAATTATTTTAGTGTGAGCCCTTGAAATTAAGTTTAGGACAACTGAGCCTAAATTTAGAGTTTTTGGAGAAAGTTATCTAATTAAGCCAAAATTTTACGACTAAGATAGGAAAATTAGGTGAAGTGACACAGTGAAGTTAGATTTTGAAAATAATGACTCAAAATTTCAATTTTGCCATTAGAAGTAAGATTATTTAATATAATACTAAAATGTTCGGAACCTTTAAAATCGAGCTCAAATTACAACGAAAACTTATAGATAAGTTAATTGAGCTATAAAATGAGATAATATGAGATAATATACTATATGAATATATGCGTATTTTTATGAGTATACCCAATATAAATAATAATTTTACTCCTAAATTAGCCCTAATTTATGTAATTATATATATAATGTGTTGAATTCATGCGAATAATTAAGAGAATATATCCTAAAATAAAAGATATGTTAAAACTTAATTATATGGGTATAGTTATATATTACACGTGATATATACTTATATATTAATAAATAACTAAGTGTTAATAAAATATACTCAAAATACCTAAATAATTGCAAATCTATCCAAAAAGCTTCAAAATTGTTGATTTAAGTTTGGAAACTCTTGGGAATCACCAAAGCTAGACAATTGCTGAGTAAAAAAGAAAATTCAACAATCAAAGGACACCTCCTACTTGCATTTATGAGAAAAAGCAAGGAAAAAATTAAAAAGAAAAATAAAAAAAGCAGTAACCAACTCCAATAAGCATAAATAGGATTCGTTACATCAATTCACAAATTTATAAACTTGAAACAACAGAAAGAAAAAATTAGAAAATATCGTAGAAAATAGAAAGAAAATTAGAAAAAACAGAGCAATTACCGTGGTTCACTAGTTCTTAGGGCTCTCAGTGTTTTACTGTTGAGCCACTTTACTACCAAGAAGCACCCCCAGTGTCTAAGGCTTTCGACACCCCATCCCCTACCCCACCCCACCCCCCCTCCTATGGCCGTTGGAACCACCAAGAACAGTTAAGTTAAAATTCTACCCTATTTTTCAAGAATTTATAATAAATACCTAAACCAGCCAGAAAATTATGAAAAAATTGTAATTAGGTTTTTTTGAATATGCTTTCATGTGATATTTTCATTTTTGAAAAATTTGTAATATTTATGATACTTTCTTAAGAAATTTATTGTTCATTCGAAATTAGAATTGTAAAATAAATGTACTAAATGATGTTGTTTCTAGCTAAAAATTTTTGTGTAGGATGTGTATGATATATAGATAATTGCTATATAGCCCGAATTTTGATTTGAATATTTTAATATTTATTGCATTTTTGACCTAAAAATAGCTCGAAAATAGGTTGAAATTGTGAATTAAATAGGAACTTATGAAATTAATTATTGAAATAGATATGTACTGATCTCTAGTGAATAATAACAATATTAAATGAGATAGAAATTAATTTGGTATAAAAATAATCATAATTGAGTAATTTATGATAATTTGGAGTAAAATCATAAATATGAATATAGTGACAGCTCGAAAACTTAAAACCAAGTGATAACTAAATTCTCCATATTTTTTGGAGTCCACAGAAATTTTTGGGAAATTATTTAGTGACCCGAACTATTTATTTTGAATTTACCTAGTAAAATGGCTTAAATTACAAGCCGAGACATATTTTTAGTAATAATAATTTAAAATAAATTAAATAGTTAAATAAAAACTATATATGAGATTGCTGATCAGATTGGATTAAAAGTGTATATTTAATATATTTATTGATATTTTCTGATTGGAATACATTATAGGTATATCGGGATTAGATAATACTCTTATTATCATGTTATGTGGACAAATTATGTAAAATACAATTTAATAACGTAAATTACGTATAATACAATAATATATATATAGATATATATAATTGTATTAAAAACTTGACTCACCCATTAAATGTTGTCTCTAGGAATAAGATCCCTAAAACGTGTCGTTAAGTCTGTATGAACTCAACGATACTAATTTTATTAAAATCGGACAATCTTAGGCAATATAATCTAAAACTCTATCATATTCTAGAATGTACATATTTCGGTAACCCTATTAGAATTAAAATGTGATTTAATAAATTGAAAGTATGCTTTGATGCGATCCAAACGATATATAATACGTAATAGTATAGATCACGTATAGAATCAACAATTAACAACTTAACTCGATATATAATAATATTACAACTATATATTGTAGAAATAATATATATATGTATATATATAACCATTTTAGATTATTCCCTAATGTTTTCGTAATTATTTCGAAGACTGGATTTAGGTCTTTTGTGTAAATAGGATCTTCCAGTGAAAAGAGAATCGATGACTTGAATCAATAGTAGTGAGCGTCTAAACAAGTAAGTTGGGATTGTGGCTTCACCACTTGTTGGGATGCTATATTAAAGTATTTGGAGACTAAGAGTACTTTTGACTTTGTTTGTAGTTAGTTGACTGTGCGCATGTTGTATATGTGTATGATATTTAATTGTAACAGGGGTTGAACTCCTTGGTATGCTGTTCTGCATGGTCATATTGTTTTTGTATTGTATGAACTTATTTGGCTACCCTAATTAAAAACTAACATCTATTTGACTAAAACAAAACTAGACATGCATAACACCCATTAGAGAAAACAATTAAGAGTGTCAGGCCAAATACTGACTTCCTTCGATGAAGATAACTGAAATGGTCCTTTCCTCATCCTTAGTCAAACTAAGTGATAGGTGAGGAGGTTGTAGCAAAGGTAGGGGCCGTGGTTCAAAGGCAATCATGGGAGGAGGGTATTCTCTATTGCATATGCCCGGGTTTGGTTTGATTTGAGTCGCAATAAAACTCCTCAATCCGGGTTGAAGCAGATGTAATTTCTCTAACCTCACAATGGATCGAATAACATTGTGTGATGTTTCATTTTATTGATTGCATTGCATTGCATTTCATCATAATTAATAACCTTGCTTGTGATTGTATGGTACTATTTTGACTTTATCCTACTTATTGAGCGGGTTGTACTCACATCCTCATAGACTTTTTTTGCAGGTGCTAATTAAGGAATAAAATGTTTCGATATTACTACCTCCAAGTTGGTGTGTTGTTGTTTGTGAAAGTGAGGAATGAGGAATCAATTGAACTTGAGCTTTTGACTTTTTTTTTTTTTAGTTTTGAGGAAATTAACTAGGAATTCCCTAGGATACCTATTAGTTTCCTAACTTATTGTATATAGTTTGCAAAATTTTTGGTTTTTAATAAACTCTTATTTTAAACTTTAACTTTGGATGTTGAACGTTTGTATAAATACTGTTATGGTATGAGACGACAGGTTATATAGAACAGACATTTTGTAAAGCTCTACCACAGGTTTAGTTATTAACAGGTATTAGAACGGACATTTCAAGTTAGTTGAGTTTTACACGCCTTGTATGAATTGTACCTACTATAGTATTTATGAGGTCAGATTCTATCTTAAAATAGTTTATATGGCGGGACTGTTATGACTTCTCCAGTTTGGGGTGTAACATTTAGGATATCATATATATATATATATATATTAGTATTATAAATTGGTAAAAATAAGAAAATTGGACAAAATAAGAAAATTAGATTTTAACAAAAATTAAGATAATTAAAGATTTAAGCTTAAAATAGTAAAATAAAGAAATTATGACAAAATGGACCCAAAAATAAAAATATTTAGAAAATGTAAAAATTTAAAAATTATTTAAGCCCATTATAAAAAATAAAGAAAAATCCAACAAATAAAATCACTAAAAAAAACTCAAAATGATAATTAAAAACTTCTGGGACAAAAATTAATAAATTCGCAACATACTCGGCCCATAATATAAAATGCGAGTTCTAATGTCTAAAATGTTCCTTGCTACGTAAAGTACATTCAAAAACGATAAAAATTGATTGTAAAATTATAAAAATTAGAATTAAAATAAAAAGTTATACATGACTAAATATTTAAGATAAATCAAGAAAGGTAGGTAGGATAATTAAGTTAATTGGCCCTATAAACTAATAATGAGGATAAATCTTTAGAGTAAGTAAATAAATACATAAGATACAATTATTTACAAATATACTCATATATTTCCTATTTACCCCAATAAATAAGTTAAACTATGTTTATGCCATATTTGAGTTATAATAGGAAATTAAGTAAATTACGATAGATATTTAGTTAATTGAGAAGCCTAACTTTTTCAAATACTTATAAGTTTTATTATCTTTTAGATACTTAATTATCAAGTTTTGGAAATTCCAAAGGCTTATGAAGTGAGCATTAATCTAGGTGAGATAGTTCTAATGCCTGCTATCTGCTTGTACTTGATATTTTCTTATTGTTTTGCCTGTTGCTTTAATTTTGTGTCTAAATTACTATTCTGCTTTATATGTTATCATTCGTATGATTGCTTCTTTAAATTGGTAAATATAAATATCTAACCAACATAACTAGTTATATTTGTCGCGTGTCTTTGACTTAATTGATATACTTATGGAAAGTGCTAGTTTTGCTAATTTTTTAGAAAAGTTTTTTTTTTTGAAACGTATTCCCAATCTCAAATTGATTCATGTATAACTTCTATGAGGACTTATAGCACCTATTAATGATATTTTTATTGTTGAGGTAAAGCTAGCATGGTATCTCTAATAGATTGATAGTAAGAGGACTCACATAGTTAAGCCCATGGGGCCTTAGATTAGATTTACGGATGTTGACCCTGTAGGGCCTTAGATATGATTTGTTAATGGTGGATGGCCTTAGTTAGGGTCTACCTAATTAGATTAACATTTCTTTCTCAACAAAGATAATAGTAGAGTGTCATTTAGAAGGACAGTGCCCTTAAGCAACTTCATGCAAGTAAGGTAAGGTGCCTTATATGGGTAAGTATAGAGGATAATCAATATGTTGACAATGCAAATCTATACCTTCCATATTTTTGGACTCTTATAGATGTATTGTTTTCATTCACTATATATGCATCTATTTCAAGTGTAGATAAACTTGCATGCATGCTAATAATATTTGATAACTTGGTTGAACGTTAGTGGTGAGGAATGAACTCAATGAGTTGCAGTTTGCTTATTCCCCTATAACTCCTTTTGCAGGTTTGTTTAAGTTAGGATTGGGATAAATTTTGAGTCCAAAATGAAAATCGAAGATATGTAAGATAATGTTAAAGTTAATTGAGAGGTGTATAGTTGAAATAGAAATATCCTTGGTAGAAAGTATTTATATGTTAAGGTTTAATGTAATTTAGTATTTCTTATAGCTTATAAAGTTGACTTACCTTATCTTATTATTTTGTAAGGGATACTAATATTGATAGGAATCAAGCTATTGGACCTTTAACCTATAGTTGAGCTTAAGGTTTGGAAGGATTAACAAGGTGGATTCTCCTACTCTAACTGACTCTTGCTGAGGCTAAGTTGATCTATGCTGCTGGCTAATTCCCTACGCTGAGCTGAGTGACTACACATCTCTCGAAGATTTTGTGCCAATTAGACAAATGCTCTACTTACAACCCACCCCTTTACATACTATCGATAGATCCTGATCGGCTAACCCTAAGCTTAGCAACACTAATGCTAAGAAAACGAAAGCTCTAGCACATGTCTATAGCCATTCCTTCTAAGATGAATCTACATTAGATTGGCATTCCTACTAGGTAACCTTGCTCAGCACCTTAAGTCAATAGTATTCAAGTTGACCATGCAGAATTTGTCTTTTTTACGAAAGAGTCACCCACCTACAACGAGTCACGTATTTGAATAGCCATATACAAAATCTTCTACATAGAAAAGTTGCTTTGTCATAATTTCTAATATGCCTTTCATCATTCCTTGTATATTACTTTTAGATAGTACCCCTTTTTGTCATTTCCATTTTTAGGCAAGTTTCCCTAATTTGTTGAGTATAAATACCCACTGTACATGTAGCCGCATATCATCTTATCATTATTAACATCAATATACTAGATATTTCTTCTTGTGAACATTGCTCTTGTTTGCTTGTTTGCTCTTTCTTCACTCTCATCCTAACCTCTAAGCAAGGTTAGATGCCGAGTAACCTCATCGGAATATCTTGTGCGCCATATTGAGTTATGTCATGAGTCCTCAGAAGTTCTATTAGTACATCATATCCTTTGGAGCTGTTTGTAGGTTTACTTATTTTCTTTCTTTTCATTTTCTTGCACACTTCCCATCACTCATTTCAAGTTTTTGGCAAGCTTGGACCCACCCTTACAATCAGCTTTATCTGCTCTTGGCTTCAATCTGCATCATCTTGGTATCAGAGTGAAAGTTTCGTTTTAAGTAAGTTGTACTTAGGATTTGAGAAGTAATGCTTGTTGTCATAGGATGTCGAAGTTATGGATAGGATTATTGAGGTATTCTAAGCCAACAAAAGGGTATCTATTTAAATGCTTGAAAAATAGAGCAAGTTTCTATATTGTGACTTATTCAATAGTGTAGCTACTGTAGTTACGAGTTACTGAGTATTTGGTTTGAGGAGTATATGTATTGCTTAGCAAGAAGGATTAGAACCAAGGATATCTCATAATAAGAAAGTTTAATGTTCAATTTATCGAAGAAATGACAAACCTGAGTGTTAATTCTAGAATTAGGGATGATAATAGTATAGTTGCCCACCATGGTTGACAACCCCATGATTCTTCTAAAAGTACTGATGAGAGACTAGATGAGGTAGCTAACCTCTTAGTAGACTTGACTAGAGTCATTCATATAATGGCCTATCGCCCTACTGATGTTGTATAGAACACTTTATAGGTTGTTCGACTTACTAGGGGATAGATCCCAACTTGATGAGTTTGAAGGGGAAGAGTAGGCAAATGAGTGAGAAGAAGAATTGACTTGGGAGATCTAGATGAAGATGAAGAGGAAGAGGAAGAGGAAGAATATAATGAAGAAGAAGAATGAACTCAAGCACTTCGAGCTACTGATCATATGTTGCTTCAGATCTTAAGCTTCAACGTGTTTGGAAGTATAGATGATTATTTGGAATGTGAGGAAAAGGTAGAATGTATTTTTTATTATTACCAATATGAAGACTACGAGAAAATAAAGACTGCTGCTATTGAGTTCTTAGGATATGCTGCTATGTGGTGACAGAACTTTTATGTCATGAGAAGACGAAAAGAATACAGAAAGATAAATACTTGGCTTAAGATGAAGAGAATACTCAAAAACAAGTTTGTACTAGATACTTATGTACAGGACATGTTTGCTCGGTTTCAAGAGCTAAGGCAAGGTGACCGAATTGTTAACGAGTATGTTTAAGAATTCCAAATGCTTATGATTCACTATGAAGTAGAGGAACCATCAGTGTAGATAGTCTTTAAGTTCCTTACTAGGTTGAGAAGTAATATTCGAGATGTTGTGGAACTCTAACAATTTACTATACTAGATGAGGCTATACGGATAGTCGAACAAGTAAAAAGGCAAAGAAGAAACAGAATGCCAACTTAACCCCCAGCAAGCCGACCTACTAAATTGAGTTGACTTGTTTAGGGAAGCTCTTGAACACAAATAAGTACTGAGCCGACTAAATGAATAGACGTTAAGGTTGAATAGAAGGGTCAACCTGATAGTAATGTGCTGACTCGAACATACAAGAAGGGATAGGGATTTAGAAGAAAGACAAGCTAGATTAAGTACTTCAAGTGCTAGGGGTTTGGACGTATGGCCGCTCAGTGTCCGAACTGGCTTAGTATTCGAACCGATGAACCATGGTCATCAAAGAAGACATTTCTGAGCTCGAAGTGGATAGTACTGATGAGGAACTTGAGGAAGAGATTATTCTTAAGAAGGAAACTTCTTAAGAGAATAGACTAGTGGAGGAAGATGTGTTTGCTAAAGACTTGGATCAGTTGATCCTAGTTGTTCGACATATAACGAGTAAGGAAGAGCAAAGAGAAAATTTGTTCCATATTATGTGCAAAGTGAATGATCAGGTGTGTGTACATTGTAGATAATAGTAGTTATACCAATGTGGCATCTGCCAACCTGATCAAGAAGCTGAAGTTATTGACTATAGCATATCCAAAGTCATATAAGAGCAAAGAGAAAATTTGTTCCATATCACATGCAAAGTGAATGATCAGGTGTGTGCACATTGTAGATAGTAGTAGTTGCATCAATATAGCATCTGCTGACCTGATTAAGAAGCTGAAGTTACCAGTTGTAGCACATCCAAAGTGATATAAGTTGCATTAGCTGAATGAGAGAGGGGCACTACATGCCATTCAAGAAGTACTACTATCGATTTCTATTGGTTACTATTTCGACGAGATCCTTTGTGATATATTACCCATGTATGCTTCTCACGTGCTACTTGGTTGACCTTGGCTCTTTGATTAAAGGGTTATGTATGATAGATTTCAAAACACCTATGTTTTTGAGAGACATGGAAGGAAGGTTACTTTGAATCTCATGACGCTAAGTCAAGTTAGCATGTTATAGGCTAAACTTGCTTGAGGATCCAAGAAGGCATTACTACTGAGTAGAGCCAAGCTCTAAAAGGCTATAATAGCTGATATGATAACCTTTATGTTGGTTAGAAGGCTACTAGAGTTGAAGGAACAAACTGAACTACTCATTGAGGTAAGAGGATTACTCGATGAATATGCCGACTTGTTTCTAGAACAGTTGCTAGAAGGTTTGCCACTATTCAGAGGCATTGAATACTGCATTGACTTAATACTTAGCACTACCTTGTCGAACAAACCAACTTATCAGATAAGTCCTGAACAAGCTGTTGAACTCCAAAGACAAGTTAATGAACTAGTAAAGAAAGGATATGTGAGGGAGAGCCTCAATCCTCGTATTGTTCTGGCGTTCCTAGTGTTGAAAAAGGATAGTACCTAGCGAATGTGTCTTGATAGCCGATCCGTGAACAAAATCACGATTAAGTACCGGTATCCAATCCTTAGGTTAGATGACATGCTGGATGAATTAAGTAGAGCTAAGATCTTTAACAAGATTGATCTGAAGTCTGGCTACCATTAGATTCATATGAGGTTAGGAGATGAGTGGAAAACTGCATTCAAAACTTGGCATAGACTCCACAAGTGGGTGGTAATGCGTTTTGGCTTATCGAATCCCCTAAGCACTTTCATGCGACTGATGAACCATGTGCTAAAAAATAAGATTGAGAAGTGTGTCATGGTGTACTTTACCGACATCCTAGTATACAACATCGATATGTTGAGTCATTGTGAGCATCTCTGTACCATATTATACGTATTATGAGTTGAGAGATTGTTGATTCTGCCAAGAGGAAAGGGTATTTCTAGGCTATGTAGTAAGTAGGGGAGGCTTGCGAGTAGATGTTAAGAACATTCGAGCAATTTTTGAGTGGTTGACTTCGACCACTTACGCTGAGGTCAAGAGTTTCCACGTATTAGTATCCTTTTATAAAAGGTTTAATTGGGAATTTCAGTACCGTAACTACACCCCTAATCGAGTTGACAAAGAAGAACATTGAAAATAAGTAAGGAGAAAAGGAGGAAAGAAGTTCTGATGAAATTAAGACAAAGTTGACTTCTGCCCTTGTATTAGCTTTACCTTACTTTGAGAAGATATTTGAGCTGGAATGTAATACGTCATGTATTGGTATAGGCACTATCTTAATGTAAGAAGGCCGACCAATTGCTTACTACAGTGAGAAGCTTAAAGGACCTTGATTAAACTACTCCATATATGATAAAGAACTCTTGGCTCTTATCCAAGCACTCCAAGTATGCCAACATTATCTATTGTTGAGAGAGTTTATCGTCTATATTGATCATAAGTCTTTGAGGTACCTTTGAAGTCAGACCAAAATGTTGAAGCAGCAAGCAAGGTACACTAAATTCCTTAAAGGATTTAACTATATGGTTAAGTATAAACAAGGTAAGAGTAACATAGTTGTAGATGCTTTATCAAGGAGACATGTACTTCTGACTGAATTGTAGACCGGATTGTTTAGGTTTGCAAGTATTAAAGAATAGTATCCGCAAGACTCACATTTTGGACCCATACTTAGGTAATGTGTACATGGAAGAACAATGGATGATTATGTTCCAAAGTAGAAAGTTATGTATGCTAACCTGTTCAATAAGGGAGTTGTTTATCAGGGAAGCCCATAGTAGAGGACTCTCAGGATATTTTGAGGAGAGAAGAACATATGAGCTACCGAGTGGACAATTCTTTTGGCCGATAATGAGGCGAGACGTGTACTAAATTGTTGAGTTGAGTGACTACACATCTCTTAGAGATTCTATGCTAATTGGGCAAATGCTCTACTTACAACCCACCCCTTTACACACCACCAATCGGTCCTGACTGGGCTAACCTTAAACTCGGCAACACTACTGCCAAGAAAACAAAAGCTCTAGCATATGTTCCTAGCCATTCCTTCTAGGATGAATCCACCCGGGCATGCCTACTCGTTACCTTGGGTTAGTAAAATTCAAGTTGACCATGTAGAATTTGTCTTTTCTAGCCAAAAAGTCACCTACCTATAGCGAGCCACGTATCCAAGCAGCCATATACAAAATCTTCTGTAAAGAAAAGTTGCTTTGTTGTAATTTCTAATATGCCCTTCATCATTCCTTATATACTACTCTTTTTAGATAGTAGCCTTTTTTATCTTTTCCATTTTTAGGCAAGTTGCTCTAATTTCTTGGGTATAAATACCCACTGTACAAGTAACCACATATCATCTTATCATCATTAACATCAATACATTGGATATTCCTTCTTGTGAACATTGCTCTCATTAGCTTGTTTGCTTTTTCTTCAATCTTATCCTAACCCTTAAGTAAGGCTAGATGGGGAGTAACCTTATCGAAACATCTTGTGCATCATATCGAGTTGTGTCGTAAGTCTTTGGAAATTCCACTGGTGCATCATATCCTTTGGAGTTATTTGTAGGTTTCCTTATCTTCTTTTCTTTTCATTCTCTCATGTACTTCCCATCACTCATTTCATGCTTTCGGTAAGCTTGGACCCACCCTCACAATCGACCTTGTTTGCTCTTGGCTTCTGTCCGCATCAAATACTCTATAGTTATGATATTTTATGATAAGTTAATAAAATAAGAAATCGAAAACCCTAGTAATTAATTATTTAAAGTTTTGCAATCTTTGACTTGTAAGACAGTTTTTGTATCATTGATACACATGTGATATGAAAATTTTAGACAATCTTACTATACCCCCTTTAGGATCCTAATAGCCACAATAGCCAAAACAAACTTTGCCAACTTCGTATACCTCAACTCAGGCCCTTACAAAACACAATTACATAATTAACGAGCTTATGTACTCATCTTTCTACTCATACTAGCATAGAAGGAAGAGCTCGATCACTTATAGACAAATATAGGTAAAGTGTCTCCCCTTTCACAGGTTTTAGCAAGCTCGAAAATGTTGTCAAAAATTCCTTTAAGGCTTTAAAAGCCTTCAAGCAATCCTCAGTTCATTGGAACTTAGGTAGATTCCTTAAAACTTTGAAGAATTCCATACATTTTTCAGCACTCTTTGAAATAAATCTATTAATGCTGCCACTTAACAAATCATCCTTAAAACCTCCTTAATGGACTTTGGTGACTTTATGTTAAGTATGACTTGAATCTTCTCTAGATTTGCCTCAATTCCACACTATGTCACCATATTGCCTAAGAACTTCCTTAAGGACACACTTAACACATACTTCTATGGATTCAACTTCATGTTGTATCTCCTCAAGGTGTCGAAAGTCACTCGGACGTCGATTAGGTGGTGGTCATTCATTTTTTTTAACTACCATGTTGTCTACATAAACCTTGATATTCTTATGTATTTGAGGTTTAAACATCTTTGTAACTAATCTTTGGTATGTGGCCTTGGCATTTTTTTGTCCAAACAACATTACCTTATACTAGTAAGTCTCAAAGTTCATAATAAAAGAAGTTTGAACTTAATTGAAAGGGTACATCTTAATTTGATTGTAACTAGAAAATGCATCCACGAAGCTTTACGATCGAGTTAACCATTTGATCTATCCAAGGTAAGGGAAAATAATCCTTCAAGCACGCTTTATTTAGATTAGTAAAATCAATCTACGTTCTCTACTTCCCATTCACCTTCTTCACTAGAACATCATTTGCAAGCCTTGTTAGATGGGGCTCTTCTCAGATAAAATTTGCCTTCAATAGTTTTTGCACTTCTTCTTCTATTGTAGCTTGTCTTTCTACACAAAATGTCTGTTCTTTTGTTGTATGACCTTCATACTCAGATTGATACTCAACTTGTGAGTGATAACTTCTTTAGGTATATAGGGCATATTAGAAGGAGATCAAGTAAAAATGTCCCTATTAGCTTGGAGGAAACATAATATGTGTTCCCTTAGGTCAGTTGGCATACTAACCCCAAGCTTAGTCACATGCTCAGGATTATCACTAAGCTAAACTATTAGTGTTTCCTCTATAAGTTCTCCTCTTATCTACATTTGATTGCGCGAACCTTACTCTATGGCATAGACTTGATCTCTTATCAAAGCCTTCAAGTATAGAGCTCAAGAAAGCTGTTAGTCTCCATAACATGTTCTTATCCTAGTGGGGATGGGAAATTTTGCCTTCTAGTGGCATGTCGACACTACCGTACTAAACATGTTGATGGAAGGTTAGGCCATGATGCCATTATAAGGTGAAGGGTAATCTAATATCACAAAATCGATCTCCCTATCTACTTTGTTCCCACCATCCCCGATTTGTAAAGTCAAGGTAACTATACCATACCATACACTTTAATCAGTTAGTTATTGAATCCATACAGGCTATACTTGTATAGTTGCATTTTAATATTCTCAAGCTTGGGATGCATTTAAGAAAATGCATGTTTCAAAATTATATTATAGAACTTCCTATGTCTAACATCACCTTTCTAACTTCAAAATCTATTACTTGAGCCGTGATGACCAAAGAATCTTCATATGGAAACCAAATTCCCTACATATCCTTCTTTAAAAAGACAATCATATCATCAACTCTATGCCTCTTTCCCCTTAAGTTCAATACATGATCTCCCAACATATCTAACAAATGAACTTACTGCAGACAAAATACTCCCTCCTATTGGTCTACTAAAGGTTACATTAATAACACCTCAAAGAGTTCGATTGTCCCCTCTTTCATTATCATGCACCACTAGATCCTGATTATTAGGGTGGATCTCACCATTCCGAGCTTATTGTTCGATTCTCTTCCTCTATGTAGGTCGTTCAAGGCGTTCTTCCTTATTAACCACAAATTTCTTTAGATATCCCCTCTAAACAGCATCTTCAAGTACATCTTTCAAATTTATGCGCTCATCTATATTATGTCCTCTACCTCCATGAAAATCTTAATATTTGTTGGAATTCCTTTTTACTAGATTACCCTTCATTCTTTCTGGCTAAGCTAAAAAACCTTAATTACGAACCTCCATCAAGATATCCGGCATAAGTTAGTTAAGGGGGTTTGTTTATTGAAAGTAGGAATCAGCCTCTTCCGATCTCCTTGAGGCAAACTAAGCTTGTTACCAGCATCAAAATTCTTCCCTAATCTATCCTTCATAGATGCTTTGTCTCTATTCGACCTCCTCTCATGCTTATCTTTCTCTAACTCTCTTAGCTTGCATTTTGTCTTCCTATCAAATGAACTTTTTCAACTGCTTGGTAAAGTTATCTAAAGAGGTTGGAGGGTGTTTTGTAAGGGACCTGAAAAAGTTTGAATCTTCCCTAATGTAATTGCAGATTGTGTATAGTGACACTCTTATCATAGTTAGTGATTTCGATCATCAACTGATTAAACCTATGGACATAGTCCCTAATCAATTCTCCTTGCTTTTACCTGATTGTAGTTAGGAGTAAAAAATCTTTAGTTAGAGGTTTGCTAGCCAAAAAGTATTAGTAGAATTCCTTAACCAATTGATCAAAGGAAGAAATGGAAGCAGCGTTCAGTGAATGAAACCAATTGCTTGGGAACTTCTTCAAGGTAGATTGGAAGACCTTGTAAGTAATAGCATCAGACAACCCATAAAGCTCCTTCAATGTGTGGAAAGTATTCAAATGATCATCTAGGTCTTTCCTCTTGTTATAAGCGTTGAACTAAAGTAATCGGACACTTAGTGGTTAGACCTCATCTACTCTATACAACCTTCTTACCCTTCATATCAACCTCTTTCTTAGATGTTCCATTTGTAGCCAACTTCCTAATATCCTCTAAATCTTGTAAGCTCATGTTTGATACAACCTTATGTGGTAGATGAGCAATCACATGTTCAATCCTTTTGCTTATAAGTGGTTTTACTTACGATATAGTAAGCGCATGCAATGGGGTTTGCTGCTGGTAGTTCTCCCCTGTTCATGGCTTACAACCTTGTTATGGATCATCCTCATTTGTTATGGGAGCTTTCCCTGACAATTACCATAAGGCCTCTTCCTGGGTTATCAGGTTAACCTTCCGTCTCATTTGTTGTAAAAGAGTAGAAGAAGATGCAACATCTCTCTCATTGAGCTTCTGATATAGTTCTCTATTGTTAGCTTGAACTTCCTCAAGATCTTTCCTGAATTTAGCCATAAGGCCTCCAATTGTGCAATTCAAAGATTAGCATTCTCCTACTATTGATTTTGAGACATCTAGTCATGAATTTCAACTTGACGTACCTGGGAGGTGTATTATTGTGGCAATTGTTCTTAATGAATTGCCTGAGGGGCCCTGCTTCCCCTTAGAGTGTTAGTATCCTTAGACTTAGTTTTAGTTATTGTAGGATGTAAGAAACAGATTGCAACAATTGTTGATATTAGAATTTAGAGTGAAGGGTATCTCGGATACAGGCTTACAAGTACCTTGCAAAATAGAAAAAAGGTAAGGCTAAGGGGGTATTAAGGGAGTTTTAGTATAGTCGCTTTGATGCCCAAGTAAGTGAAAGGTATTAAAAAAGAAAGTAAAGATAAGAATATAAATAGCAAAGTATTTAGAAGAACCTATTGCCTGTCATCCGATCTTCCTGTTATAGCTGTAAGTCTATTTGAAAATGGTAACTATTGCCTCTAAAACCATACTGTATGCTCGATTTGAACTTAGGACCACTCTTCGATTTAGGGGGACGTAGTTGATGTCATTATGGCCTATGGGTGGTCATTTAGACAAGGGAGTTAACTATTCATGCTTATCGTTAGAATTTGAACCTCATAGCTCTAACAGCATTAAAATCTAATCTATGGGTAATGATTTTATAGTAAGGGAGTTCATCCTAACTTACTCCAATCAAATTTGGCTTGTAGGCATTGAAACAACTAAGTTTTTTGAAGTGGCCCATTCACTTGGTGAAACTTGAAAGAGGTTAAGACTAGAAGAATAGGGAGATGTGATTAGGCAGTAGGTAGGGAACAACTCTAAGTAGGTTGCTTCATGTCCTTGGGAAAAACGTCTATCAACAACAAGTAGGTGATAATAGCTCATATGTGAGCCTATTTATTATGTTATCAATTGTGTTAGCTCATATGTAACTTTATGAGATTTTATCTTTGCTATGTTTTTTATTTTTATTTTTATTTTTTTCCTTTTACTACATATTGAAAGTACAATTGGTTTTGAAGTAAGATCTTTAACCATGAACCGAGATAGAGCAGCGTGAAGTAAAAAGGATTGAAGAGATAGTGAAGGTAGTTGTAAAAGAGCACATTAAATGTATGGAAGCATTGATAAAAATGTTTACTAAGGCCTTAAAAGAATAATTAGAGTACATAAATAAGAAAATTAGTGAGCTCAAGATGCAAAATTTAGACTGCACATCAACTTTTAGTTGTAACATTAGTGATAGAGGCAAGCAATTTAAAATAAACAACAAAAAAAATTAAGATGTGAATGGGGAATACAATAGAGTTTAATACCTGAAGCGGATGGTCTTGAAGCTTGGATTTACAAATTTAAGCAATATATTGAGTTAGACTCAACTTTGAAAGCATTGAAGGTTGTTGTAGTAGGATTTACTTTGAAGATATGGCACTATAATGGTACCACTCTTACATTCAAAACCATAGCAACACTAGTATCCTTATATGGAAGGAATTGCTTAATGTGATGCAAAGAGGTTTCATGAGAAGCCATATGAAGATCCAATGGTAGTGTCTAGAGAATTACAAAGTTAGGTTGTTATAAGATCACATAGATGAATTTAGTCAACTCATTACCTAGGTAAAAATTCCTGAATCCTACCTCGTAAGTTGTTTTCTTTATGGCTTATGCCTTGGCATACAATATCCAATTCAGATGTTTCAATCCCAATCATTACATCAAGCATGTACTTTAGCTAAGTTGCAAGAATCGACCCTATTAGCCACTAGATAGTACTAAAAACCTACACCAAGATCCTATTCTTACATACCAAACATTTCCAATAATCCATACATAACCACTCTTTATGAGTATGCAAGTCGATTTCATCACTTTCGCAAATGATTCAACTTTTACTATCTAAATAGCTATTCAAAGCAAAGAGAAAAACAAAAAGAATGTTAAAACTTAATATAAAAGCAAGGGGATTCGCTAAGTAGATAAGCATAAATCCTTTACCCAAAAATCATAGATATACGATATGAGTGAAGAAAGAAGAGAAGATTGAGTCTCGATTAAGTGAGACTTTGCCTTAAAGACCAATGAAATGCAACCGGTAAGCTTTATTTATACAAAAAGTTATTTGAAATGCTTTTATGGCTTGGAGTATGGAGTTACCATGAAACTGGCGAGCATAGTCAATGTAATCCTTGATTATGGAGAGCCAATAATAAATAACTAATCTTTGGATTCTGTCTTAAAATTTAGGTCCTTAGCTGATGAACACCTGTTGTAATGGTGAGAGGGGTTAGAGTTTGTAGCTACATGGCTAAGTAAACGGGGCTGAAGTTTAGCACAAAGCTTTCTTGTACTTCATTTAATGGAATAGAAAGATGCCTTCGCGTACCAAAACAAATTCCTACCCAGCATCTTTTAATCCTAATACATTCATCACTAAAACCAATTTTCCATCCAATACATAGTCCTAAGAATTCAAGCTTGCTCAATCCAACTCTACCACTTACAAAACCTAAAAGAAATTTACATTAGAAGAATTAGATGATAGTAGATTTGTTTTTATGGTGATGAACCTTTTATACTAGGCCATAAATGTAAAATTAGGAGGTTGAACTTACTATTAGTAGAGAAGGAGGAAAATGAGGAAGTGAAGGAGGTAGATAGGTTAGACAAAATGGAATTGGATGAAGAACTCTCAAAATTAACTTTGAATACTGTCGGTGGTAAGGAAGAGTTTAGTGAAGGTACTATAAGATTGATTAGATTTTTAAGAGTAGGATGTTAAGTATCATGATAGACACTGGAAGCTCGTCGAATTTTATAGATGAGAGGCTAATTAAATTGCACTATAACACCTATAACATCCTTTCAACTTACCTTTGCTAATGGTATTACTCTTGTGTGTACTTCAAAGATTAGTAACTTCACTTAGATATGCAAGGGCAAGAGTTTAAGTTGAAGTGCACCTTCTATCCCTTGCTAGTAACTTAATCTTAGGCATTTCTTAGTTAATTATGCATGACACCATACAATGGAACTTTAAGAAACTAACTATGGAATTTGCGTAGGACTAAAAACATTGCTTGTTGAAGAATGAGAGAAAATAGCTATGGGTGATTAGGATGAAGGATCTATCAAAGCTTTTGAAGTATTCCTAGCATGCTTTCCAGTTACATTATTGGGTTCTACTTATACAAAACTTTGCTAAAGGATGATATAACCAATAGAGACCATACTAGCTGTTAATGAGTTTATTAGATGAGTTTTTTGATTTATTTGAAGAGTCAAATAGATTACCACATAGGTGAGAATATGACCACAAGAAACATTTACAAGGGAGTTCCAAACTTATTAATTTGAGGCCATATAGGTACTCCAATGTTTAGAAGTCGGTATGGTATACCTTAAATATAAGGTAATAGAACTCTACTTATTGAAGTGTCTTTTATTGTAATGGCTTGGAGTTTATTGGAACTCCATAGTTAAGCATACATAATGGAGAGTACTCTTAGAATAAGTGACCTCATAGGAACCAAGTAGCACTAGAAACAAAATCATATGACATATCATACAAAAAAAAAAAAAAAAAAAACCTCTATGGGAGGAGTTTTGATCAAGTTGTTACTAGAGTAATCTACTAGCCAGAAGCGGGAGAGTTAAGTGCTACGGGATGGGGGCACCTCTTGAGCTTGTATTGGAGCACATATAGAGTCCTCCCCATAAGGTGGTGATCCTAAACTTATGTGCCAAAACTGATGAGGATATTAATTTGATAAGGGAGGTAAATTGTGATACCCCTTAAATAAAAGGTGATGAAACTCTAATTATCATGGCATTTTTTGGTATATCAGCTTAGACTTCATCAGAAATCCAAAGTTAAACATACTTAATGGAGAGCACTCTTAAGATGGGTGAATTTCTAGGAAGCAATAAGCACTAGGGAAAAAATCATATGGCATACCATGTCAAAGTAGACAATACCTTGGTGAAAAAAGTTTCAGTTGAGTCATTATAGTCATTTTTGGAGGAAATGGTGAAAATGTTGAAAAGTGGTGTTACACAATACATCCATAGCCTATTTGCTTCCCTTAGTTGTGTTAGTAAGGAAGAAGGATAATAATTAGAGAATGTATGTATATTACTGGGAATTGAATAAGTAAACAACTAATGATAGGTTTCTAGTTCACATTATTAAAGAATGTTTTTGATGAGTTACTTAGAGCTGCATGTTTTAGCAAGTTAGACTTAAGGTCCAATTACCATCAAATTTGAGTGCACCCAAATGATATTTATAACATTGTCTTTAAAACACATAAAGGACATTATGAATTTTTTTGTCATATCTTTTAGCTTAATTAATGCTCCATCGACTTTTAAAGGCTTGATGAATCACATATTTAAGGCTTATCTAAGGAAATTCATCTTAGTCTTTTCTAATGACATTTTGGTTTATAGTGCAGCTCTAGAGGAACATCAAAGGTATTTAAGGCTAGTTTTTGATGGTTGAGGAAGGAAAGACTCTATATGAAGCAAAGCAAATGTGTATCTAACACTAGTCAGATTAAGTATCAATAAAGAAGGAAGGAGTGATTGTGCATCCTAAGAAGTTGAATTAGTCCTTGATTAACCCAATCCTAAGAATTTAAAATAGTTAAGGGTTTTTATTTTTTTTGGGTTTTGATCTATGATTTATTAAAGGTTACAACAATGTAGCAAGGTCGTTCACTAATGCTATTAATAATTTGAAGATAACACTAATTAGTATATCAATAGTAAGAATGAAGCCCCACAAAATTTCCAAACCTAAACCAAAGAAAAATAGTTGGAGTCTATATGAGTCTCTTGAATCATAAAAAGGAAGAATTAAATTAAAAGTGAATATTAAAATAGAAAACCTTAATGATATATTTAAGACTCTAAAGTTACAATTAAAGCCTTAAACACACCTATGAAAACCCAAAAATCCAAATTAATTTCGAACGTGTGAAAGACCCTAAATTGACTTTAAATAAATATAAAAAACCTTAAGTTAATTAATAAATTCCAATTGTATGGTCAAACCATTCACCAATTACTCGCAAATTGATTACTCGCTTAAAAGTATTAATTTGCCTTCAAAATCGTAGTGGAATAACAATAATAAATTATGAACTAGACAATAAATAATTAAATAAAAGAACCTAATAATCTTAATTAATTTAATTAAATAGGAAGAAACCAAAAATTAAAATTAACTGGGTTCATACTTGCATGTTGTAGTGTAATGTATATAGAATTCGGTTTTAGGCTCGCACATTTGCACAAATATCATCTATAGCTTAGATATGCATCTAACTAGAATTTAACATCAAGAATCAACTAAACTTGGACTTAGGCCTCCATTAGAATAGAGAAAACCTAACATGAGCCTTAAGTATTGTCCCTATATGCAATCATTATTGGAATATTTTTTGTCCCCAAAAATTTCCATAGCTTTATAACTAATTTGCCTAATCCTAATTTCCTCGCCCTTGTTTTCTACAACACATAAAATATCCCCTAAGAATCCACTCCTAAAACCTTCAAAAGAAAACCTAAAATAAAAGAAGGAAAATTAAAGTTGGGTTTTGGATCTGGCCATTGACCTGACTACCTGAACGCTTTATTGCCACCATACACCACCAAATTACACGAGGCCATTACTATGTGAACCATCACTCCCCCAACTACCTTGTCAACAAACATCCATCCTCATTAGATCTCATTTTAGTTGCGAAGCTAGGAGGAGAAGTGAAAGCTTTGATTGATATGAACTTAAGTCCTTCAACTTGAATCTTCTACTTACCAAAACTATACCCATGAAATCTTGATAGATTAGGACTAGAAATTGTAGCTAAACATGTTAGGATCATGTTAATGTCATTTTAGAATCATATAATCATGTATTTATTCATGAATTTAGATAGATTGTTACTTGCATCTTTGTAGTGTAAAATTGAATCCATTTAGATATCATGAAAAGGATTAAAGAAACTCCATAAAACCCATGTTATATGTTTAGATTGAACCATGTATAGGTATTTTCACATCATATCTTTTATTTTCATATGTTAATTTAGTGAAAAATGAATCAAATCACAATATAGAGCTAGTTTGTTGCATTAATCATCAAATTTAGTGCATATAGAGTATTAATCCTTAAAAATCCATGTTTGATCATCACTTAATGTTAGATATACTTGTTTTAATTATTACTTTAGAAGGTCAATCGCATTATTAATTAAGTTTAGTTAAGATTTATGACTTAAACTTACAAGGCATTAGACCAAACATTGTTTATTGTGAGTAGAAAAGCTTAAATTGGACTATAAGTTAAAAAAAAAACCCATTTAGAGCATATTAAATTGCTAATTCTAGATCTAAAACTTAAGTAATATTAGACTAATTAATAAGATTAGTAAGTTATTAAGCCTAATAGAGTAAGTTAGAGTCACATTAGAGACTACAATAGTTTTTAATGATTGTTTCTTTATTATCACTTATATTCTACGTACCATTAGAGTAAACTAGCATGTAGTAGTAGCCTTATAAAATGTAGGGAGGATTCTAGATCGATGGAGACATTTATTTGGGATGTCTTTGTGGCATATAGCATACTACCATGACTAGCCCACCCTTCAAGTCTTAACAAAGACTCCTAGACTATAACAAGGTGTTTATGATGAAAATCAATGTAAGTGGAGATAAAATGGGAGCTATATTGATGTAAGAACACTATCCCATTGCTAAACTTAGTAAAATGTTGTCTTTAAGGCAATAATCACTCTTTGTTTACAAGAAGGAACTCTTAGCTTTAGTATTTGTGGTGGATAAGTGGAGATATTATCTTGTAGGTTAGGATTTTTTATTGAAACAAACCACAAAAGTTTGGAATTCTTACTTAAGTAATGTTTAACTACCTTAAGCCAATAGAAGTAGTATGAACTTGCTTAGCATAGATTATGAAATCCAATATAAAGGTGGTAAAAGCAATGCAGCTAAAGATGCATTATCTTGTAAAGGATATGATATGGTTTACAAATTTACCACTATAATTACTAAGCCATAGTTACTAGAACTAGGAAGTACTTTAGAAGAGCTACTGTTTATTAATAGATATTGCACAACCTGAAACATGGCAAGAATTGCAAAATTTTACCATTGAAAGGAGAATCTTGAGGAGGAAGGGCAAAGTTGTAAATAGGCCTTCTCGATCCTTAAGACAAAAGTTACTGCATCTATATTATGATAGAGTAATTGGAGGGCACTTAGGGGTTCGTATGACTTATAGGAAGTCAAGGCTAATGTTTTCATTGGCCAAAGCTAGAAATAGATATATACCAATATGTGAGGGAATGTAATGTGTGCTAGTGACATCTGTTTGACAATGTTGCAACTTCGAGTGATAGGGCTATGCGAAGGACAGATGAGGTTAGACGTATTGAAGGTGGGTCTAAGCTTATTGAAAGCTTGAAATGGAGATGGGATTGTGTGAAAAGAGAAGCAAATAAGCAAAACCTACATCAATTCCTAGGATATGATGCACCAATAAACTATCAAAGACTCATGAATCAACATATGTTGCATGAGTTGGTCTAATAAGGGTACTCGTCACCTAACCTTGCTTAAGGATTAGGATAAGAGTGATAATAAGTAAGCAAACAAAATGGATGTTTACAAGCTAGGAAGAAAGACTTAGAATATTTTGTAATAATGTTGAAGATGTTGTGGCTGCAATGTATAAAGGATATTTATACCTAATATTTTAGGGAAACTTGCCCATAGTGGAAAAGACAAAAAGGGTAATGTCTTAAATAAGTAAGGTAAAAGGAATGTAAAAGGGTATATATAAAATTCAAGAAAGCGTCCAATCTATACAGTAAATTCCATCACATGGTAGCTGGATACATAGCTAGTGGTCATTAGTAGTGGTATTGGCATAGATAGTAGAGGTGTCAAACTGGATTGAAGACTCTTCTAAGGTAGATTTAGCTCAAACATGCTTTGGACAACTTGAGTTTAGGCTGGCCAAGCAGGCGATTGATTGAGCAAAGCTGTAAACCCCTAAAAGTTTCGATCTAGTTTTTGAAATAGACTCAGCTATATTAGACAATTTAGGAGTTAAGAAGGCTAATTAAAGTGAAAACCCTAAAAGAATTAATCAATTGTGTAAAGAACTTTTCTACCCTAAATGTTTCTAAATGCTAAGGATTTCATTCAAAAGTGATAGAAACCCTAAAAATGATTACCTTAAAGACATATGTGCACTAATCCAACATGATATACCCTAAAACCCTAATTGATAATATAATGCTTATATTTTGCCAAATCATTAGTAAAAGGTTAGAGATGACCCTCATTCATGCTTATATGATTCGAACTCTCAAGTAATCCATTAGAAACTAAGATAATGAGTCATAGATTATATTTATCCCTTAAGTATATGATTAAGATAGTCTTACTTAGGGTTAGGGTTATAGTTGAAGATTAGGTTACATCTAGTGAACTTTAATACTCAAATTAGTACTTTTTCAACTTGTTAACCAAAGTAGTTTATCAAATGAGATATGTAGACTATAAAGACCTAAAGTAAGATCTCATTAACCATATTTACAAATCAATTTATCATATACCTCATTTCTTCTCATTTCCTTCATTTTTCCCCTAATTTCTCTTAATTACTACATTATGTGCACAAAATTACACATACTTAAGGAATATTGACTAAGATAATGCATGTTGACCAAATTCCAAAAGTTGACCAAGTCAACATTTTGAAAAGTCCACAAAAGACTAAGAGATAAGGAAAATATCTCTTCCTTAATGATGGCTTTCCTTTCTTTTTCTTTTGATTTTTCTTTTTCTCTTTCTCACAATTGTTGCTGTCTACATTTCTCCCTTCTAGACCCCACCACTTGTTGTCTTCCATTATGAAAATCAAACAAAAGAAACAAATCAAAACCTCCCTTTCCATGTCGTGAACTCCCTTTCCTCTTTCACTTTCATTCCTTTACTTTTGTCTCCATAACTTCAACACAATTAAAGGTATGTCTTTAAGTTGTTTTATGTTACTTTATATTATTCATTACTTAGTTAATTAGGTTGATTAGATAAGTAGTTATGTGTTTAGTGTTGTCTTAAAGAAGAGGAAACAAAGTTTCCATCTTTAAGTATAGAAATTAGAACTTTTGAAGAAGAAGAAAGGAAGACATGAGTATAAGCTTATAAGTATGTACAAATAAGGAAATACCAAAAGAGTACAAGTATATGAACCTTTGTACATGAGTATTTATCATGTACATAACCTAACTTAAGATCATATCTAAATATACATACCTATACTACACTAAATATATACATAAAAACACAAAAGCATGGAATTAGGAAGCTTTTCTTAAGGAAAAGCTTAGGCATACGAATTTAGTATAAAAATACGTATCCAACCGTATAGGTATATGAGTATGTATACACATATAAATACGGTATAAGTCTAAGTATAGATATGAGTATAAGTATGTATAAGGTATATGTACATAGGTATATGTACATAAGTATAAGAGAAAGGGGTAACATGTACATAATACATATACATATGACATAAGCATGAGGAAAGACTTATGTAATCATATGATGAGGTAAGTGATGACATAAGCAAGTGGTGACATAAGCAAAAGATGATGTAAGCGATGACATAAGCATAGGTTTAGAAAATAAGAAAAGTGTAGGTAATTAGATACTTAAATTAGTAAATCCTAATACACCTTCTAAATTGGATTATACCTAATTCAGTACATGAATTAGTAATAGCAAAGTAAAATTCTTTAATTATAAGAATTTAAGGAATAAAAGATATAAATATAAGTAATAAGAGTACTTAAGTGTTCATAGCTAAAAATTTCTATAAATTTAGTTTATAACGTAAAATAGAGGTCTTAACACCCAAAACAGATATTACCATGTGAATATATGTTCAGAAAAGATGAAAAATGACTATAAATTCATAAATATAAAAAATAAAACGAAAAAGTTACATACGATTGAACTTAAAGTCTTACCGGGTAAAAGTTGATAGTAATTCAAGTAGAATTAGGTAATTAGATGTTTAGAATTAGTAGTTAATTCAAATAATTACTAGCGTTGTTATCACATAATGATCAGGTAACCCTAAGGTGAACGAGGACCTCCCAATCGATTACTACGATTAGGGCAAATCACTATGGCCGAGTGAGTATTTATCCTATGATTCCATGCTTGATTGTGATTGTAGATAGTGGACTTAAATATTATTGTTACTTGACTACTGTGTGGGGTTCAGGAAATGCTTGCGTATGTAATTGTATGTTGAGTTATGAAATTACCTTAAATACAGAAAATGCCTTGTTTATTGCATGGTAGTATAGAAAATGATTGTGTGTATTATTGAATGGTCACGGCATAATTTGGACTAAATTATACTCGACTTATAAAAAGAAATTGGAACATGCATTAACATGCATAGCATGGATACTATTCCTGCCGTCACATCACACGGAGGTAAAGAGAGGCCATTCAGGGGTTGATATTATTGATTTATTTGGTTCTGTATGGTGCACTCGTACAAAATGACTTTACCCTAGCCCGCGGGAACACTAGGCGTTGGAGGCGCCAACCGCCTACTTAAGGGTCAAGTCTAGAGGCCTCCGTTTAGGGGTGAGTGTGGACTGCAGGGGCCCACTCACAATTATACTAGAACTTAGGTTTTTTTCTGAAAATAAAATAATGATTTGATATAAGTACGGAACATGGAGTTCCATAGAAAAGTAAGTTCTAGTATAATACCCGGATCTGATTGGTGCCGTGTAAACTCCAACCCTGACTTTGGAGGGCGTTAAATCCAAGTTACGTATATGAACTAGTTAGGTATGTGTATTGTTTGGAATTCTGTTTGATCATTCATTCATATGCGTGACTATAATGTACTTATAACTTGCTTATGGTGTGGCTGAGGGTTTTGCTCACTTGGCTTAGGCTTACACCCCTTTAGACTTTTGTTGCAGGATAGCCTATTCGTAGAGATAGGACGAGGGATGCCACAGGTTAACTTGGAGACTTAGGTAAGAGCGAGCTGTCCTGTGTATTAAGAGAACTGTTAATGTAGATCTTTACTTATGTACTTTTAGTTTCTTAGTATTGTAGACTTAGATGTACTCTCTTACTATATAATATAAGCTTTATAGTTCAAATTTAATATAAATATGTTAATGTGATGATATCATGTGAATCTGTGTGTTCTTTGGAAACTAGTGGTTGTAGAGCCTTGTATATTGTGTGAAGAGTTCTTGGTTGGAAGGGTAACCAATCAAGGGTTCTTCGTACAATATACGGCGTCTGCTACGACTAGGCCGTCCTCAGTTCGTGACAAAAGCTGTTGCCTAAGTGCTCTTTAGGTCGACGTTGGAAACAATCGATAGGCATAGGCGAGCTTAGCTTGGATAAGGCAGCAAGTCAGTAGATTGAAGCAACTTGGACTCATCAAATTTAGGTCGATATAAGAGAATTTGCTTGTCTAGCTCTCAAGCCTTTGAGCTCGAGTCAAAGGTCTGGTGTTTTGATTCCTATCATCCCTATTAGGTTAATAAAGATTTAGGATCAAATCCAGCTAGTCTTCATTCAATTCTTCATTCAGTTAGCAAAGGCTAAAGTTGATAATGTTAAACATATAAAATACTCTAAAATCTTCTAGTAGATCTAATTAGTATGCATTTTTGTTTATCTTCTGGAGTATACTAAATGGTCTTTCAATATAGGTAAGCAACTTATTCTTCCACTTGTTAGGAAATCTCTCTTTGCTCAAATGTAGCCATACTTGGTTGCTAAGCTAAAATTGCTTAGTCTTCCTACATTTTCCTTTTACTTTTAACTTTCTAACAACTTGGTCAATGTGCTAAATAACTTGTTGGTAGATTTGTTGGAGAGATTGAGCTCTAGTTCTTCTTGGTTAATTGAGGGTATTGGGTGTGATTAAGAGGCAACTCAAGATTGAAACCATAGACAACCTCAAATGAGGCATGTCTAGTGGTTTCATGTACAATTATGTTGTAAGAAAATTTACTATAAGTAGGTAGACATCCTAATCGGCTATGTTCTTTCCTACTGTAGCTTGAAGTAATGACCCTAGGGTACAGTTGACAACCTCCGTTTGATCGTCAGTTTGAGGATGGTAAGAAGTACTGAATAGTAGCTTAGTTCCCATTCGACGCCAAAGAGTTTACGGTCTAACACTACAATCCTCGACACTCCATGCAAGCGAACAATTTCCTACATTAATAAAGAAGTAGTAGCCGAAACATCGTTAGTTTTGGTGTAAAGCACAAAGTGTGCCATCTTACTAAATCTATCTATGACGACCGTAACAAAGTCTTTGCCTCGAGCAATTCAAGGTAATCCGAGGACAAAGTCCATGCTCAAGTCAACCCATGGTTTGGTTGGGATAAGTAGAGGCATTACTTTCCCTTGTTCAACTCAGCTTTTGGCCATCTTGTAGGTAGTTCATCCTTCAATCATACGGTATACGTCTTGTTGCATTTTAGGCTAGAAGAACCTTGCATTCAATAGCTCATATGTCCTCCTTTCTCTAAAATGTCCAGAGAGCCCACCAGAATGACCTTCCCTCACCAATAATTCCTTTAAGGAATAGTTCAGCATACATAACTTGCCACATTGAAACAAGTAGTCATCCTCTATGTAATATTCATCAACTATTCTTCCCTCTCCACAATGTTTGCATATGGGGCCAAAATAAGGATCATGTGGATATTGTTCTTTAATGCTCACAAACCCAAGAGTTTGGTCTGTAGTTCAGTAAGTAGAACATGTCTTCTAAATAAGGTCTTAACAATTACATTAGTCTTGCCTTATTTGTACTTAATTACAAAGTTGAATCCCTCCAGGAATTCAATCCATTGAGCTTATCTTTTCGATAGCTTTGGTTGGCTCCTTAAATATCTTAAGGACTCATAATCAGTGTATATGACGAATTATTTTGACAAAAGGTAATGTTGCCTTACTTGAAGAACTTAGATCAATGTTAAGAGTTTTTTGTCAAACACAGAGTAGTTTAATTGTGCTCCCTTGAGTTTTTCACTGTGATAGGCAATAAATCAGCCTCCTTGCAACAGCACAGCTCCAATGACAACACTTGATGCATTGCTTTCTACCTCAAACACCTTCTTAGAGTCAAGCAAAGTTAAGACTGGGGTAGAGGTCAACTTTTCTCAAACACCTCTCTTCTTTCTATCCCTACTTAAACTTTATGTTCTTTGTAAGCTTGGAAAGGGGTGTAACTATTGAACTAAAGCCTTAAATGAAACGATGGTAGAAGGAAGCCAATCTATGGAAACTCCTCACCTTAACATAAGAAGATGGGGTCATCTACTCAAAAATAGCTTAAATTTTCTCTTCATCAACCTTCAATCCTCCTTTACTAACTACATATCCTAGGAAGATCACGTCTTATTAGAAGAAAAAAACACTTCTTCAAATTCCTAAACAATTTCTCCACTCGGAGGATATTGAAATCAACTCGGAGATTTTCAATATGACTTGCTAGGTTAGTATTGTATATAAGGATATCATCAAAGTAGACCACAACACATTTTTGGATCAACTCTCTCAAAACATGGTTCATCAATTGCATAAAAGTGCTTGGGGGCATTTAATAACCCAAAAGGCATCACTATCCATTCATATAATTTATGTTGAGTTTTGACGGCAACCTTCCATTCATCACCTTACCTCATACGATTTAGTGGTAGCTTGATTTCAAGTCAATCTTGCTGAACAGTCTGGCACCACTTAGTTCATTAAGCATGTCTTCTAGCCTCGAGATGGGATACTTGTACTTGATTGTAACCTTGTTTACAAGTCTACTATCTACACACATTTACTAAGTACCATCCTTTTTCGACACAAGTAATACAAGCATAGCACAAGGGTTGGGACTTTCTCTTACATAACCTTTTTTTAGTAGCTTGTTTACTTGTCTTTAGATATTAGTAGCTTGCTCAGGGCTCATCTGATAAGCTGGTTTGTTCAGTAGAGTAGCATTAGGTGTCAACTCAATGCAATGTTCAATGCTTCGGAAAGGGGATAATCCTTTAAGAAATTGCTTAGGAAACAAATTGACATAATCATTTAATAGTTCTCGAACTTCCTCGAGTAGCACAACTTGCTCCCTTAACTCTAATAGTTTCTTGACTAATAGATAGGCTGGCATGTCAGGCTTGATTGCTTCTTAGAGCTCGGCTTTGCTTAGAATCAAAGCTTTCTTTCATCTTCGAGCTAATTTATCTTGTAATTTGCTCACTTAGTTAGGGGTCATAAGGTTTAGAGTAATCTTCTTGCCATCTTTCTCAAGTGTATACATGTCCCCGAACCCATCATGAATAACCCTCTAATAAAAAAGCTAAGGTCAGCCCGGCAATACATGTGAGGTGCACATAAGTAATACATCACAAAGAACATTATCAAAATAATTCCTAATTGAGATCGATAGCAGTACTTACTGAGTAACATGCAATGCTCCATTCTCATTTAGCCAATGCAACTTGTACAGTTTGAGTTATGACAAGGTTAGCAAATTAAGCTTCTAAGCTAGGTCGGTAGATACTACATTAGTGTAACTTCTACTGTCTACTATGAGTGTACATACTTACTCAATCACTTAACATGTGATGTAGAATAGATTCTCTCTTTACTCTTCCTTTGTAAAAGGTTCAATACTCATCACACGTCGAACAACCAAAGTTAACTTGTCTACATTATCGGCAAACACATTTTCCTTAACTAGCTCGTCATTAACCTCAACTTCTTCCTTCAACTCTCGTTTCTCCTCAAGTTCCTCATCTTTACTATCTACTTTAATCTTTGAAACATCTCCCTCGATGATCATAATTCTTCTGTTTGGACATTAGATAGCCATATGCCCAAACCTCTATCACTTAAAACACTTGATCTAACTTGTCTTTCATCTAAATACTTATCTTTCGTCCAGATCCTTGTCCTTTATGAAATGTTCTTGGTGGTACTTCACCATCACTTAGTTAACACCTTTATTCAACTTTAACATTTGTCTTCCTATTCAACTTGATACTATATTGAGCATAGTTATTACTTTGAATTGTTTGGCAAGATTAGACAAGCTGGCTCATTAGAGGCCGGCTCAGCCTATTCCTCCTCTATCTTTTCTCATGCTAGGCTATTCTTATAACCTTATCCAATATAGTAAACTATTAAAGCTTTACTACATGTTGGATATCATTCCTTAACCTAATAAGAAACCTGGATGCTATTTAAGTTGACTCATTAGCTTCACAACGAATCATGAGCATCTAAAATTCTTGAACACACTCGTCAACTATTCTACTTCCTTGCCTTAGCACTTGAAGTTGAGTAAAGGTATTCTGTAGATAAGTATTTGGCACAAATCTATTTCTAAGGACCTTCTTCATCTTAAGCCAAGTGCTAACTTCCTTATATCCTTCTCATCTCCTTATGTTCTGGAAGTTCTTTTACCATAACATAGCATAGCTTGAGAGCTCTACAAAAACAATCATCACTTTCTCGTGGTCCTCATACTGATAGTAATAAAAAAACCCTCTTTACTTTCTCTTTCCGATTGAGATAATCATCTGCATCTCCTGAAACATTAAAATTCGGCATTAAAGCTTCAAATGGTCAGTAGCTTGGGGTGCACGAGCTCCCTCTTCTACCTCAACGTACCTTTCTTCTTCACCCTCTTCATCTACTTTACCCAAGGCCTCCTACTCATTCACCTCGATTTCGTTCAACTAAGATTTGTCCTCTCGCGGGCTAAGATGCTTGGGGAGTGTTCTAAATGGCAGTAGCAAAATGAAAGGCTAATGCATGAACAACTCTGGTCAGGTTGGCGATCACATTAGCCATATCATCAAATTGCTTATCAATGCTTCTAAGAGTATTTCAGGGTTGTCAACTATGGTAGAGAACACCACTATTATCTTCTCCAACATAAGCATTTACATTCAAATTAGTCATCCTTTACTCAACACTAATGCTTCTCATAAAACAACATACTTATGGTTTCTAAGAACTCAACTCACTATTCCATAGAAAATACACATCTACAACTTGCTCTGTTTTCATAGCCCAAAACAAAGTATAATAGGGTACATACATTACAACAAACCAACACATCTCTTACTGACTTAAGCACTCATAGCGAATTCTTACACAACAACTACACATTACGACAACCAATACGACTCATAGTATAGTAATAACAAGCGCAAATGCATCTTACCTAGATGAACCTCCACTTGGATACCAAGATTATAAGACTGTACCAAGGACAGACGAGGTTAGTCGTATCAAAGATGGGTCCAAGCTTACCAAAAGCCTAAAATGGAGGTAAAACTATGCAAAAAGAGAAGCAAATAAGCAAAATCTACGATAAGCTCCTAGGATATAACACATCAAGAAACTATCAAAGATTCACTAATTAACTCGATATGTCGTGTGAGTTGGTCTAATGAAGGTACTCGCCACCTAGTCTTGCTTAAGGATTAGAATAAGAGTGATAACAACAAGCAAGCAAACAAAAGGGATGTTTATAAGCCAACAAGAAAGACTTAGAATATTTTATAATAATGTTGAAGATGTTGCGGCTACAATGTATAATGGGTATTTATGCTTGATATTCTAGGGCAGCTTGCTTAAAGTGGTTAAAACAAAAAGGGTATTGTCTTAAATAAGTAAGGTACAAGGAATGCAAAAGGGTATAAATGAAAATTCAGGAAAGTGTCCAGTCTATACAATAGATTCCATCACTTGGTGGCTGGACATGTAGCTAGTGGTCATTGGCAACACTTTTAGCATAGCAGATAGAATTGTTTGGCTAGTCAGGTTATTACTAAGATGGGTTGTAGACTCTTCTAACATAGATTCAACTTAGACATGTTCTAGATAACTCGAGTTCAAGTTAGTAGAGTAGGTGACTAGTTGAGCAAAGCTATTGCTTAAGTGTTCCTCAAGTCGGCAATAGGAGACAATCAATACGCACAAGAGAGTTAAGCTCAGGTAGGGTAGCAGGTCGGTAGATTAAAGCATCTCAGACTCATTAGATACAGGTCAGTATAAGAGAATTCAGTTAGCCAAACCCTCAAGCCTTGAGCTTGGGCTTGGGTTAGAGGTTCTGTATCTGATTCTTATCATTGAGTTTACTACAACCCTTAATGATTCCTAAAGGGTGTTAGTATGAGATAAGTCTAGATTTCATTGAAGGGCTCCCTTAATCTAATGGAAGAGAAGTTGTCACGATGGTCATAGATAGGTTAAGCAAATACACACACTTGACACTTCATTGCACTTACTTATCTATATACAACCCATCATGTAACCTTTGGTTATTAAGAGAATAAAAGTCACATGGAATGTCCGAGAGCATCATAAGTGATCAAGATCTAGTGCTTATAAGTTCCTTTTGGAAGGAATTCTGTAAACTATAGGAAGTAAAATTGAAGATTTCCACTACATACCACTTGTAAACAGGCAGTTAAATTGAAGTATTTAACAAATGCATAAAAACCTATTTGTAATGTATGACTAATAATAATCCTAAGAATTAGAGTCAATATTTAGCCTTATTTTAATACTAGTACAATACCAATTATCATGTGAGTGCTAAAGCTACCCCATTTAGATCTTATATAGCTACTACCTTTGCTACATCTGCTGTATATCAAAGTCAATTCAAGAAATTCAATAATTGACTACATGCTTAGTAATTGAGAAGAAGCAATTAAGATGCTTAAGTTTCTTTTAAAAAGGACATAAAATAGGATGAAGCAAGAAGTCAATAGATATAGGATAAATCGAAGAGTTTAAAATTGTAAATTATGTCCTTTTGAAGCTATAACCCTATCAATAAGGGAGCTTAAGACAACATGAAGAACATAAGTATTAGCCAATAGTATTATGGATCCTATAAGGTTATTGATAGAGAGGGCAAAGCCATTTACCAACTTGATTTGTCACTTGAAGCCTTAGTAGACACATTTCATGTATCATAATTGAAGAACTTCCAAGGATAGAGGCCCAATTCACTACCTTCTTTACTTATAATAAACATAGGAGAGGAGTTAAAGCCAGTGGCTAGAGTAGAAATGAAAATGATGAAGAGACAAAATCATGCTAAGACTATGGGCCTTATCTTATAGAAGAGCAGACCACCATCTGAAGCTAGTCGAGAATTTTTCGTAGATCCCCTCATTTTCTCCTAGGGACAATGGAAACTTGAGAAGAGGGCAGGGTAATAAAGGATATGATAGGAATTAAGCTACAGGACCCTTGACTTGAGCCTAAACACAAAGGTTTGAGAGCATAGTAAGATTCTCCTTTCCTAACTTATGCTTAAAGATTCTGAGCTGCTTTTATTTACCGATTTATTGCCACTTTTGAGTGAAGATCTCCCAAGCCTGTCAATTGTCACTTAATGTCGACTTGAGGATTGCTTGGCTTACTCACCTTACTACTCGGCTGACCTTGTTTTGAGTTACCTAAAATATGTCTAAGTTGAATTTACCATGAAGAATCTACAATATAGCTCAGCTTCAACTAACTTAACTATACTACTTTATCTATTTCTTATAGAAGCCTGCCTATAGCTGCTAGTTACGTATCCGAGCCTTTTCATGAAGTAGAATCTACTACACGATTCATATGTTTTCTAATTTCTCTTCTATACCCTTGTACATTCCTTATACTTCACTCATTTTGGATATTACCCCTTCTTGTGATTGCTATATTTATTATGTTACTCTAGATTTATGGGTATAAATACCTTTAAATTTTGTAGCCATAGGAGAAGATCACATTGACATTATTGAATATACTTAGTTTTCTCTCTTCGTGAGCATTTCTTGCTTACTTACTTACTTTTATCCTAACTGTTAGCAAGGTTAGGTGGCGAGTACCCTCTTTAAACTACTCGTGCACCATAACAACTAGATTCGAGAGTTTTTGGTAGTTCCTCGATGTGTCATATCCTTAGAGTTAATCATAGGTTTTGCTTGTTTTAAGCACTTTCTACTCTTCATTTTGAGCTTTCTTTAAGCTTAGACCCATTCCCCAAATACGGCTATCCTCGTCTATCCTTTGTGTGATGTATCATCATGGTATCAAAGTGGAGGCTCTCATTGGGTAAGTTACTGTTGTATTGTATTATTGTTTTGTTGTAGTGATTTACATTTGTGCCTAAGTGTGTTGAAGAGTGGAGTAGCTATTGAGATTATGTATGAGTTAACTGTTAGTGTTTAAGTGAGTAGTGGAAATGGTGGTTTTACTTTTATTATGATGGTTGTTATGTGACACTTTGCTATACTTTGTTTCAAGATATCAAAAATAGAGAAAGTAGTAGCTAGATATTTCTATGTTAGGTCCGACTAAGTTAGCAATAGTGTTAGATTTTTATACTAAGATTATTTGAATTGTAGGTTTAGTTACTGTGTAGTTAGTAGGTTGATAGACTGTAAGTGATTGTATACTATTTCTAAGTGATACGGGTATTACTTATTATTAAGAACACGGGACTGAGTGAATGATGATTGAATCAAGTGTTAATGCAAGTATTAGAGATGGTAATAGTGGTGTTGTTCATCGAGGTCAACAAAACATCTTAAAAGCTCCGATAAGTGATTCGATGAAATGGCTAACTTGATAGCAGATTTGACGAAAGTTGTATATGCATTAGCCTCCCAATCCTGTTAAGGTCTTTCAAAATACTCCTTAAGCTGCTCCTCAAGTTGGGGAAGTTCCTCAAGATGCTAAACATGTGCGAAGACAACTCCTAACTTGGCAAGACCAAGGTAAAGGAGTAGGAGGAGTGGAATGACATGTCTGGAGAAAAATAGATCTAGGTGAAGTAGACAAGGATAAGAGAGTGAGTGTTATGAAGCAAAGGATAAAGCTCGCATACCATGAGTTATTGACAATATAAAACTCTAGGTTCCCAGCTTCAATGACTTTGGAAATGGTAATGATTATCCAGACTAGGAAGAAAAAGTAAAGCGAGTTTTTGAATATTACCAATATAAGGACTATGATAAGGTCTAGAATACTACTGTAGAATTTTTAGGTTATGTTGTAATGTGGTGCAGAAACTTTCAAGCCATGAGAAGACGAAATGGGTATAGAGAGATTAGTACTTGGCTCGAAATGAAGAGAGTCCTCAAAGCTAGATTTGTGTTAGACACTTACTTGTAAGATACTTTTACTCGACTATAAGAACTAAGGCAAGGAAACCGTATTATAAATGATAATGTAAGATATTTTCAAGTACTTATGATAAGATGTGAGCTTAATGAGCCTTCAATATGAACAATATCTAGATTCTTAACTAGATTGAGGGCAGATATTAGGGATGCACTGGAATTTCAATAGTTTATCACTTTAGATGTAGCTATAAAGATTGCTTAGTAAGTGGAGAGACAAAGGAGGAATAAACCAATCTGACCACAATTGAGCCGGCATATTCAATGTAGCCAACCTATCCATATTGGTAACCTAGGTCAAGACAGTGCTAAACCTAGTAACTGAAGTCATGTCCAAGCAAAAGAACCATGCTTTCAATTGAGAGGTACCAAAGACTACTAATGAGAAAGGTCAAGGATTAGGATAGAAGATGAGCCAAATCAAGTGCTTCAAGTGTCAGGGTTTTGGTTACATAGCTGCCCAATGCCCCAACCAACATACTATGGTTATCAAAGGCAAAGTCCCTACTATTGAGATAGATAGTACTAACGATGAGCTTGAAGAGAAGCTTAAACTAGAGGAACAAGCCGAGGTATGTAGCAAAGAGCTTATGGAAGAAAACATGTTTGCTGACAACCTGGATAAGCTAACTTTAGTTGTTTAGTAAGCCTTGAGCATTGAACCATTTGCTGAGGAGTAGTAACAAAAGAACTTGTTTAACATCACTTGCAAATTGATTGAGTAATTGTACGCACTCATAGTAGATAGTGGGAGTTGTACTAATATAGCATTCACTAACCTAATTCAGAAGCTTCAGTTACCAACTTTATTGTATCCAAGGCCATACAAGCAACATTGGTTAAATGAGAAGGAAATACTACACATCACTCAACAAATCCTGTTGACAATCTCCATTAGGAAGTACTTTGATGAAATTCTCTATGATATACTTCCCATGTGTGTATTTCATGTGTAATTAGGCTAACCTTAGTTTTTTTATCGAAGGGTCATTTATGATGGGTCTAGAAACATCTACACATTTGAAATGGATGGGAAGAAGATCACCTTAAACCTTATGACCCAAAGCCAAGTGAGCAAGTTATTGTCCAAATTAGGTTGAGGATCTAAAAAGACATTAGTACAAAGTAGATATGAGCCTTAAGAGGCCATTAAATCCAATGTGTCGGCCTTTTTGTTAATTAAAAGACTATTGATGTTAAAGGAGCAAGCTATGCTACTTAGCAAGTTTAGAGAACTATTGGAAGAGTATGTTAACTTGTTTCCCAAGAAGTTGCTTAAAGGATTTCCCCCTTTTTGAGGAATTGAGCATTACAATAACTTAATACTTGGTGCCGCCCTACTGAACAAGCCTACTCATTAGATAAATCTTAAGCAAGCTATTAAACTCCAAAGGTAATTCAAGGAGTTATTGGAGAAAGGATACATGAGATAAAGTCTCAATCCTTGTGTTGTACATGCATTACTTGTACCAAAGAAGGATGGTACTTGGTGTATGTATATAAATGGCAGAGCTAGAAACCCTATCCTAAGATTATATGACATGCTTGATGAACTGAATGGAACTAGAATTGTCAGCAAAATCGATACGAAGTCTAGTAGTTATCATCAAATTCATATGAAGCAAAGAGTTGAATGGAAGAGTACCTTCAAAACCAACATAGTCTATATGAATAGATGGTGATTCCCTTTATCTTGTCAAATGCCTCAAGCATTTTTATGAGGTTAATGAATCATGTATTAAGAGAACTGATCGGAAAGTGTATTGTAGCCTACTTTGATGACATCCTTGTGTACTGTTCCAACCTACCATGTTGATTATCTTCAAGTTGTATTTGATGTACTTTGATTTGAAAAACTCTTTGGAAACTTGAAGAAGTGTTGTTTTTATTAGGAAGAAGTGGTCTTCCTTGGATATGTTGTGTGTAGAGGAGGCTTACGTGTTGACATTAAGAAGATTTGAGCTATTGATGAGTAGCCGACTCCAACTACATATGGCGAAGTGAGAAGCTACCATAGACTAGCTTTCTTTTGCCACCACTTTATCAAAGGTTTCGAAAGCATTGTTGCACCTCTCATCAAATTGACAAAGAAGACTATTGAATTCAAAGTAAGGAGAAAGAGAAGAACGAAGGTTTTCCAAAGTGAAGAAGAGGTTGACCTCTACACTCATATTGGCTTTGCTTGATTTTAAGAAGGTGTTTAAACTTAAGTATGATACATCAAGTGTTGGTATAGAAGCTGTGCTAATGTAAAAAGGTTGACTTGTTGCATATCATAGTTCAAAGTTAAGAAGACCCCCATTGAATTACTCTGTATATGACAAAAGACTCTTTACACTGATCCTAGCGCTTTAAGTGTGGTAACATTACCTTCTCTAAGAGAATTTGTCGTTTATACTAATCATGAGTCCTTAAGATACCTCAGGAGTTATACCAAGCTTTCAAAGAGGTAACCTTTATGAGTTGAATTTCTAGAAGGATTCAATTTTGTGGTAAAGTATAAACAAGGAAAAATCAATGTGGTTACTGATGTCCTATTAAGAAGGCATCTTCTTCTTACGAAGCTGTAGATTTGACTTTGAGGATTTGTGAGCATTAAGGAGCAATATCCTCAAGACCCTCATTTTGGTCCCATATTTAGACACTGTGGAGAAGGAAGAACGATAGATGATTATCATGTAGAGGACGAATATTTATTTCAACAAGGCAAGCTATGTGTGCCAACATATTCCTTAAGAGAATTACTAGTGAGAGAAGCTTATTTTGGTAGACTTTCTAGACATTTTACAGAAAGAAGGACTTACGAGCTATTGAATGCAAGGTTCTATTGGCTTAAAAAGAGGTACAATGTATATCATGTGATGAAAAATTTTACAATCTATAAGAAGGCAAATTGCAGAGTTGATCAAGGGAGAGTTATGCTTCTACCAGTCCCGACTAAACCATGGGCCGACTTGAGTATGGACTTTATCCTCGATCTACCCCAAACTATCCAAGGCAAAGATTTTATGATGGTCATTGTGAACAAATTTAGCAAGATGACACACTTTATGCCCTATACTAAAATTAACGCCACTTTGGCCATTGCTTTTCTCTTTTTGCAAGAGATCATTTGCTTACATGGAGTACTAAGGAGTATGGTGTTAGATCGGGAACTAAAGTTCTTAAGCCATTTTTAGAGAACCCTTTGGCGTCAAATGGAAACTAAACAACTTTTCAACACTTCTTATCATCCTTAGACCAATGATCAAATAGAAGTTGTCAACCACACTTCGAGTTTACTGCTTTAAACTACAATAGAGAAGAACTTAAACAATTGGGATGTATGCTTACCTATGTTAAAGTTTACTTACACCAGAACAGTATATGCCACCATTAGGCATACACCATTTGAGGTCGTCTATGGTTTTAATCTCAAGCTTCCTCTTGATTACACCCTAATGCCATTATCTAACTAAGAAGACCAATAAGCAAGAGCTAGAGCTCATTCCTTCCAACACATTTACCAGAAAGTTGCTTAATAGATCAACTTTGTTGCAAAGAAGATGGAAGAAAAAGGGAAGGAAAGAAAATCATAGCAATGTTAGCCCAATGACTTGGTATGGATACACTTGAGCAAAGAAAGGTTCTTGATATAAAAAAAGGAACAAATTGTTCACTTGAGTTAAAGGAGCCTTCAACATTCTCCAAAAGACCAATAATAATGTCCATCAAGTGGAACCACCTAAAGACTCCAAAGTATCTAACATGTTTAACATTGCAAACTTTAGCCCATACCAAGCAAACAAATAATGGCAGGAAGGCTAGCCAAATTTGATCCCAAATCTAAATCAACCGGGAGGAAATGATAAGAATCAAGCTACAAGATCCTTAATCCAAGCCTGAACACGAGAGCTCAAGAGCTTAGTGAAGTGCATTCTTCTTCTCAACCTATACCTAAAGAATCCAAGTTGCTTAAATCCACCAATTTGTTGCCACTTCCAAGCTAAGCTCTCTTAAACCTATCAATTATCTCTAAATACCGACTTAAGGATCACTTAGCTAACAACTTGGTTGAATCACCCAACTGCTCAGCTAGCATTATTTCAAGTTGCCTAAAATTCGTCGGAGCTAAATTCACCTCTCAAGAATCTACAGCATAGCTTGGCATCAACTAGCTTGACCGTACTCCTTTGTTAATTTCTTATAGAAGCTCCCCTATAGCTGTTTGTTATGTATCCAAGCCTTTTCGTGAAGTGGAATTTGTTGCACGATTCATTTGTTTTAATGTAAAGGATCGACACGTAATAAGTGTTTATCTTGGTAACATCTTGTGCATATGCTTATTTACAATTTTTAAAGCAATTCCTTCATTAATTTTGTAAGAGTATCTAAGTGAATTGTTGCCAATCTTATTTTTATTAATCAATAATTTTTATCTTGAATTGAAATATAATTTCATTGTGTTTGTTAGATTCTTATTTTACTACCATAAACATGTTCCAAAGTATAGAAATTATTAACCCTACGATTTAAGCTTGAATACTACGTTGATTTTTCATATGCATATGAAAAGAATCATCAACATATTTATATTGTTACACTCATATCATGATGAATTGAATTGGGTTCATATTAATTGTTACATATTATAGATGTGGGGGTTAGATCCAAGTAGTCACATGCGTGCTATGTGAGTAGTGTGCTAGAAGTAGCTTCAAAGAAATGACATAAAATTGTTACCTGATGGGATGATTAGGTGAGAATAAGGTAAGGAGGATAAATAGGCAACTTAGTATCTCAAATACATAAGTGATAGACAAGGCAGCCTTAGGGAACTTCAAGCATTCACCTTGTAGCTTGAGCGAATGAGATCAATTCTTTTCTTGAACTTGATTTGATCTTAGAGAGTAAAGTTTTCACAATAAAACACTGTTTCTCCTATCTCTCTAAGAGTTATTTATGATGAGGAAATATTGGGTATTTATAGGCTCTAGGTCATGATAGTATAGGTGATCAATGGATGAGATGGAGCTTACTTGATTCATAACTATCCGAAATGAGCTAGCTAATAGGCCCAAAGCTAGTAGCCTTCCTTGTAAATGCATGAGCTTGCTTGAGAAAGGTTGAAGGCAGATGGGCTAATCTAACAATCCCTATTTTAGGTTGAAGGTAGTAAAAGATGAGTTCTACACTCATTTACTCCTCTCATCTAAGTTGCTATGCCTTTGTATGATTTGATAGCCATCAAGCCCTACCCCTTATCACTTGATGAGGATAGAAAGGTTTGGGCATGAACAAGTTGATATACATCCTTGAAGCTCAGGCACTCTCTTTGGTCATAACACTTAAGAGGTTTAAAGACTTGAGCACCCATGTCAATTTGCATCCCTGACCTCAATCACCGTATGGGTACCTAAGCCCAAGGGGCTGAAGCGCCAATCTGAACACGTCAAGCTAATTGTTATGCTAAGAACTCAATTAATAAACAACCTTAAAGCATTCAACGCCCTAAAATGACCATAGGTTGGTCATTGTGTTGTGAGCCTATGAATAGTAAACCTATATGAGATAATCTAACCAAGAATGCTAAGTCACTTGGGAACAAAACTACTTAAGTGCATGAGCAGGTAAGGGTTAGTGTAAATAATTAAGGGTAACCTAGTCAAGTGAATACTCCCTATGACTTGTGGTGTTTAAATAACTAACCTAACCTCGCCTTTGCATGATTATGGGCACTTAAAAGAGCAAGCTGGTATCAATAATAAAGCAAAATTATACGTAGAAAATGGAGACAAGGAAGTAATTATACTTAGCAAATGTTAGTGCCTTTGCTATAAACATTTCATTTGAAAGATAAAGGTCGACATCTTGGCCCTAAATACAAAAGAAAGGGAAAAAAAAAGAAGAAGTAAGGAAAATACAACAGAACGAAACAATTACAAGGCCCTTATGCGTCCTTAACTTAGTTAGCCTTCGTGATTGTATGATCACCCATATCCTCCTCCTCCTTAGCATCATCATCCACCTCCTTGGCAAGATCACCTCCTTCATTGCCCTTGCTACTCGTACTATTGCCTTTGGCTTCATTCGTATCTTCTAGCCAATAGAGGAAGTTTAAACTAAGGTTAGGATACTTTTCTTGAACTTCTTTCCTTACCTGCCTTGCTCCATTTAGGCTAGCACAAGTAACAGCCTCCTTAAAATTCTGGTAGCTAGTGAACTCATTAGAACTTTACTTCAAGGCCATCGATGTTAGGTCTCGCCTATCCTTAAGCTTAATCCCTTGAGGTTGGAACCTGGCTTGAGAATCCTCGAGTTCCTCCATCGTGGCCTTAGCTTCCTTCTTCACCATCTTGGCATCATTCCTTATTGCCTCCTATTCTGGGCGTAGGTATTGCCATAATCTCTAACTCTTTAGCATGTTTCTTTACCCTCTTAGCTTTAGCCCTCACTTGCAATGCCTCTTGCTCAACCTTGTTCTTTTTTTCACCCAAGTGCTTATGGCTATTAAGCTTGTTTTAAGACTATGCCTTCAGCTCATCTACCTCCTTCCTTAGACAATAGACACTTTGTCTCTACCTCCAACTCCCTACACCATCACTAAGATGACTACAATAAAGACAAACTAAGTTACGTAAATACATACTAATACTTATGAAAGTAAAAACATAAGTAAAGGGATCATAGCTGCTGAAGTATCTTATGCTTGTGCACTAATGCGTGCCTATAGACACTTATTGCATCCTTTAACATTTCTAACACAATCTTCATAGTATCTAAGTACCCTTTGTTCTGGAAGCACTTGGCATGCTTTAAGTTCATTGGCCACTTGGTAAGAGCTTGACTTTAAAAATCATTGATTAACACCTCCACATCATCCTTTGAGTCAACCTCTACATCAATCACAAGTATGTTTAGATCTTTTAAGCCCTTCTTCGAGCTCACTACCCATTCCTCATCCTCCTATTGCCTTTATTTCTATCAAAGCTTTACTTAAACCCTCTCCTTGAAGGTATCATCCTACACCTAATGCTCGGAGATAGGTCTCCCTAAGCCTTCTTCAATAGGCACTTGATGCTTTGAGACAGGTCTCCCTCTCGCAGGCCTTACTACCATAATGACTATTGGGACCTTTGTAAGAACCTCCTATACCTCTTCCATAGCCGCAAGTCTTCTTCTTGTCAACATCTCGATGCTGTCCTTCTTCAGGGGAAGAAGGGGGAAGTAAATTCTATCCACCAACCTTCCTTTCCCCTTATTAATCTTCTCTCAAAGTTGCTCTTCCCTTAGCTCCAATAGTCTCGCCTTGAAGGCATCATCATATAACTTAAAGGTTGCAAGCAAACAACAACAACCAACAATAAAAGTACCTACTAAGGATAAATAGCCCCGAGCTCCCCCTCTACCGGTGATAAGCAATGGCAAACTCCTAGCTACCTTCTTCAGCTACGTACACACACTACGTACCTGTCTCCCAACCATACAGTTGTTTTTTCTTCAAATAGGTAGGCACCATATCCATAAGATGAAACCCGTGACCTTGTTAATATGCTAAATCAAGGATCTATTCCTTCGTGTCTTCATCTTCGAGAGTAAAGTACTCTACTAAGCTCATTTGAATAGGCTTATTTTATGTAGTTAGAAAACTAAGTCATGCTTTGATTTGATCAAAAAAACTTCTCCTTCCATAGATTGAGTTTTTACTTCATTCCATGGAAGAATAACACATGACTTACCTCTAGATTTAGCTGCAGTTGGAAAAAGTGCTAGAAAAGCTGATTAGTTGGTCTCCAAAGGTGGAAGATGAACAAAACTTTGAAAGCAACCAACACTTACCATATGTTCGGGTGAAGAGACCTTGGGTACCCTTGAAAGTAATTGAAGACTTCCAACTAGAACTCTAAGAAAGGTAGTTGGAGTCTTATGTTAATAGCCTTCCAATAAAGGTATAAGGACTTCAAGCCCTTGAGCTTACATTCCCTATCACTAAGTTCAGGCACCTCAACTTCCCAATAGTCCATCTTGGTCCAGACCTTGTGGCACACCTGAGATTGGCTCTCTTCATTATGCCCGTATGCCACTTGAGTCATCAATTTCCCTTTCTTGATCGAGCAAACCAACTTATCCTTAGCATGCTCAGACTCTTTGTTTGGAGCATATGTTCCTTAAGCCTTTGACTCTATAGCCATTCTTTACATATCCTAATCCCATTGACCATCAATGCCATCAATTGTCGCTCTTTCCATTCTTTTAAGGGAAGTAAGGTTAGGTACGCTCTCCCAATAGGATTTGTTTGCCATTCTATCCTCACCTTCAAATCTTCATGCTTACTCTACCATTGTTGTTAGTGATGAAACTTCAAGGAAATGAGGGAAAGTAGTCAAAAATAGAAGAAAGCAATGAAAAAACAAAGGAAAGAATGCAAAGAGAGTTTGATAGAGTTTTGGCAAGGGTAGGAATGAAAGTGAAAAATGAACTTAATGAAGTTTCAGTAAGTGCACATAGGAACGCGAACTATCACCCCATTCCTTTCTTCCATAGTTGCCTACGTATCATTGTTGAAAATCAACGGCTCATATCTACCTAACATGCAAATCGCTAACGTAGCCTTCATACGTACTTAAGAAGTTGCACACATCTCTCGATTACCTTAAGCACCTTAATGGTCACATTGGTCACATCAACCATCATGTTGATTCGATGAACACCTTGTGATGCTGTCCCTTCAATAAGACTTCAAGCTTGTCTAAACTCAATCCTCAATGCTTGACTAAGACTTTTCTAATTAGTCCCAGTGACTAAGGACCTCCATCTCCTAAGCATGAGTGCTTACCTTAAGTGCACGGTAAATTGCCTTAGGTACTCAACACATTAGCTTAAGCAAGTACTATTGAGTACCTCACAACCTTATTGAACACTACTCCAGGCTCTTTGCCTAAATGAACAATTACCTAAGCATAATGATTTGAGTACGAGCACTTGAGTTGCAAAAACAATGGAATAAAACAATATGCAAAGATTAAGAAAATGAGTACACTGGCAAATATAATTTATTCATTCATTCAAAGCTTTTACAAAGCTTTAGGGGTTGGCTTGCCAGCCTTAAATACAAGTGAAAGGAAAAGCTATAATGAGAAAAAATAAAGAAACTTGACAAATCTCCATCCGACTCCAACCTGGCCACATCGCTTCATAGGCCCTTCAATCTTGTTGCTCATATTACGTAGCTTCAAGAAGAATTCCTCCTTTATCAAGGCAGCAAGTAAGCACCAACCATATTTGGAATTTTCAACCAACCCACAAGGAAGATTCATGTTTGATTGTCGCCTCATAGATGCTCATAAGCATCTTTAGTGGCTACCCCAAACACTTACTATGGCAACATGTAAACTTCTATAAAGATAAGCCTTTTTGTAAAGGCCCTCCCCCATAGTAATGGTGTTACCAAGGCTTGAGGAAGACTAAAAAATATCTTCTACTTCCTCAATTAGCCCATTTAGGTAGCTGGTTTGCTTATGTAGTTGAAGTATACCCCTCAGTTACTACTTTACAACTCACCTTGGCCATCACTAAGATTTCAACACCCTTGGGTCACTGCTCAGTGTGATGCTCGCCACCAAGGTAAGGGCATATGCTGGTGCCATGGACTCACACGGGGAGCTTAATCTCCATTGACCTAACCACTACTTCAACCACCACTATATGTACAAAGGATCAGGAGTTAAAGACTCCAAGATACTTAAGTGGAGCCTTTGTTAGAATCATTATTAAAGAAAAAGGAAGAGATGACTTCTGTAAGGTTTTATCTTGCTTTTAAACAAGGATGATAAAGGAAACTCCCCATAAGCCCTTATATAATGGAAGGAAAATCAAACTATCCATGTGCCTTCACTACACATTGAGGGCCAAAGTTACATAAGTACGTGGATTGTCATTAATGTAGTAATTATACCATTCCTAAGGTTCTTTAATTGCCTTATATGCTATATTCTACCCTAGGTGTAGTTATAGCACTTAAGAAAAGACCCAACACTTTGGAAAAGATTAGATGTTGCATTAACTTATTCAATAGTCATGTCGTATAGGCGCCTAATGACATCTCTCCTTCGACCGACTTATCGAAGCTTGGTACCATCCTTCTTAGAGTTGACTAGGAGCGGACTGGCCTTCGACCTCCAAAGTAGAGATCCACATTATTGTCTTCATTGCCTCGATGCTATAGAGAGTCGGGGGCAAGTGTTGATAGGTACTTTTTGGCTTATCTCTCTTAAGGCCTAAGTCCAAGTCATCGAACCTACTTAGAGTCTCTGAGCACCTCTTGTATAGGAGCCCTAACCTTCAATTGGGGGGATTAACCTACCTAGGCCTAGAAGGATGAACCAACCTAAGACTAAGTATGGGTAGACCATCAACAGTCTAAGTGCCTACACATGGATGCGAGTGAGCTCCAAGCATTCCTTTAGCTTTGGGTTAGGAAAGAGACTAAAAGGCCTTTACAAAATCCTTAAGATGCTAAACTCTTTAGTCCCATATGGATTGTATGAGGCTATAATACTATTTTATAAGACCATACTTGTGAATATTTTATTAACATAAGCTTGAAACTTTTGAGCCAAGTGGTTATAATGGGCCCATTAGTGTTTGTTGACTTAGCAATTCACTACTTTTAGCTTGGGTCATTACAAATGGTATCAAAGTAGACTCCCTATCAATTGGTGAATAATTTGGGTTTGGCTCCTATTTAGAGAAGAGGTTCGAGGAAGGTAAGGAGTGTCACTAAGGTATGACTCCTTACATGCTTCCAAGATGACTTTTAGGTAGTAAGTAGCTCGAATTGTACATCGAAAATGGGGGAAGATCTAGGCCTAATTATAAGGTCTTATGATAAGAATGTCGTATGTTTAGGAGGGGAGATTGTAAGAACCCATGGTTAAGTGTTTCACATGGATTGTGGAAGGTTGTGGTCCTAGTTTATAAGGCTATAATTATGAATATCTTGTCAATACAAGTTTAAAACTTTTGGATCAAGTGATTGAAATGGGCTTATTAGTGTTTGTTGCTTGGTTATTTACTGCTTTTGGCCTAGGGTATTACACAAGGAGTCTACAGTGACCAAATCCATAACCTGGCAACCTTTTCCTGACTACATAATCAAACCATGCTGGCTGCCTAGCACTTGGATAAGAGAGAACATTATAGGAGAAGCCCTAGCTCTCTCTTCCTCTCTCCCCTCATTAAATGCTACGTAACAACTTATTGTACACCTTAGGGATCTAGCCATCTAAGTTATGACGCTGTCTATGCTAATGTGATAGGCTCCTTTCCCATGATCCACCAATTGGAAAAAAGGAACTATCTTTCTCGTATTGACATATCCCTTTCCAAATTATGTAACAACCAATCCCTGGCCAACACGTAACTTTAGCAAATTAGCCCCATACCATATAAATAGGGCATGAAGCCTCAAGTTAAGGGATCTTGGCTCTTTCTTTCTCTCAATCCTTCTTCTTGAGCACTCCCTGTTTCTCCTCTTTATTCCTTAATATTCTTTTAGCTAACTTGAACATCAAAAGGCCTTCTTTAGTAACACTACAAGGGGGTTTTACAAGTCTATCATCATCCATGGCTATGGAATACTAGGATTTCACATGAAGGACACCCTTATGATAAGCACTATTACCATGTCCAATGTTCAACACTTTTGAAGAATATATATCCATAGAGAAACAAAAGAGAAATTGTGAGGAAAGTATGTTGTTTTTATTCTCTTCTTCTAAGATAAGTAATCTAAGAACTTCTATTCACCTTGATTAATCTAATAATGAATATAGTTAATCAAAAATAAAGGAAAAGCAAATTGTATAAAGAAAGATGGGTAATTGCAATAGCAATGATTTTAAAATATTTTTAAGATGAAGAGGGCATGGGCTACAAAAATTCTCCATTGCCCATTAAATGATAGAGATAAGGTAATAATTGGCTTATATCTAAGGTTTTATAGTCTAATTGGCATGAATAATGTTCTCTCTCAAAGATAGGATAGGGTCAAATTCGTTCTTTCCATCATTTGTCTAACATGTAATTGGCTAAAAAATAAAGTTTTTTTTTTTTAAAAAAAGCTAAGTTGCCATGTTTATGACCTATGATGGGGGATATATTACATTTTAATACATATTATTAGTTTATAATAATTTGAAGTGTTTTTTTTTATCACTAATAACATATGTAATTGAGCTAAGTAATTATCTCATTATAATATATTTATTTTTAGCATAGATATCGCTATCACAAATACATACTTCCTAGCATATAATAATAAAAGTTTTCAGAATGGCATTCAATATTAACTGATTGTTTCTTTTTATAGTAGATTAGAAATAAATAAAAAAATTATGCCTAAAAATGATTGTTTCTATAAATAAATTAGAAAATTATATTCCAATATTTACTTCATGTAATTTTTTTCTTTATTGTAGGAAATATATATTTTAGTGTTTACTCATCATTGTAGTATTATGTACCCATATTTGGTCTTTCTAGAAATAACCAAAACTCTCTCTCTCTCTTTCACCTTCACAAACCTTAGCATTTAGGTGGGTGACCAAATCTTTTCTTTTCATTCAAAATAATCAATTTACAAATTTACCATTGTCAATTTCAATATTTGTAGTTTCATTACTACTAATTGTTAATCTGTTTTTTTTTTTTTCTTACCTTTCCAACCACTATCAATCCATCGACATTACAATAATACCCATTAGCCATCTACTTATATAGATCTAGTTTGTTTAAAGATTGCACTGATCAAGCTAGGAACTGTTTGGCGACAATTTTTAAAATAAGTAGCATTCTACGTATTTTTTATTTTATTTTTTCTTTCTATCATCTCCTATGTGAGATTATGTGGTTCCTTTATAAGATTTATTACTTTGGCTAATTGCGTGGGTTTAATGCTCTTAAGAGAAAAAAATTTAGTATCTATTGAAGAGACACATCCATATTTCAGTTGGTTTTGGTTCCTCCAACTTTTCGTATATTAATCAATTTAGTTGATGTAATTTAGTTTTATTGTATGAAATGAATCTTTAGAAGAAAAAAAAAGGAGCATAATTAATTACGGCTTAAACTTCTTATTACTTATGAAGAAGGAATAAGAAATTCCATATTATAAAGGGAAACAACTATTCCTTATGGAGAAATTATTATAAATTTGATAATAAAATTTATGCTTCAATTTTTAAGTAGACAAGGTAATAAGATATAATATGAGAATAATTATTTTATTTTATTTGCATTAAATTGGATCGTAAGATAAATATTATACTTTTTGCTAAAATTTTTACTTACTCCAACTCAACTATTTTACATTTATTAAAGCTGGAAATTAAGATAGGTCATTTCTTTTACAAAATTTTTTTATAAGATTTTTTTATAGTTTCGTTTTTTTTGTTTAAGAGATCGATATCGTTATTTATGTTATTTTTAATTTAATTATTTTTAAATTTAAATTATTGAATAAACTGTGAATTTGATGATTTACATTTAAAAATATAAAAATTAAAAATTAGTAGGAGAATGATGAGCGAGACTAATGTTTTCATTTTATAGTATCATTGTACCAAAAGTCTAAAGAACCGCCACAATTTAAGGAAGAACGTTATATAGTCGTGCTTCTCACACTTCCGCATCCACCGACAGCTATTAAACCCAACTCTCTCTAAGACACATCTTCAATACAACTAAGCCCCAGGGACAAGATAGACGTGTCTTCATATCTCCCACTTTCCCCTTTCCAGCACCCCTGAAAAAACACCGTGCAGACACCACCAAATCTAGCACATAAGTACATCTACATGCCTAAAAAATTCTACACTGATCCTTCCTTAAAATCAAATACAAACAAAAATCTTGATACATCATTACATATCAAACAAGTGCATACAGATAAAAATACGGCCCAAAACATTAAAACTATAAAGAAAGCACCATCCTTTGGCTTTCTTCCTCTCCCATTCTCTCTCTCTCTGTCTCTCTGATGGCCACCCCCATCTTCAAGACAGCAACTTTCTTCATCCTTGCAATACTTTCAGTAAAATTGGCAAATACCCAAGAAGTAGATTGTACCGACCGTTGGATCTACGTAAGAAAACTGCCATCAGTGTTCAATCTTGACCTTCTTTCCAATTGTTCTTCCTACCCTTTATACGGTAGCTTCTGCCCGTACATGACAAACCATGGTCTTGGATTCAAAACTCATAACAGATCCCAAAGTTGGTTTAGAACCGACCCTTTAATGCTTGAACTTATATACCATCGTAGAATCTTGGAATACCCTTGTCTTACCTCCAACCCTCTTGAATCTAACGCTGTTTTTGTCCCTTACTATGCTGCTATTGATTCTCTCAGGTACCTTTATGGGGATGATTACAATTCAAGCTCCGAACACGGGCTGGAATTGTATAATTTCCTAAGGCAGGATGAACCCCATATTTGGAATCGGCATTTCGGTCATGATCACTTTTTGGTGATGTCGAGACCGGCTTGGGATTTTTCTCAGCCGGTCTCGAATGATCTCCCTATTTGGGGGACGTCATTTTTGGAAATTGAGGAGTTTTATAATGTTACTGCTTTGACTGTTGAGTCTAGGGCCTGGCCCTGGCAGGAACATGCCGTGCCGTATCCGACATCGTTCCACCCTCCAAGTCGAGCTCTCTTTAAGTCTTGGGTGCGTCGGGTAAGGAGGTCAAGTCGTACGGCGCTGATGCTTTTTGCTGGTGGGGGAGGGTCTTCTTCCAGTCCTAATATTAGGAGAAGCATTAGGTTGGAATGTGATAATGGAACAAGCACAAATTCAAGTTCGAGTTCGAGTTTGAATTTAAATCTCAATGATAATTATGATGGTTTTTATTATTCCAAAGTGTGTGACTTCGTGGACTGTTCAAATGGTGTGTGTGAGCATGATCCGATTCGATTCATGAAACCGATGTTGAAGGCTAGTTTTTGCTTGCAGCCTCCAGGTGATACACCAACCCGTAGATCGGCATTTGATACAATCTTGGCAGGGTGCATACCGGTTTTCTTTGAAGATCTGTCAGCAAAATCGCAGTATGGATGGCATTTGCTGGAAGAGGAATACGGGGAGTTTTCGGTTTATATACCAAAGGAGGATGTGGTGTACAAAGGGTTGAAGATTGTGGAAGTTTTAAAGAGTATACCAAGAGCTCAAGTGAGGAAGATGAGAGAAAAAGTGATAGAATTGATACCTAGAGTCATCTATAGGAAACATGGGAGTGAAATTGGTGTAAAGGATGCATTCGACATTGCTGTGGACAGCACATTGCAGAGGATAAAGCAGAGATTAGAAGAGGTTTCATTTTAATCTCACTAATTTGGATGAAGTCGGGTAACTTGACTGCTATATTTATTATTTATTCTTTATTTCATTGTTGCCGTTGTTCTTGTCAAGCAAATTATTCCGTGCAAATGAAGAAAGATTAGATTTTTCATATTGAGATAGATTGTTCAAATATGGTGATTTTTTCTTCTTTGCATATTGTGGTATACGAGATTTTGCGCTTATTGTGATTTGATAACCGAAACACATTTCCTTAGAGTGGTGTAGCAGGGGGGGGGGGGGGGGGGGGGGGGGGGGGGGGAGATGGGGTGGTGTTGGGTGAGAAAGGATGGTTCACTTCAGTGAATATACTGGAATGGAAAGTGAGTAAACTTATTTGAATTACAAAATTTATCGAACAAATACGAAGAAGACAGCGTGTTTGCTGCCTCTGGGAAATTACATGTGAAATAAAACAGGTGTAGTTTGTAACTGCAAATTCTTGGCTGCTTCTGATTGTGCTAACTGAGTTATGGTAGAGAAGTTGTGGATATCTTTCTTCAGCCCCATCTGATGATAGCAGAACCCCATGTAAGACCAGCTCCAAAACCTGCAGTTGCAATAGTATGTCCAGACTTAATCTTTCCACTTCGAACGGCTTCATCCAGTGCCAAAGGGATAGATGCTGCACTTGTGTTTCCATAATTCACCAAATTTGCTATGACACGCTCCTCTGGGATTTCTAGACGTGCTGCGACTGCATCAATTATCCGTTGGTTTGCCTGCATTTATATGTGATCAGCTGCTTTGCTATAAATTCAGTAAAAACACATAAAATTTTACTGATTCTGTGTGTAGGAAACAGTTGATGTTCTCCCACAGAATGGAGATGATGAAACTTGTCACTGATGAGTACAAATATAACACAAGGTTTTGTTACTAAGCTAGTGTCGTACCTGATGAAGAAGTAACCAATCAATGCTAGATGCAGCAAAGCCAGCTCTCTCTAGAGCAGACTCAATGGACTGAGGTACACTGCGTACAGCAAAACGGAAGACCTCTCTACCATTCATCTGAATGCATGAATAAGAGGCGCATCTCGGGGGAAAGTCTACCACTGAGCCGTTTGTACCTAAGGCATGATCAGTCTCACCTTGTTTAATTTCAGCATTAAGATGCCTGCATAATGACACAGATGCATGTATTCTTCAATGTTGATATAGGAACATTCAGTAATGAAGGCCGGCCTCTGGATAAACAAAGTACCTTTGGCCATCTCCGTCACTGTGCACATCAAATGCAAATAGACCATCCTCCTCAGCATCACAAGCCTGCATCGCAACAGAGGTGACAAAAGAAGTAGATTTTTATATAAAATATGGATCAAGACTAATAAAAGCCTGAATAGTTTTTACTTCATTCAACCGACTAGAATTGAATTGCTAATACTTCATTCAACTGGAGCAATGTTTTCGTTTCGTATGTATAAGGATGCCCAGCCTTGCTTTATCACGCTCATGTCAGTTTAATTTGGAGAAAAAATCCTTGCCCACACAAAGTTGAGCTGCAATTAGAATTCCAGAAACATCGGATTTTCTAATTGGAATATGAGACATGGTTGGGAAATATGTGAATCGGAAGCAGATATTTCTGACAAAGACAAATCTAGAAGTTATAAAAACTGAGTCTTAAGTTTGTTGCAAAACAGGATCTCTTGGATGCTATAAAGTGAAAAAGCAATACAAGAAAATGCAGCCATTATTATCGTTCAGGTACTCCTAAGAGGAAGTTTGTATCCAATTACTGCAAGACGAGTCATGAAACCGAACTTGGGGCAGGCAGGGCTTGCCTATGTAGGACTTTTCCTATAATTTTCATTTCGAAGGATTATCCTCCCTCTAAGGATATACATTAACATATGCCCCAGGTAGAAGAAAGCTGTGCATTTAAACCCCTAAAACTTTATATCAAGCAATCAAGCATCAAATGGGAGTCATTAAACTGATGATTGATTTGCCAGATGTACAGAGTTCATTTTCTACATAGCATTGCGAGATCAAGGATCAAATTCTAGAGTGCTACCTTAAATTTCTGCAATACGAATTATAGGATTAAACGTGCAAATTTACATATGAGAAAGCAGGGTGGCATATAGATGTCCTGGTTAGAAGACATCATTTTTGAGAGTGAATGTGGCCTACATTGGACGAAAAGAAGCAACCCAGAGAGATGTTGGTTGAGTGTATAAGAATAGGAATTGGGCTTACATGCAAAGGACAAAAGACATTAATATGACCTATATTGGTTCTACTCACTGGGATAATGCTAAGTTTTATCTAGATTAAAAGATTTTAACTGACAGAGAAGTTAAGCGTCTGGAATGAATGCTTATAAACAAATACATCAAAACAGTCTCCAAAATACTGGCTGCTTAAGCCCTTTACATATTTAACAGCATGCAGTGTCAAGATGGAATATGAAGCAAACAAAAGATACAACAAATCACATAGGAACCTGGATGAGCGACTGGCCAAATAGCTAACTCTTTGATAAATGCAGAAGTTGAATCAATCTTGGATAATTACCTGCATCACAACTGCACCAGCTGCATCCCCAAATAGAATGCAAGATCCTCTATCCGTCCAATCAACAAACCGTGAAAGGGAATCAGCACCAATGATGAGGACATTATTGAAACCTCCACCTGATGTGGAACCTCTAGCTGTTTAGATGGAGGTGATAATAACTGCAACCGTAAAAGCGAAAGGAAATTGTATAGTAACCTCTTATGTGACAAGCAGCTGATACTAGACCCAACAGAAATCCACTGCATGCAGCCGTAATATCATAAGCCAAAGGGTTGCTTTTGCAACCTAAAGCTTTTTGAATCTGGAAAGCAGATACACAATAAAACATTAAATGGAATGCTTTGAATGATGGCGCCAACATGACATAAGAGAGTTGGTCTAGTGTTTGAGTGTTAGATTTGAAACTTCCGAACTCAGCATTAGCATGTATTAAAAACAGAAAAAGAAAAAGAAAAAAAAGAGGGAAAAGAAGAAAGAAAACTGATTTAGCATCTTATTTAAAATTGAACCAGCCAGTTTTTATGTTCTTTAATGCAGAGAAAATGTGTTCAGATTAAGCTAAGGGATATGTATTGGCAAAACTTATCTAAATTATTCAGCAAGCTGCTTAATGCCAGAAGCACTTAACTAATTGTATAATCCAATGGCACCAAGCAAAAACTGCATACAACCGGCTTTTGTAAGCAAAGTTCAAAGAGGTAAAATATTTCTTCATGATAATCAAATGGTGTGTTGCTTAATGCCAGAAGCACTTCACTAATTATATAATCCAATGGCACCAAGCAAAACTGCATACAACCGGCTTTTGTAAGCAAAGTTCAAAGAGGTAAAATACTTCTTCATGATAATCAAAGTGTATACAGTTTGAATCTAAGTTCCTTGTGTAGATTATGAAATTGTTGGCAGCAATTAGACAAAATCAACAAAAAACACTGAAGTTATATTAGCTTAGCCAAATGGGATAAGTATACATAGAATATGGCTCGGTATCCAATCTATTTGCTGTGACACTCAACCAGCATTCTGACAGAGACCAACATGGAGAAAATAATCTATGAATGCTGCAACATACAAATTGCTCATCCTAATAATGACTATTATACAAATAGAAAGATAACCACCTTAACACAGATTATCATCATGATGTCAAAAACCATAAACCTTTCCAAACCATTAACAGTCACTACCCTAGCCAAACAAGAAAGCATTCACTGAGATATGTGGGTGAGCACCCATGCACACAAATGCTACAATCTTAAGATGTAGCCCTGGAATACACTAACAAGGTTGGCATGCACATTGTACCTGGGGGGCACTACCAAATAGATCTTCTGGTGTAGATGTGCACAGTAGAACAAGGTCAAGATCATCAGCCCCTATCTGTGCCATCTCCAGAGCTTTTTCAGCTGCCTCTGCTGCTAAACCTATCAAGCTATCTTCTCCTGCAGGACAAAAACTTCCTTGATGGCATCACAATAACCACAATTCCGGAAAAAGTAACAAAGATTGAACTCTTTTTTGAGGGGGAAAAATATTAAAGAATATGCAGAATGTTGTATGCATAGATATATTATTTAAATTATCTTAACATCTTTTGTTTAGAGGAACCCAACTATTGGGATACCTTGGATGTTCATGTATTTTATAGACTGTTGGAGTATTAAGTATAATAGTGTAAGGGTAATCTTCTAATTCTAAAAATTCATATTATATAATAAATTTATGTGTGCTAAGGTGAGATGAATCTTAACACATTTTCTTAAATCATTCTTATCTTGGTATTAGAGTCAGAACCACCACCACCATAGACAATGACCTCATCATCGCTAAATGTTTGTTGCCACTACCATGCCTACTGTTGGAACTTACTACTACTGCTGAACCAAACCTTAGTAGCCATCCAAACCACCTCATCCAAACCTTAGACATCATCACCAGTACTTTACTAGCTGCAATCCATCTCGCCTCTCCAATCAAACCAACGACCAATCATAAGGAAACCCTTCTCTAGTCATAAAAAAATATTACCCAACACCAACAAAACTCTCAGCAGCCACCAACGATTAGCCATACACCAGCCACAAAATCCTAAATCTATATTAACGACTAACCATCCATCACCAACGAAACCTTAAATAGCCAATGTCATTCTAACTTATTTTTGAAACCGTAGCCACAAACATCAGCTGCCTACATGCCATTCTAACTTATTTTGAAACCCTTTGTTTGCCACTAAGTTTGTCACCATGTTCAATCTGATACAAAAATTATTTGGTATGATTTTCTAAGTTATGAATGATTTAATAAGTAGTTTACAACTGTCAGGCTTATATAGTTGATTTGATAAGTAGTTTACAATCGTCAAGCTTATATAGTTTGGTTATCATACTTTCTTGTATCCTGAAAAGTAGATTAATGAGTCAATATTTATGGAGTCGAAGTTTATCATTACACTACATGCATCTTTCACTTTGGTTCTTACCTCAATCAAATTGAATGGTAAGAATTATTTTCAATGGGTACATATGGTTTAAGCTTTTTTTCGTGGTCAAGGATGTCTTAGAATTTTTACCGATTCACCTTCTAAGGAAACTAATAGTAAATATGTTGAATGAGATCAGTATCTTCATTTGTTATGGAACTCAATGGAACCTCAAATATTCATTTTATGCAACAGTTTTGATACCTGTAAAAAAGTTTAGGACTATCTTAAATTCTTGTATGCCTTGGATGTAACATGTATGTAGGATGTTTTGGTTAATTTCTTTCAACTAAAGTAAGGAAATAAAGATTTTACTGAATACTATGGAGAGGCTAAAAAGTGTCCAAAGGAAATCAATGATGTAATGCCTCTTAATACTGATATGAGGAAGCTGCAAAAACAACGTGATCATCTTGCAGTTGTTAAACTTTTTTATGGTCTTAAATCAGAATTGGAATAAATGAAATCTTAGGTTCTTGGATTGTCAAACCTTCCATCTTTAGTTGATGTTTATTCTCGCATTAGTCAGGTTTCTGCATAATCTATATCATCTCTTAGTTCATCTATTGACCATTCAGCTCTTGTTAGTTAAACGCCTAATGGTAAATGTGAAGGATCTTTTGGTAGGGGGGAGGTCATATAGGTTGTGGAGGGCGAGGATATGGATCACGTCCTTTCTGTGATCACTATTGACGCCCAAGTCATACTTGAGAAACTTGTACATGGATGTCGTCGTATAGCTCATGTTATTCAGTCTGGTACTCTTATACGTGTACATGTTACTTCGGATTTAATGGATGCCGTGCCTACTTTAGATGTTTGCGATGCACAATCTAAGTCATCCACTATTACTTGATCATAGGAAGAATACATTAGACTCTTACAACTTCAAAATATCTCACAATCATCTACTTCTTCTTTAGCATTAGCCCAATTAGGTAATCGTACTATCTATCTTACTTGGTCTTCTTTACAACCCTAGGTGGTTGATTTTGGCACTATTGATCATATGTTAGATACATTGAATTATTTTTCACATATTGCTCATTGTTCTACATTACCAAATGTCACTCTTGCTAATGTATCCACTTCACCTGTTAGTGGGATTAGCTTTACTTTGCCTATTCCATTATTTCATTTGAAGTCTATCTTATATATACCTCAATTACCTTTTAATTTACTATCTATTAGTAAATTCACATCTGCTTTGCTTTGCCTATTCCATTGTTTCCTTTAAAGTCTGTTTTGTATATACCTCAATTACCTTTTAATTTATTATCTGTCAGTAAACTCATATTTTCTTTCAACTGTTCCATCACATTCTTTCCTGCCTTTGTGATACAGGATTTGAGAACAGGGAAGATGATTGGTTGAGGACATGAGTCCTGTGGGTTATACTATATGGACTCAGTACCTATTGTTACTACTTGCTTGGTTGCTACACTAGATCCTATGGAGATGCATTGCCAGTTTGGTCATCTGTCGTTGAAGATTCTTGGTCTTATGCGTCTTAGTCTACAGTCTTGTCCTAGTCTCCAATGTCAATCATGTCAATTAGGTAAACAAAGTCATATTTCATTTAGTCTAAGAGTTAATAAGTGAGCAACTGCTCTATTTCATTTAGTTTATTCTGATGTATGGGGGCCTACATGTGTTCATTCTCTTTTTGGTTTTAGATACTTTGTTATATTTATTTATGATTATTCAGGAATAATATGGGTTATATTTAATAAAAAATCGTTTTGAGTTGTTTAATTTGTTTTGTACATTTCAGTCTAAAATTCAAAATCAATTTAATTCCTCCATTCGTGTTTTTCACACGGATAATGTAAAGGAATACATGTTTAATAGTTTTCAATCTTATTTTCAAAAACAAGACTTTATTCATCAAACTTTATGTGTTTATACTCCATAGCAAAATGGAGTCACTGAGCATAAGAATAGACATCTCATTGAAATTGCTAGAATGTTATTGATTCATATAAATGTGCCTAAACACTTCTAGATCGATGCTGTTCTTATTACTTGTTTTTTCATCAATAGAATGTCATCTCTAGTGCATGGTAAGGTTCTATTGCATCTTCTTCTCCCTAATCAATCACTTTCCTTTGCCTCTTCGTATCTTTGGTTGTTTGTATTTCATCCACTAGCTATCCCTAAGAACTAATAAGCTTAATCCTTGATCAATTCATCGTATGTTCCTTGGCAACTCTTAGAACTAGAAAGAGTATTGTTGTTATTCTCTTGAACATCACAAAGTTTATGTTTATCCAGATGTGTCTTTTTTTGAGTCTACAATATATTTTTCTGCATCATCCATGTCTTCTTAAGATAAGTCTAATTCCCTATTGACCAAAGTTCCTCTAGTGCTGTACCATCTTCTCAAGATAAATCTACTACTTTGCTATCATCTTAAGGATTCCCTTATCTTAACTAGCCAGATATGTAAGTTTATGTATGTCGACAGTAAGGTATCCTATAGGACTCTTCGCCTTCATCAACTTGTCTATTGGACTCAAATCTTCCTTCACCTGATCTTGATTTTCCTATTGCACTGAGAAGGGTATCACTCGTCTCTCTACTTGACATCCTCTTTCAAATGTTCTTACACATTCTTTTCTCTCACTATCTTATGTCTCTTTTGTTACTTATTTATCTAGCATTTTTATTCCAAACTCTATTTCAAAAGCTTTATCTCATCTTGGTTAGCTAGCAGTGATGCAAGAAAAAATATCTGCTTTATATCATAATGATCTGTAGGATCTTGTATCTCTTCCTGTTGATAAATCAACAATTAGATGTTAATGGATATTCTCTATGAAAGTTTTACTAGATGGCATTGTCGATTGATTGAAAGCACATCTAATTGGTAAAGGCTATATTCAGATTTATGATATTGATTATTGGGCTACCTTTTCCCTAATAGCTAAGATAACTTTAGTACGTTTTTTAATCTCATTTGTCGTTACTCATCATTAACCATTCAATCAACTAGATATAAAAAATGCCTTTCTCCATGGTAATCTTGAAGAAGAGGTATATATGGAACAACCACCGAGTTTTGTTGTTCAGAGGAAGACAAGGTTAGTTTGTCGCTTGAAGAAATCTTTGTATTGGCTTAAACATTCTCTATGTGCTTGGTTTGATTGATTTAGTTCAGTTGTGATTGAATTTGGTCTTTGCAAGTTTAATTCTGATCATTTTGTGTTTTATCGACTATATAACGGTTAGAAAATTATATTAGTTATATATATCGATGATATTATGATTTCAGGAGACAACTACTTAGGCATTGAGAAATTGAAGGAGCTCTTAGAATAGAAATTTCAAACTAAGGACATAGGTTGCTTGAAATATTTCTTTGGAATTGAAATTGCTTAATCTAAGCAAGTTATATACCTCTCTCAACGAAAGCATGTACTTAATTTACTATTTGAAATTGGTTTAACTAGGGCAAAACTAGTTGATTTACTCATGGATTCTAATGTTAAGCTCTTACATGATGAAGGAGATCTTTTAGATGATCTAGATAGATATAAAAGGTTAGTTAATAAATTCAATTATCTCACTGTGATATATCTTGATATATCATTTGTAGTTAGTATAGTGAACTAATTTATGGGCTCACCCCACATTAGTCATTGGAAGGCTGTGATTTATATTTTTCATTATCTTGAAGGAGCTCCAAGTCAGGGCATTTTGTATAAAAATCATGGGCATGTGTGTGTTGTTGGATACATAGATGCTGATTGAGTAGGATCACCACTAGATAGGAGATCAACCACAGGATATTGTGTGTTTATTGGTGGTAATTTTGTCTCATGGAAAAGTAAGAAACAGATTGTAGTAGTAAGATTAAGTGAATCTGAGTGTAGGGCAATGACATCAATAACTTGTGAATTACTATGGTTTAAACATTTATGAAACGAACTTAGGTTTATATATTCACAACCAATGAAGTTAATATGCGACAACCAAACAGCTTTGCACATAGCATCAAATCCTGTTTTTCATGAACAAATAAAGCATATTGAGATTGACTATCACTTTGTTCGTGAAAAGTTAACAACTAAGAAAACTGATACATCATATGTGAGATCAGAAGACTAACTTGCCGACCTATTTACTAAGTTTCTTTCTAGGATCTGAGTGAATTATATATGTAACAAACTAGGAGCATATGATGTATACACTCGAGCTTGAGAGGGAGTGTTAGATTATCAAGTATAATACTGTAAGGGTAATCTTATAATTCAAAAAATTCATATTATATAATAAAATTGTATGTGTAAGGGTGAGATGAATCTTAACATACTTTCTTCAATAATTTTTATCACAGACATTTCCCAAATCCTGAACAAAAATTACAAACTTAGTGAGCAGAATTTTCTTTCCCCTAGGCAGGCAAAGCTATTTGCATGGTTCAGAACTTGAATAGTGATTCTGAGTTGCCAACAAATTGACACAAATGTAATTAAAAAGAAAAAAAAAAAAAAAGAAAAGAAAAAACCTGAAAGAACTCGCCGATTACGAATTCCAGTGCGAACAGATATCCACTCATCAGAAGTATCTACAATTTTTGCAAGATCATCATTTGAAACATTAAGCTTTGGTATGGCTGAACCACATCCAATTAATTTGCAGCCATTACTCACAATCCTGTAGTAGAAAAAAAATTATAGTCAAGTAGGGAAGGTTACATGCTGACTATTTTCTGGTTTATTGTTTAAGAGAAATCCAACCAATTCAGTATTATAAAAGAGTGACTTGTCCAGCAATTACTTTTTAATTATGAAACGATATCTGGAATCCAAAAGCAAATTGTCCTTTAAACCACAGCATACAGGTGTAATTACCCACATCATTGTTCAAGGTTTATTGGAGAAGTAAGCAAACACCTAGACCTACTATAATAAGAAAGTAGAAAAACAATGACATATATAAGATCGACAATATTTTAAGATGAATTCAACTTCACAATTATCAGTCTCCTCATGTTTATTGTCATTATTAGAATGTGTATGCACCTAAATTGTGCACAACAACGAGTTTGGTGTTTAGAGATAAGGAACTTAATAAGATGATGGAGACGTGCACATTCAAAGTAGATTGTACATTAGAAAGTTGACATACTAAGTAAATCCTTGGAAAGTTTAAATTAACAAGATTGTAGATGTAGAACACCTAGCTATTGAGTCAGCAGATAAAAATAGAAACCAAGCGATGCATTGTCAACAATCTCGTTGCAAGGACAAGATCCAAAAACATATGCTACAGAATACTGACAGGGTTAAATAGTATGCAGAACAGTGAGTTTTGGTTGGGCTCATGAGAAAGACCAGGAAGAAGTTAGAAGTAAACGAGATGCGGCACATTCATGGCTTTCAAAATGAACTAATTACCCCAGGGAATAACTACCCACATAAGTGCCCGATGCAACAAAAAATGTTTCACAACAAAGAGTCTAACGTTACACAATCAATCAACTCATAATCTTCTGAAGTGTTATTAGCCGTTTTTTCTAAGATATTTCTTGCCTTCTTTATTTATAACACTACATATTACTAGTATTTTAAATTTCAACAAATTTTTCCTTGTCAAATTAATGTATTTTACAAGCTCTCTACAGCCAAAAGTTATAAAATGTTATATCCTTGGACATATTATAAAAGGACTAGAAAACCAATCTAGTTAGGAACATCAACAGGATTTCCACATTGTTTCTAGCAAGTGGAAGCACAGAAAAGTGTACTTTCATGTAAAATTTTGGCTACTATAACCAAACAATGGCTATTATGATTAAAATTCAATGTTGGACCAAATATTGATTTTGCCTCTATATCCAATAACTACAGCATTGGGATTTATACTCTACTAAAAAAAAAAAAAAAATCATTGGGTTCTATATTGACAGGTTGAGATGCCCGAAGTGGCCATATGTTTACCACTGTGAGTGGAAACTGGTGACACTCTCACTGGGGATACATAACTGTAAGCCAGTTGTTTGCACACCCCATTTCCATTGGAAGATGCACATCCAAAACTAGTTGTCATGATGAGGTCACCTATAATGGAAGTGTATAGCATTTTTTTATTCCTTACAGTATCATCTGAATTTAAGAGCTCCAAAGCTATATTTAGATATAGTTCATGCACATTAGAACTGTATCAAGAAAGTCAGTCTGAAAGAGCTTTTCCAAAACCAATACTTGTCTGCAGCCAAGTCCAGCATAGATGATTGACTTTGCGAGACAAGAGAAGGGACAGTAGAAATTTTACTAGCAACACCAGTGGATAGCTTGAAAATTAAGGTTCAAGTACTAGTATGATGAATTGCATTATCTTGATCCAATGCCCTCTAAACCACTTTTTCAGACAATATACACAATGCAAACTGGACTTCTGGTTCATCTGGTGTAGGCGGCCAGTCCATTTATGGAGGTTTTCAAATTGAAAGGAGAAAAAAAGAAAATAAGAAAAAAAAGAAAAGAAAAAAATGAACTAGCATCTGCTCATCTCACAGCTATAACGATAGGAAAAGGTGAAATTAATCAAGCATATCATTCCCAAAATAATCTTTAAATAGCATTTGATTCCCATCATGACAGAGTATCGCATAGAAGGAGCGTGCAGCATATGCCTCTTATACCATATTTTGGTGCCCTAAACTAGTTTCTGTCTGTTATTTCTTATAAACAAATACTGCATCAGGCATTGATTTTGGCAAATCATGAACAAATACCACACTAGGCTTTGGTTTTGGCCATTAGACCTTTGTATTACACTGTTGTTGCACCACAACTACCATTATCAGCATTTTTCTAAATAAAGCTACAACAGAAGACAAATATTTCATACACATTACGCATGCTAACATCTCACACACTAATGCATGATCTCATTTCCTCAACCGGAAGAACCTAACAAAACCATTCTTATTTATCGATCCAGCGTAAATACATCAACTAAACAGAGGTTTTTTTTCTTTTTTTTTAAGCCCACGAGATTATACAATAATAAACAAATCAATAGCTCTAAATAAAATTGCAACTTTCAACTGTACTATCTACTGTTTCATCACCAATGAGTCGGCTTTCCTGACTTTTTCTGCTATGAGTCATTGAATTATTATTCATCTCACTCTTCACAATAATTAGACCAACAAGTAAAAATTGTTTCAACTTTCTACATTGAATACAAAAAAGAAAAAATCGAAAAGCTAACCTTGGTACTCGAGATTTGGAAACGGAAACACCAGAGTCAGCAACATTCTCTAAACTGGCTGAACAAGATACCCTTTTGAATGATAAACAGAGCCCAGATTTCCAAACTCCAATTAAGCCCTTATTACTAGTATTACTACTCTTGTTGGTGATTGAAAAATGAGCAGGAGCAGCCAACCCAGATACGCTAGCCATTAGGAATGATAATATAGAAGGACAAAATAAGTAGTTTCAGAACTCGTAATACGAATTGTATGTATAGGCCATTAGAGGGGACGTAATGAAGAGAAAAGCTTGGGTTTTTCAATTCCAGGTGGGTTCATCGGAGGGTCCGAAAGAGAAAGACAGGAAAGGAATAAAAATGGGGGCGATTATGTCAATTGGATTTTGAGCAATCTCCAATGCCCGTTGCTCTCCAATCTCTATGTAATGTAGCGTAATGAAACGAAATGTTTTCAATGCGATATGCGCGGGTGTAAGAAACACAGAGAGAGAGATAGAGAAGGAACATTAACATGCAGTGGATCTGTTATGAAAAAGATGCAAGGAAAGTTTGGAGGAGTAGGTACATCTATTTAGCTCCGAGTGTCTTAACAGTTTGTTTTGGCAACTTTCAACTAAAGTGAAATGTAGGAAAAAATAAATAAATAAATAAAGGAATTAGAATTTTTAATCATGTTTAGATGTAAAAAGTGAAAACTTAGACTGTCACTCCTCTCGTGATAACTTGTTAAAAGGAAACAAAAAACAAATTTAAAGGTATTTTTTTTGTAACTTCATCGTTTTTTCTTTTTTGCATTTTCATAGCTTTTTCGTCAAATTTGAAGAGACAATAAAAGAGATCTTAGATAGAATTGTTTGTATCCATTTCCAACTCCCTTTAAATCATCGAAACATATGTTTTCCTATTATTTCCTTTGATTTATACATACTGCCATCCATCCATCGAAACACAGCGTTACTTTTTTATTGTTATCTTTCTCTTTCAGAAGTTCAATGGGATATTTATGATTGACCGGAAAAAAAAAAGAAAAAAACAAAAGGGATATCTATGAAATGAAATATGCTAAAGAGTTAAGAAAGATAGTTAATTCCTTGGTCTGATAAAGGAACTATAATTCATTATTTTTCAATAATAATAAATTCTTAGAATAATCATTTTGTTAATCAAATGTAGAAATATAAGGAATAGTTAAGCTACCGTACTCATATGAAATGAACCATACCTGCATCAATTTTTTTACATTTAGATATAGTTAATTTTTGGCCAAAAAAAAATAATAAAGTTACTTCAATTCTTTTTATTATTATGATCGTTGTATATATCCTATTTATATTCATCATATATTTTTAAAGGGGATAGTAATCTATCTTAATGTGTAGTATTTCATGTTACAATTTAAATGGACATAATTAAATTTCTCAATCTGTAACATAAATCGTTTATTAATCATGTATAAAAATCAAAACTCTTAATCTAACATAAACATGCTTCATGTGTTAAACTCACATGAATCATAAAATATAAAATAAATATTAACATAATTATCAAGCCTATTAAAATAACTATAAAAGATTAAATTTCTTTATAAAATTAAGTCTAAAATAAACATATTATTTAAATTCTTAAATATAAAAAATCAAAATGGGATAAAAGTTATAACCAAAATGAAGTTTAATATAGGGGTGAGTGAGTAATCATGTTATTCAAGATAGTAATTGTAATGTACTTGATTTTATAGGTTTTAGATGAATATTAAGAGTTATAGAGTAAGTATCATATACAAATTTTCCAATACTTGCTCTCATAGGATATGAGATGGATAAAAGGTTTCTTAACTTATACCCAACATGGAACCTTTATTCTAATGTATAAAGGGTACAAATTTTAAGATAACCTATATCCATACTATAAAAATTATTAAATAATGTTAATAAATAAATGATAATATATATATTTTTAGCTAATAATTATTTTAGTAAAAAAGGAAAAGAAAAGGGGAAGCCTAAGCTTATAAGTTAAAAACCTAATGATTAAACATAATGTCACCTTTTTCACTTTACGTTTTTCATTTTTTTTCTTATTCTTCTTCATTTTCCTCTCTAATTTTATAATTGTTCTTTTGCATTGGATAAGTAATATGACCACATAAACATAAAATAAATAAAGCAATAAAAAAACTTTCTTAGTTTAACAAAATATAGGTTCTATAGGTTTTATGTAGAAAGAACTTTTAAAATCACATATTAGATATGTTGATAAGTTATTTTAGGCCTAGCCTTAAGGCCCAATCTGAGCAAAGAACAGGGCTCGTTAGTGATGCGAAGACCTGAACAGCTTAACACTTCACCAGATGATCCCCTAAGCATCTTATCTTTGCTTAAGCACCTACTTGCCCTCGAACACCTTATCTTTGCTTTAGCCACCCAACTATTTGCTCGCTTCTACTTGAACCATCTCGTGACCTACTTGCCACTAGCTTGGCCATCTCAAGCTTTGTAACCTTCCTTCGACCCCTAAGCATGTGTTTGCTTAAGTAGGAATGATGTCTCCTCAATAAGGGCATTGTAGAAGACCAATACATGGCTTCAAAGATCATCAAGTGTTCCCCCTCTAGGGTCTTCTCGCTTTTTCCCCTGTTTCTCTCTGTATTAATTGCCTACCTAACATCCATGGTATGGCCAACATACCTAATAGCCGTAGGAAAGTTAGTGTCTTAAGTTTTAAACACAGCTGACCAACGTATAAAGTGATCTTATCATCCTTCCAGCATATGTCTCTTGCAGATAGTAAGTATGGACAAACCCCAGGATCACATGCATTGTAAGCTCTTTATGCTAACCAAAGATATGTAGAATCATCTTCTCATCTCTACTTCCCAAATAACATACGTACATAGTTAGCCAAGTGCCCCTTCTCAACCTTTAAAAGAGTGCTTGGAGTCTCACTCACACATGCCATCCCTCTTCATCTCTTCGTTGCTAATTTAAGTATTAGAAGGCCTTCATGGATCAACCCATTAGGGACTTTTAGCAAGTAATCATGAGTAAGGAATTCAACCAACATTCAATCCCATCAATACCCTTGTAATATAGTTAATCACCCTACATCAACATTTTAGCATCTACCTTTACTGGAAAATCTACCCAACATGGTGAAAAGTAAGAAGAATCACCTCCAAGCATCACGCTAAGTTGATGGTGATAGGTTACCATCATCATCGCCACTATAGTGCTCATAAACTCTACTGGCTCTAAGTACCTAAGTTGATGAGATATAATAACTTAGAGTACTTTTTCACTAGATATAGTAACTCAAAGTACTTTTTCACTAAGTATTTGAAAATAATCGGAGGACTTAAGGGTCTAATGTTGCACTGCAAAAGGAGCTACCTGCCCTTTAAAAAGCACCAAAGAAATGCCCTTAAGAAGAGACAATGGTTAGCTTATCTATATGACCAAGCAAACGAAGCATAATACATATTGTGAACCTAACGTGTTCATGTGATTAGGTTCATCATGATCACCATCCCCCTAAAGACCTATGTAATCAGTTGAACTATGATCGTCACAAAACGTATAAGTAGGTTGAGTAGGGAGTTGTCCCTAAGATGCCCCAAAAACCACTAAAGGACATAAACGTCTAAGAATTAGATAAGCATATATGCCATGCATCTAGCATGTATCACCAAAAGAAGGTCAAATCTTTAACTTCTGCATCGCTGTTAACTATAGTGAAGAGTCGTTCACACCTATCATCCTTGAGGAAACACTCCCTCAAGGTCCTAGATTCCCTACCCTTATACATACGATGGAATGGGAGACCCAGATGACCACTTTGTGCACTTTCACACAATTATGAGCCTTTACAACTTTACGGATGCCATCATGTGCAAGGCTTTCCCTAACACAATTGCAAAGGTTGCTTGACTATGGTTCAATACTCTACCTAACCGCTCAATTAGCTCTTTCGACGAGCTAGTAACAAAGTTCCAACAATACTTCCTCAACTCTAAGGTCTTATGCAAGGACTTCTCCATGCTATACAACATCAAGCAATGCCCCAATGAGTCGCAATAGGCTTACTTAGAGTTGCTTAACCATGTAAAGCTTCAAGTCCCTAAGCTTGAAACTAGAACTACCCTCCATGCCCTAATAATTGGAATTGACCCCATAGGGAATTATCAATACCATCTTGCTCAATCGGCTTGACTTTCTTGAAGAATTCATGCAAGTAGTTGAGAAGTACATAGCCCAAGATGATGCTTACAAGTAAGACTAGAGATTGATAGTGACAGAAGAGGATCGGCAAAAGACTACCTTGGATTAATAGATACTAGGCCATCCTCCTCAAAAGAACAACACAAGAGGAAAATAATAGAAATTTTCTAACTACACATCTTATACTCCTTTGAACCGCCCCTTTAGAGAGGTCATATACGAGGTTTGAGGAAAACTCCCCTAACACCCATGTAAGAGAGACACCAGAAGCTACAAGATTTGGAAAAATATTGTGACTATCATCAAGTGCATAGACATAACATTAGCAAATGCCACTACTTGTGAAATGCAGTTGAAAACCCAATCCATAAAGGTTGCATTGACTACTTCATTGTACATGAATGAAACCAAGTTTAATGACCTAGCCAGTATTGTCAGATTGAGCAACAGTAACAACAACAACAGCAACAATAAGAGCTATAATAGTAACAACTAAGGGAAAACCTTACTAATGATCAACATCATTAAGGGAAAAGAGGCTAAGTTAACACCATCTTGGAGGCCCTCGGTCTTATAGAAGTGATGTCACTAACACCGATTGAGCATGAAGTCTACTCATTTGAAGCAAAAGACCAAAATAGATACTATCATAAGCTTCTCCACTAAGGATAAGGAGGGTGTCGGTTACTCGTATAATGATGCATTGGTTAGCAATGCAAAGATCAATTACTTCGATGTCCTAAAGACATTCATCAATAGTAGGAGCTCAACAGATATCCTTTACTATAACATATACAATTAGATGAAGGACTAGCCTGATGAGCCACTATAACCCTACAAACATAGCATTACAAGTTTTGGAGGTGGTAAACCTATGCTAGCTAAGGGGCTCATCACACTACTAGTTTAATTAGGTGACATTATACACATTGCCACATAATCAATCAACTTTATGGTCATTGACCATCAGTCACCTTATAGTGCTATATTGGTACGATCGAGCATTTTAAGATTCTATATGCTTATAAGTAAAAGGTGCCTCAAGGCAATATTCCCAACACCAATTGGAGTCGATAAAGTACAAGGAGACTAGAAACTGTCTAAGTCTCGTTACTTAAAAGCATAAACTCAAGACAAAGTCATGGCAATAAGGTGTTATGTAAGCTAAAATTCAGGTTCCCGGTGGATAATAATGATGCTGAATATGAGGCACTCATTTGCAGTTTGAAAATAGATAAGGATATCTAAGTAGAGAAAGTAAAGATCCATTTGAACTCCGTATTAATGGTTCAACAAGTGAAGGGAGAATATAAAACAAAGGGAGAAATGATGGTCAGGTATTTATCGATAGTTTAAGGACTCCTTTCAAGCTTCACTTCTTGGAACATCAATAAGGTCCCCCAAGCGGAAAATTTTGAGGCTGATAAGCTGTCTAAGCTAGCCTCTATAATTGTCCCATCACCACGTGATGGTGATAATCCCTCTTTATACATTACCTCCCTAAATGTAGCATAGAGGAATGGGATAAGGAGATATTAGAAATCCAACCTGTACAAGCTCAACCTTATTGTATGGATCCCATAATCAAGCACTTGAAGATTGAAGCGTTACCTAAGTACTAGATAGAAGTTGAGAGGCTAGCCTATACCTTAGCTAATTACACCCCCATTGACAACGTCTTATACCATCGACGGCATAGCGTACCACTCCTTAGGTGTCTTAGATCGAAAGAAGGTATCTATATGTTAAACTAACTTCACACCATAATATGTAGCAACAATATATTAGCTCAATCTTAGTACATCAAAGCACTTTGCTTTGGTTACTATTGGCTAATTAGGAAGGAGGACACAAAAATGATAGTTTACAATTTCCATAAATGCTAGAAATATGTGCCCATCTACCACACGCTAAGTACCGACCTTTATCCCATGATAATTTCTTGGCCTTTTGCTTAATGTGGGCTAGATGTACTCGAACCCTTTCTTAAGGCATCCAAAGGTTGATAGTTTATCTTAGTAGTTGTAGATTATTTCATGAAGTAGGTAAAGGCTTAGGTAGTAGCAACTATTACCACTAGAGTAACTAAGGGGTTTGTCCTTGCAAATATCCTTTCTCGATTTAAGTTCCCATAAGCTTTGGTCATAAAAAATGGGAGACAGTTTGATAGTGCTAAGTTCAAAGAGTTTTATGATAGACACCACAAAAGGCTCCACCACACCTCAATAGTGTACTCCCAGAGCAATGGCTAGGTCAAGGCAATCAATAAGAATGTTCTCGATAGCCTAAAGAAAAGGGTGGAGCATATGGAGGGTAGGTGGGTATACGAGCTCCCCAACATTCTTTAGGGTTATTGCATAGCCCACTGAACCTTTATAGGAGAAAGGGAATTTCATCTTGCCTTTGGAATTATATCTATCTTACCTATTGAACTTTAGCTGCCTACGAATAGGGTCCAAAACATTGGCATCAACATTAACCATATGGCCTTATAAATGGGCCTCCATACCATTGAAGAGGTGTATGACATCACTGGATCTTGAGTGGTGGCCTATTAGCAATGAGTGGCCCAATACTATAATAAGAAGGTTAAGCACAAGGTCTTTCGACCCATAGACTTAGTATACCATAAGTTAGAGGCCATAGGTTCTAAAGAAGGGTAATGAAAGCTTACCCTCAATTGGGAAGACATCTTATGAGTAAAGAGAGGATAGGACAATGGAGCATACAGAATCGAAACCTTAAACGGACATCTTATTCTTATGACATGGAATGCAAGTAATTTGAGATTGTATTTTATCTAATATTTGTTACTAGTTCAAGGAACTTGTAAAAAGTTAATAGATTAATGAAGAGACGAGTTACTTACACTTATCTATTGCTCACTCTTGTCTGTTTATACTATGTACCCTTACCTTCGAGTAGATCTCCATCCTTGGGATTGAACTCAAGTCAGTACTAACACTAATGTCTATAGGGATGAAGCTCTAGACATTGTCATGAGAACCTTCAACTACCTAAGTACGCGAGACCAAATATGAACTTAGCCTTGGACGACCCTAGCAGTACCTATGCTCAGAGGGGCTAATGATTAAGGGCTTGTTACATTGGTGTGCTTGGTATACTTGCCAATGTAAATATGGGGAAATTACGCTAAACATTACGTAAGCCTTATCATTAATAACTATGCGCCTAAGTAACTAATTGATGTATGAGTAAAGATAGCAATAGAAAACTTCAAATAAACGAAGACAAGAGAACGAGCTCAACAATAGGCAAACAAATGAAAAATTTCATTAAGCCGATTTCATTACCAAGCTTTATGGGTTAGCATCCCAACCTTAAGTACAAATGGAAAGAAAGTAGAAGAAAAAATAAACTATAAGAGAAAAATACACCAAAAGAAGCCTTTCTAGTCATTTGCTCAGTCTTAACTCCTATTGTTTGCCTCCCCTAAACAATTCTTGTAAACCATGATGAATACTTGGCTGTTACAGAAGTTGATAGTAATAGCCTTGTAATGCTGGTAGCTTTAAGATGAATTCCTCGCCTATCAGATGAGCTAACCTTCTACATAAGCTTCCTACATAGGGTACCTAAAGTAGGTTTGCCCACCCCTTATATAGGAGCCTGGGGACTACGCGCATAAGCATCTGTAGTAGCTTTGCCCAAGCCTAACTTCGGTAATGCAAGAACCCCTATACCATTGTAGTTTGATTAAGCCCTTAAGAATCCCCACACTACCCTTAGCTAAACACCTCTAAACTGTAAAGAAGCCCCTTCCAATAGTTGAAAACACCATAGAAGACTTGTATGAAAAAGTACTTCAAAGGCAGCACCTAAGCACCTACCAAAGAGACCTTGTGCACATAAGCACCTCCAGTGGCAATGTTGCCTCCATGATTGGAGGATGTATGCCCATAAATCCTCTACCACTTGAACTCACTTTTCTTAGTAAAGGACTCAACTGAGTGGCTCATGTACATCCTTCAGTCGTTACTTGGGAGTCTTCCTCCATCATAGGGTAACATCTTATACCCTTCAATCATTACTCAATAGAGTGCCTTAACCATAGCGAGGATCCGCTCTCAAGCTCATACATTCTCCCTAACATTCTAATGCTTCTTGACTCAAACAACTCACAACACTAAAGGGGACCACCAACTTAACAACCCTTAGAAAGGTTTAAAGAATGTTGAATGGATACTCTATGTGTTTAAGTGGAAATGCAGAAGCAAAGCCCCCATAAACTCTTTATATAGGGACTTAAAGAGAACCTGGACCGTCCACATATCCTATTGCCTAACGGCCTAGATCCTCCTTTACAAGGATCATTGATGTAGCAACATAAATGCATTGTAGAAACATTTAAAGCATTCTAAAAGGTGCCCATCTTAAGGCATCTTAAATGCACTATGATACACTTTGCCTAAGAAGGCATAAATGTAGCTCAAGGACTGTGCGTTATGTGCCAAAAGCTACCTGAACATGCTCGGAACTAAGTTATGTATGAGACTTAACACCAAAGGGATGAAAAAGACAGAAAGCAAGATTAAGCTACCATATAACTAAGTAGGATGGAGGATATGGACATTCATAATAAATGAAGAAGATTAAGACTTATGTAAAGCGAGGAGAAAGTCAATCATTAATTCAATTTTTCTTGCAATAGATTGAGGGGTTGGCATCCTAACCTTAGTTACAAACAACCTAAGAAATATAGAAGCTGTCCATGAAACAAAAAAGGAAACAAAAGACAGAGATATAAGTGTCCTCTACCCCCTTCTCCCCCATTAATCTACTATGGAGTCAGCCTCATTGCCTTGCTCTTCTTCATCGCCTTCCCCATAACTCTACTTGGAAAACTCCTTGTCATTGTTGTAGGAGGCTACAATATTTGGTGCATTGAGCTATGCCAAGAACCTCAAGTCAACTTCCAGTAGCTTATGGTGAACCTCATCCTAAACTATTCTCACAAACTCAAAGCTTGTGTCACTAATCACATTCTTTAGCTTAAGATCTAACATGACCTCAACAAAGACCTATCGCCTTACTTTTAGCATGAGCCCCCCGCTATCCTTATGCTCAACTTCCCTATGGATAAAGGTCATTTGAGTATCCTCTAGCTCTTTTTGTCTTCCCTTCATGTTGGCCATCACTTTAGACAACTCCTCATCTTGGGTCCTCACTAAGGCCTTCGCGACCCTTAACTCTACCTCCATCTTTGATGCCTTTTCCTTAAAGTTAGTATATGATGACAATAGGTCATTAGCTCACTTCTTCTCACTTGAAATTGTAAATTGAAGCTTTACCACCTCTTCCTTTAAACATGCCTCTTCTCTTAAGCAACTCCTTTATGATAAGCCCAGTTGCTAAAACAGCATAGCATCCGTTAGATGAACATGCCTAAGCACTTAGATAAAAAAAAATGCTACAATACCTCACCTCATGCAACTTACATAACATCATAGTGTTGGCTTGAACATTGCACTTGTTGTTAAAGAATCATTGGACCTCACCCTAAGATCCACCATATGGTTAGTAGGCTGCTTCCCATAACTTAGAGAGCACTTGGAATCATCATTTGGTGATGGAGTATCGACTTCGAGACCCCTCACCAGAGCTCAAGGCTTACAATCTCTCACAAGGAAGCTCTTGTCTTCTTAGCCCACCAAAGACGAGATCTAGTGCATGGAAGAGCTTTGGAAGAACTCTTTAAGGTCTTAACTCAGACTCTATTCCATTAGGACTCTTGTCTAGTTACCAATTTGTCGAGTGTTGAGGCGAGGTCCTTAGACGTTGTTCTCTCCTATCCTACTCTACTAAGCTAATACCACACTCGATCACCATAGTAACCTTTAATATAGCACCATAGCAACAACTTCAACACTAGACCGACCCAATCACCTTTCTTTGAAAATCCTAACACATGAACCTAATCAAGGCATACCACTTGTCATTCCTTTTGTTGACATTATATTGTATGCCTTTGTACTTTTTCCCCCTTTATCCTCTTAGCACTGTACTAAGTTAGTAGTCTTGTATTATTCTTTATTATAATTGCACATATTTCGTTGTTGCCTTTGGTACATACCATAAATAGTCCTTTGTCTTTTGAAGCTGAAATCATCTTAGACATCATTGTTAATGAATATACTTATTCTTATGAGACACTATTCTTTGAGTACATCTTTTTTACACTCTTATCTAATCTTGCCCAATAACTCGAGATTAGTGGCGAATGGACCTTAGTATCAGCTTGTGCATCATATCAAGTGAAATACTAAGTCATGTAATGTTCTTAAGTAAGTCATATCTGGAGAGCAGCTTCATGGAAGCTACTATATTTATCGACTCATTTCTTCTTTCTTCAATATCTTGAAGGATCCACTAGTACTATCTCCTGTGATAAGCCTTAGTAATTAACTGAGCTCCTAGGCACATCATTTGGGATCTTGATTGCTCAGATACTGGCGTTTTAGGGAGTAGCCTCCAAGTCCTCTTATTGCTCTTACTATTGCTGCCCCTATTTAGGATGCCTTATAAGGTCACCCCCCCAACCTTGTATCCTCAAGCTCTTTGGTCAAATGAGGCTCTACGAACCTTCACCTTCACATAGTAACCCTAATCCCTCTTTGGGCCTCAAGCTCCCTACCTAAAGCCTCTAGCTAATGTATGTACCACCTGTACTAAGCCTCCCCTTCACTCTTACCCCTCCATTCCTCCCTTGACTTGGTATGACAACAGTAATAAGTGGAACTACCTATACTACAACCCTAATAGATTTGGGGATGGTCACTGCTTCCTCTTCTTCTTACTCTTCTTTAGTAGTCAAGAACTCTCCTCCTTAGTGCCCCCAGTAGCTTTCTTCTTTTAAGAGGCAATGAGTTATTGGATCTGCTTCTCTTAGATCTTAAGTAATTTTTGTATCATTACATCTAAGGTGACCTACATACTTGTGAACACAAGCAGAAAATTAATAAAAAATAGTAAAATGTATAAAGGGAAACTCACAAGATCGAGGATGAATAGCCTCGAGCCTATTATCATAGCATTGATGCAATGTGGTAAACTCTTGTCTACCTTCCTTTAACAAAGCATAGCTAGTACCTATCTCCACTATAAAAGGTCTAGGCATACTCCTAGGCAATTAATAATAGATTAAGCCTCCTCCAGTAGATGAGGTCGAGTACCTCTTCCTTGGCATCTTCATCTTTAATCCTTTGATGCCTGATAGTCGATGTCTGGATTGGCCTTGCCCAAGTTGTAGGAAATAATGGCTTCTCCATCAATCAAATATGGAAGAAGTATTCATGCCACTTGTCCACCTTACTCTTTAACCCCTTGAAGATTTTCAAACCTTACCTTAAGAAGAGACATCTACCCAACCATTTGGGTTTGACTTTACATAAAAGAAATAACGGAACAAGTACGCTATCTAAAACAAGAATACTATCTCAAATGTAAGTGGCTACAACCATGCATTCAAATGCAACAACCTGGGATAAATCTTGAATTAGCTAAAGAACTCCATTAAGAACTCAAAGAAGGCCAACTACAATCCTAGCTCGAAGGGCTCCATGTACATGCAAAATGAATAATTGTTCCCCAACTAAAATGTTCTCTCATCTCTACAAGTCTCTTAACTTGTTAACTGGGGACCTCCCTAATGGCTCAACAAACCATCCTGTACAACCCATTATCATGCTTGTAGCCATCATACTCAAGAGCCTTCTCATTCTCATTAGTTGTACATAGCTCATTTACCCTTTTATTGCCCTCATTATCTGACGTGTACCTATCTCCTGGCCTTATTGTCACTTGTTCGCTTCTCTCCTCCTAAGTTAGCAACATATCGCCACTATTGTCATTGTTTTAGGGGGTGGGGGGGGGGGGGGGGTGAGTAGGGTTACTACCCTCCTAGAGGAGCATATTTTAATTCCCTTCTTCAACTATCCCCAATGTTGATGTAGTTACCTACTTACCTTGAATATCAGACGCTCTCTAATTAGTCGCGTTTACATCATGCAAGAGGATGAAAATGTGAAATTTCAAGTGTGAAAACAAAAAACTTAATAAATGCACAACTTACTCTCGAGAGGAAAATTTGGTAATGTTTTCGTATGATCAAGTGTGAAAGTAAGGAATGAGGGCCCCTAATGCTCCTTATATAGGCGACCAAGAGAGGAGACGAATGGTTTTTTAACCACCAAAATGCAGATCGTATCCTAATTATCCTTGTGCCCATGTATAGTAACCAACAACCCAAATCTCCCATAGAGGTGGATTGCTGTTGTAGCCATGTACACTAAAGCCCTACATGCATTGCCTTTCTTAAGGTACCATCAATGCATCTTGAGTAGATTGATAGTCACATCAATCAAGCTAAAGGTCACTTCATTATATAGCGAGTCTTGTTAGACATGTTAGATGTCACTTTAGTTGACCTTGTTTGGAAGAACAATTGGTAATGCGCTGGACCTAAGCCTTTGGAGCTTGAGTGTCCCTCCCTGAATGGGAGGAGTCTTAATAATCTCACCGTAGAAACTATTCTAAGATGGAAGCTAACTTCACAACTGCTATTGTAAATATTGCTTACATAAGATGCATACTACTCAATCAACCTGAAGCGTCTAATATGGTACTTGCTATAGGTAGAACTTGTAGCAGATGTTTTAAAATACCTACAGGAAATTCTATAGCACATAACTTTAGTACTTAGTTTATATTTACAAAAAGATATTTACAACAAAGAGTACATTTTCACAGGATAGTTTCAAAAGTCACAGGTTCTAATATAGATATATATATACTATAGTAGAAAACTAGTGGTCACCTAAGGAGACTAGTTAGTTTTCTTAAAAGACCCAAACTTTACAAGTGTTTAGGTTTTAGTCAGCTTCATATATCTACTCACTCCTTAACCCTTTGAGTATTAGCTAGTTATGTCACCGCATCTTTGTTCTTTAGTTAGTACCTACAACGTAATCTATACGGACATGAGCACAACTAACTCAATAAATGAGACGAAAACTAAAGAGTATAATACAAACACAAACAAAGTTATTAATTTAATGAAATGCAATGTAGTCAATCAAACATATGAAACATTACACAATATTATCTAGTGTTACGCCTTAAACAAGGAGTTATAATAGTCCTATTGTGTAAACTAACCTAAGTTAGAAGCTAGCCACTTTAGTTGCTAATGTAGATATAACTTACACTGGGCATTTATCACTCTATATCTTTGAGTCATCTAATTCAACACTTGTTTGGTATCAACCTATGATATAACTTTCTAAAATAGTTTTTAAAAGAGATTTTATGGTATAAAAGCTTGAGAATAAATCTAGTTTTATAAATAATTTCAGAAAAAACTACATAATAAGGATCTATAAAAATCCACAAGTTTACAGAATGTAACACCGATAACAATAATTGAAAACTAATGGGTCACTTGAAAAGACCCTATTAGTTTTCTTAAAGGTTAGTAAAGTCAATTAACAAAATAAGAATATAACTAATTAGTCTTGAATCTCACTCCTTGACCCCATTCTCTATAGTGTTAGAACTTGGAGTAGTACTAGTTCATCTATTAGGAAATATGCAAAATAGCTATAGGGGAATGAGCGACAACTTACTTAGTAAGTGGGGCGGAGACAATAGTACATATTTGACACAAAGGCTAAGGTTTTTAAACAAGTTTAGTTAGATGTTATGCATGTATAAACAAGTGTCATCGCATAACATTAACCGGTTGTTATGAGATAAGAGAAATTGTGCCTACTTTAATCTAGTTTTGAGAAGTCTGATGCCATACACTTCACAAATTAGAACTAAACTAGAGCTTGTGCAATGGAGAAATACACTTTGGATGAGACTACCTTCAAACCATGGTCCCCAATCTTGCTGCAACCTCATCTCCTATTACTTAGTTTAATTAAAAGTGGGGAAATAACCATTTTTGCTATTCCCATTAAAGGTTCCATGTTTAGCCCAAGAATCCTAGTCGTTCTCCTAATGGGTTGCAATACGTATCGAGTTAGAAGGTAGGTAGAGTTTTAGTTAGATTGCTTTTGGAGTGATCAAGTAATTTCAAACAATTTAATCTAGCAACATCATTAAGCAACCAATACATAAAATCCAACACTCCAAATACCAAAATGTTATTCGAGCACACACATTGTGGACACATAGGTAACTAACTTGCAATCATAACTAAGACATATACTAAGGTCTCCAAGGATCCTTGAGTAATACTTCAAAGTGCAGTGAAGCATTGATCTCACTTACTTGGTCATGTTACACCTAATAATTTTGTATATGGGTCTCGTCTGCTTCAGTTTTCCCTTAAATATTAAATACAATGACTTTAGTTATACTAAATATAAGATAAATGAATTTATCTAAATAGTTCAAGTGTAGTTATGACTTATCTTTAGAGAGTTGTGTAAGATTTGTATTAAGTTCCAACTTGTTATCGAAATCTCTGAACTAAGTTTTGAAAACTTGCCTAATACCCAGTTTTGGTCTCAAAACCTCTTGATGAAGTCTCTGGATGATTGTCTTTAGACTAGTAACCCTTCATCCAATTCTCTGAATTTATTCCAGTTATATTGCTTGCTCTAAACAACTATTTGAATAAGCCTCTAAGGTCATTTCTTCTAAACACTTCACATTAACCAAACCTTAAATCAAGTTTTGAAGCCATTCTAACCACATTTCCCTTCCCAAATACTTTCCAAATGAGTCTATGATAGGGTATAGTTAAGTCCCTTTTACTATCCAACTTTCTAATAAACTCTTTGAATTAAAGATTAAGTTTCCTTTTTACAGACCAATCCTTTGAAGATGACTTTGAAGCGATTACATCCAAAACCTTTGAAATCATCCAACCTTCTAGTTAAGTCTTTGAAATCATTACAATCATACTTCTTTCACCAAATTCTTCCTAAACAAGGCACCAATTAATTTAAAGTTAAAGTCCTTTCATCCACCAATGTTCTAAGCATGTTGTTGAAGTTGTCCCTACCATTCTCCTTTTACTAAACGTCATCCTAACAAGACTTTGACATGGTTGTATTCAAGATCTTTACACCAACTAGCTCCTTAGTTAAGTATTTGTACCAAGATTTAAATTACTTTTTTCTTAGATTAACCATCTAAAGAACTCTTTGAATGGATTAAATTCACTAGTTTGCATAACACAACTCATTCGCATATCTTATTATAGGTTACATATATGGTATAACATGATCATACAATAGATTTATCATATCCATGATTACCATATCATTGAAACTTCCAAATCCTCCCATCTTTAACTTAATACATATATACCATAACTAATATTTCAACTCCAACTCAAACCATACAACTCTAGATTATTCTTTACTATAGAACATGATCCAAATAAACTTCAAAACTTGATACTAAGGGTTTTCATGAAGTTTAATATATGAAATCTACAAGAAAATTGCATTTTTCATCAAATTTAAAGGCCTAAAAATTCCTAAAAATTATAGAAATCATTTTTATTCGAAAACTCTTCACGCAATACTTACATGCAATATAAGGACTCTCCATAAAGATTTTGGTTTAGAAATTACGCTGATAGGATCATTTAAAACAACTCTAAGATTTAGTCAATTTTGCTTGATTTCTTAAAGAGGTCCGATATCCACTTAAAAATTTTATAATCTGATATTTTTATTAAAGAGTACATATAAAAATATTCCAAAATAACTTCTTCTTTTTTCATAATTTTAGGAGTTAATTTAATATTTTTACTAAATTATAGGAGATAAAGTTGAAATTGCAACTTACTAGAAGTTGGCCATCCGGCCACCAGTAACCACCATCACTGTGTCAGTCCCTTTTTGCGCCACCTCTACTGTTTACTGGTGGTGGTGCTTTACACCCAGATCTTCTGCAATTCATCATTCCGCGTTTTCGCTTGGTTTGTTTAGTATCATTTCTAAATTTTGCTAGAATTTTTCCTTCAAGTTTCTTCTTGCTTCCTTAATTTTCTCAGATTCCTAAGAGATTAAGTGATGCTTTAGAGAGAGATGGGTGATGTTTCCTAAGTGCAAGGTACAAAATGGCCATTTTCTCTCTTTTATAAGCTTAAATACTCTTAGTTTTTACATTGCTAAGGGTCTTCAGATTGGCCTAATCCCCTAACATTGTCTATCTAGAATATCATGCCTAACTAAGACAATTCTGGTAGTTTAGCTTTTGTTTGTCATTTTTTTTATTATTTTTATCCTAAAATTTTAGGTAATTATACATATTTTAGGGTATTTTAAGCATTTTCGACTGTATAATTTTATATAATAATTATATCTAGGGTATGCGTACTCTATTTATATATTAGTTTAGGTCACTTTATAGTTTTTGTGTTAAAATAATTTATCTTTAAAGTTTAGTTATGTTCCGTTACCTAATTTACATATTAATGTGAGGTAAATTATAATGTAATGTAATTTAGTAAAATTATGTATTTTTTCCATAATTCTATTGTTTTATTATTTTCAATATTCCAAAATCACAACATGTCATCGTCTAACTCTTAAAATTCACACGTAAAATATTGTCTTGATCAGCTTATCTTCGCATACGCCTTAAATTACTAACTTGGAATAATTGTGTAAAACTATGAGGCTTACATCCGAACCATTATAAGGTTAGAGAAATTTCATGCAATCTAACCCAGATTGAAGAGTTTCAAGGTGAATCAAATTAGACCAAACCTAGGCTTATGCAATGGAGAACTCCCTCTTCTTGAAGCTATCTTTAATCTACGAACCTCAATCTTACTATAATCTTCTCTCCTATCACTTAGTTTAGTTAAGGGTAGGGAAAGGACCAATTCTGTTATCATCGTCAAAGGGGTTGGTATTTGGTTTGACATACCTATTCATTCCCTTATTGGGTTACTATGTATGTTCAGTTAAGTTAGCAATTAGATTTCTATTATTGTCCATTTAGGGAAGGATAAACAAGTTCAAACCAATCAAAAATATACAAATAAGCAAAGCAGTATGCTAAGGAGTTTAACTCTCGTCACAAAACAAATCATCAATCATACACATAGTATGCATACAGACAACAAAGTTACAACCACAAACAATACATTCTTAAGCTTCTATGTACTTTAATATAGTATTCCAACTAGTTATAAAGCTACATTCATAATTTACCCGGATAGAACATCATGTGTTACTATACATCACGTTTGTGATTATTGTTAAAAATCCCTAGAAAATAATATAAAACTTGAGTTTTAAATCCACATATGACGTAATGACTTGTTTTCATTATTATGTCTACGTTTTGATATAAGTAGGTTTCTTGGCTATTTATTAAGTTTTAGCTAAGTAGGTAGGTTCTTACCTAGTTTCTGACTCACTATCCTAAATTAGTTTTTTACTTGAGAAGATTTTGACTTACATTTTGACTTCAAAATAGTTATAAAGTTTAAGTATAACCACTTTCTTACTTGAATCGAACTTCTAGTGTATTCAAGTTGTTTACTATCAAACTACGTTTTGACCTACTTTCTAACATAGTTTTTGACCTTGATATAATTCTACATTTCACTATTTAACATATACTTTAGCTTACCCTATATTACTAGAACTCCAAACCTTACATAATCGATAAATAGCACTAGTATTTCAATCATCTATACCCTTTCTCCATTATAACATCCATTAGTTTAAAATTATATTAAAACTTTAGTTAATCAACCTTTAACCACTAAATACTCCATTTTAGTAAAAATCGTCACTCTTAAAATCATATTGAACCACTTTTAGTTGTGCAAGTGAATAATCATAGGTTATACTATAGTTTTATAGAGAATCACTCAAGCTCTTTTCCAAAATACTTGTCTAGCATACTATTTTGGTGAAATAAAAAATATCCCTAAGATCTGACGACACAATTTTTATAATCTAGCCATAAATCTAAAAAATTAATATCTTATGAGTATAACCATAAAATTTTAGGTAAAAAATATAGTAATTGGTTTTCTAAAAACACGATTAAAATTTAGTACGCAAGATGTTTTTCTTAAGTACCACATAGGAAGTGAATAATCATAGGTTATACTATAGTTTTATAGAGAATCACTCAAGCTCTTTTCCAAAATACTTGTCTAGCAAATTGTTTTGGTGAAATAAAAAATTTCCCTAAAATCTAACGGCACAATTTTTACAATCTAGCCATAAACCTAAAAATTTAACATCTTATGGATATAGTCGTAAAATTTTAGGTAAAAAATACACTAATTGGTTTTCCAAAAACATGATTAAAATTTAGTGCGTAAGATGTTTTTCTTAAGTACCACATATCTACACTTAAAATTTTGAAAAGCTAATTGAAGATTTAAATTTCTCATGTAAAAATATGTTGGGAAACCAAATTTCACTATTTTTGATAAATATTTGCTATTTTTCCCCAAAATTTTGGTAAAATAAGAGAAATTGGCAACTCATAAGAAGTTCGAGCTTCGACTACCATAGGGGAGGGGGAGGTCTTTAGCCAAAACCACCACCACCCACTTCTTTAAGCAACCACTAGGTTTTACTTCCAGTTAGTCTTTTTCTTTGGGAACTCTTAAAACCATTATGTGAAGCATTAATTTTCCTAATATTTCTTCCTTAACTTTTCCTCTCTGTTTTCCTTTGTCAAAATTTTCTAAAGCTCTAAAATGGCCGAGCTTTCATTAGGTAAGTGCATGGGATTTTTATAGCATGATTAAGGATGTTCAATAAATCGAGGACTTAACTTCCCTACGGTATTGAATTGTCTAAATCCTTTGAAAGGATCTATTTTCACATATATATGATTCCTATACCAAATTCCACTAATTTCCATTTCAAGTTAGCTTAACTCTTATAACGATCTTATGTGACTTTCATCCTTTGTCGTATTATCTTCACTTTCTCATTCACCTGATGAATCATGTCAAGTCCTATCATCATATGTTCATCACTTTCCCAATACAATAGCGATTTACACTTCCTTCCATATAATGCCTCATATAGAACCATCTGTATATTTGCTTAATAGTTGTTGTTACAAGAGAATTCCATTAATGGTAGATATTGATCCCAATCACCACCAAAATCTAAGATACATCCTCTTAACATATCCTCTAGTATCTGAATCACTCTTTCTGACTGACCATCCGTTTGAGGATGATGCGCCATACTGAATTGTAACTTAGTTCCTAAAGATCGATATAGACTTTCCCAAAACTTAGATATGAAATGGGTATCTTTATCTAAAACGATACTTATAGGTACATCAGGTAATCTAACAATCTCTTGTATATACAACTAGGCTAGCTTCTCCATTGAATCACTTGTTTAATAAGGTAAGAAATGAGCACTTTTTGTTAACCTATCTATAATAACCCAAATTAAATCATGACCTACTCTTATTCTTGGTAGTCCTACTACAAAGTCCATAGTAACATGATCCCACTTCTATTAAGGTATTTCTAACGGTTGCAACAATCTACTAGGTCTTTGGTGTTTAGGTTTCACTTGTTGGCACATAGTACATCTTAACACATATTGTACTATCTCCTTTTTCATGCCTTTCCACCAAAATAATGAAATCAAATCATGATACATTTTATTTCCACCAGGATGTAAGGGATAACCAGTAGTATAAGCTTCATCCATAATTTCTCTCTTTGGCCTCACATCCTAAGGTACATAAACCCTATTTTTTCATCTCAACACTCCTTTTCATCTACTTGAAAGTTGGGTACATATTCTACTTTTAGCTTTTGTTTCACTTCCTTTTAACTTGGATCTTCATCTTATTAAAACTTAATTCATTCCATCAAACTCAATTTTACAATCAAATTCATCAATTCTAAGTCCATTTCATGCCATCTAAATCCAATCTCCAACTTCTCAAAATCTTGAATCAACTTTTGCTGAAAGGTAAGTAGTGAAGCCACTTGCTCGTAGTTCTTACGACTTAATGCATTCGTTACCACATTAGTTTTACTAGGATGGTATTTGATAGTCATATCATAATCCTTAATTAGTTCTAACCATCACCTCTACCTTAAATTCAACTCTTTTTAAGTAAAAAAATATTTCAAACTCTTGTGATTTGTATAAATTTCACATTGATGACCATATAAATAATGTCTCTAAATCTTTAAAGCAAAGACTATTGCTAGGAATTTAAGATCATGCACTAGATAATTGTTTCCATGAGGTTTGAGTTGCCTTAATGCATATGCCACTACTTTTCCATCCTGCATTACTACACAACCTAATCTATTCTAAGAGGCATAGCTATATATGTAACATGATTTACTTGGATCTAGCATAATAAGTATTGAAGCTAAATCAAATGGTCCTTTAACTCTTGAAAACTATTTTCACATTCATCACTCTATTCAAACTTAACATCCTTTTATGTCAATCAAGTTAAATGTCTTGCTATCTTAGAAAAATCCTTTATAAAACGTCTGTAGTAGCCTATCATTCCAAGGAAGCTTCTTACTTTAGAAATAGTAGTAGGTTGTTTCCGCTTAATTATAGCCTTAAATTTTTTAGGATCCATTGATATCCCTTCACCTAACACTATGTGCCCCAAGAATGAAATTTTATCTAACTAAAAATCACATTTGCTTTGTTTAGCATATAGCTTACTCTCACTTAACTTTTGTAATGCTAATTATAAATGTTCTACATGTTCCTCTTTGGTCCTTAAACAAACTAGAATATCATCAATAAACACAATAACCTTATCTAGACACGGCTAACGGATTTGATTAATTAAATCTATAAATATTGCAAGAGCATTAGTAAACCCAAATGGCATCACCAGAAACTCATAGTGTCTGTATCCATCCATAAAACTTTCTTGATTTAAAAAAAAAATCCCTCTTAATAGCTTAAATGGCATAATAAGTAGTTAAAAATTGATTGTTTAACTTAAGGTGCGAAAATAAAAAAACAAACAGTAAACGTTAGAAACTAAATAAAGTAGATAGAAAGAAGATCAGGCAATCGATTTATAGAGCTCCAACCTTTTGCCTATTGCTCTCTTCTAGCTTTACTACTGGAGACTCAGTCTTCCTCACCAGTATCGCTCCATTAGTCCAATCTTTTCATTAATAAAAAATGAATAAGAGGTTGCAAGAATATCTAATCACTTCTATGTCCTATCTTGCTAGCTTTTCCTAAGCTAAATGCTAGACTCAAAGAACTCCCTAACCTCACATACACTCAATTTATAATATCAATAATATTTACAAAGAAAATGAGATAATACAATCAAATAGCTCTTCACAACTTTTGCACAAATACAATAATAATAAAACAAGAAAACTATTTTCACTTAGTTTTTGACAGTGTTTACAAGAGAGGTTTTTGAATTTCAGTTCTTATCTTAATTCACCTCTATGAATCTTGTATAGCTTCAGTTTATCTTGAATCAATCTTCCATGTAATAGCTTGAAACTGCTAGTTCCTGATTTTTCTCCAAGGAATCTTGATTCAAGCACAATTGATTTTGTTGTTGGAGAAATATCCCATGAAAATAGAAATCAAATGTTTAAATTTTTGAAAACTTGAATCTTGCTATTCTTGATTTGTTTCTTTGCCAAGCTTGTATAAATTTGAAAGTTGTTGCACGTGAGAATATGTTCAGTAATCTCTAGAGTGATTTTAAATTGAAAAACTTTGAAGATTACTACTTAACCATATGGATATGTTCAAAAAGATATGACAAGATCTTGATAAATCAAGCTCACTTTTCAAAAATAGTCTAGCACTTGAACAAGCTTATCTGCCATGAACAACTAGTTAACATCTTCTAAATCTTATTTGAAATTTTAAATTAGAAAAGGTCCTAAAAATCTAGTTGAATATATCCAAAATATCTAACCCTATCCTTAACATACCTTAAGATCCTTGAAAATTTTATCAACAACGAGTTGTGAACTAAAAAAATATATCAAGCCCTATAGAATTTGAGTAGAAACTTATTCAACAAAGCTTCCTGATATGTCCTTAACTATCTTAGTGGAACGAAATTGAGTATATTTTCCTAATATACCCAATAAGGTAGAGTTAAGTCTTTTTGCAAATTTTTTCCAACATAATTTGTTCAAATTATTGAGAAAATAACTTAGAAATAGTAGCTCATCTTGATTCTGTACACTAACTATATTGTTCTATTCTCTTATTATATTGTTTTGTTCTCTTATTGATATACTTTCTGATGCACATTTTAACAAATGTTCTGACAAGTACAAATTTAAACTTATTTTCCTTCTTAACCTTTCTTTTCTCTCGAATGTCTTACAGACTCAGTGAACTTGTTAAATTCATTCTCATCTTTTTGTTATCATCAAAATATATTAAGGAAAAACTCAACATTCTCTCCCTCTTTGATGATAACAAAACAACATTTAAACAAAAACATCCAACTTATATCATCATAAACATAACATAAATAGAAATTGATTTTAAACTTTTTGACTTTAATATGTTTTTGTGTCTTACTACTCTACCTTTTTGTTATCATCTTGAAGATATAATTTCTCCCCTTAAACATAAGATACATGAAAGATGAAAGGCGTAAAGAAAACTAAAAATACTTTGAATGAAACTGCTAAAGGCAGAGTTCAAAAGTTCTGATAAGAACATGAATAGTTCCATATTAACATATAGATACCAAATATCAAAACTAGCTAATATGACAAGAAATTTGTTTGAATGAAACAAGTCATAGACATGATTATAGAAAATACAGTTGAATGGATCATGTTTTAGGTGAAGTTTGGGATGAGGACAAATTCTGCAAAAGAAAATGAAATGTTAGTACTGGGGCTAGTTCGATGCAGCCACCCCGATGCCTAAGTTAGTAAAGTGACTTAGTATAGAAAGTATGTGAATAAAATGTATCAGAGAGCTCTTATAGAGACTTAGTATAGAAAGTACGTGAGTAAAATATATCAGAGAGCTCTTACAGAGTTTCTTTTCAGTATTTATAGATGGTTGTAGTGTCTAAGGCAATTGTCAGGATAACTATTAAGATACGTAGAAGCTTCTTGACTTGACATCTCTCTTAACAAGTAGGGATAGTAGGTAGTTATGTAATATAACCATACTTATGATAATCATTTGCACCATAGACTTGAATTCAAACCAGGAATGGACTTATTCCATTCGGCATAAATGTTGTGTATCATCTATTCAGTGGAATGATGAGAGAGTCAACTACATGGCATAGCGGCAGCTGAATGGACGGGTGTCAGATGAGTGAAAATCAACTATCAACAAATCACTTCTTCTTTTATGGCTTAGTTTTCTTACAAGATACAATTTTTGTGTGTATGTATTTCTTAACAAGACTTGATTAAATTAGTAAGGATGTATGAATAGGTTTAGCAAGAATGTTTAGAGGAATAGATTTTGGTACATATGGTACTAATACGAGAGAAGACTCTAGAGCTACATTAGTTGTTAGTTCAAGTACAATAGGATGCTCTTGTTGAACTGATTGTTTAGAAGGCTCAAAATAGATTTATTCAAGACTTAGTGATTCGTGAGGTTGAGGATAAACATCAGGAAATAGATCTTTATCATTACATTTAGAACTAGTCTTTCCTTGAAACTTCTATTCACCAAACCTTTCTTCTATGATTTTTGTAATAAGCTTCTCCAAATCTAGCTTATTTATACCTAAAGGATTAAAAGATGTTTGGCTAAGGTTGATCTAAGCAGTTTCTGAGTCACTTTTTAACTCATTTTCTAATACTGTTCTAGATTTTCTTTTTCCAAGATGAAGATCTCCCCCTATCATTGGTATATAATCCTTCTTCTATTTTTTCTTAGGTCACTCAGGTTGCTTTCCTTTTCCTTTGAGATCTTCTTTCACATTTTCTGACTTATTTTTAAGAGGTCAAAATTATCAAATCTAGCTCCTTTTATCTCCCCCTCAATTCCATATTTAGCAAAATTGGTAGTCCTAGTCCTATTGTAGGGATTTATATAATGAGCCATGTCTTTAGTAAACCAAAGCTTGCTTTTAACAAAAATCCCCTTATGTTTGAAAATAAGCTCTCTAATTTTCTTGCTTGGTATTAGCATTTTTGACACTTTTGGAATCTCGATTCCCTTAAATTTCAACAATTTCATAAGCACTTATCTATAGGATTTACTATCTTGATTCTTTTTCATATGCCTTAAAATCTATCCAAGAATATCTAAATCCTTTTTAACTTTAATGCTCAACAAAACTAGAGCATCTTCAGTAGATACAGTTGTGTTACTGCCCCTTTTATGCAATATACAACTTACTATCAACTTGTGTATTAATCTCACAATTAGCTAAAAATCAAATATAAAAACATTCCTATTATTGCTTACTTCAACCCCATCATTCAACAGAGTGAACAACTCCCTTTTGGATAAACCAACTAATTCTACATCACCTTTCACATCCTTTAAATCGAAACATTTGATTAGATCTTTCCTAGTTATTTCTACTTTCTTACCTTTAATTTCCGATTTTACCACATCATTTCTACTAAAATCTACTTTTTCATAAAATTCTACAATAATTTCTCTATGCACAACTTAATTAATGTCACACAACTTCTTATACCCTAATAAATCTATTATCTTATCAAAGTATAAACCGTTTCTAGAAAAATATGAAAAATCAAAATAATTTGATTGAATGGGTTTACCTTTGATATTTTTGGCAACTTTCTAACTCTCTTTCTGATCTTCATCAATCTCTTCAAACCACTTCCTTTTTTTATCATGAGAAGGTCTCTTCTTGGTTTTCTTAGAAGAAACTTCAATGTCAAATTTTTTCATTGCTTTTGTTACTAATTTTCTCCTTTGAGAAGCTTTCTTTTCTCTTTCTTCTTCGGGGGTTTTTCCTTTGAAAACCTCAATCCCTATGGCTATACTTTTTAAACTACGCTTTCCTTCCACATTCTTCATAATTTGATCAAAAATCAAATCTTGATAGAGATTTGAAATAGGGTTTGGATTTGACTCAAGAATAGCCTCAGTTGGGTTACTATGAGGCATTTCAATAGAGTCAGAGGGTTCATTAACAAGATTCATAGTAACTCCTAGTGATTTCTTCCTAGACTTATGAAAGACTATTTGAAGTCAAATAGGTTCTTTGAGTTGCATGGTTTAATGGAAAGAGAAGCAAGGATTTAAAGAAAGGGAAAATGGGAGCATTTTGAAAAGATTATAAAGGGGGAGTTAATCCAATTGTGGAACACTACAGTTTTGTTAAGCATAAAAAAGAAACGTACTTTTAATGGGCATGATTTTGGTTTTAAAAAAATCATGCATCTAATTGTACGTAGGAAATTATGAAAAAGAATTACTATGGGATAGAGAAAAGATATCTTTAAGATTTTATAAGTTAATATTTTACATCTTAAATTTTTGTATATAAATTTTACAAAATAAGTGAATAAATATCTAAGAAAAAGGATTACAAACTCTTATCTCATTCCTGATATATTCAAAATGAATCTTTTTAAGAGGTTTAGTAAATATATTTGTTAACTGATTATCAGTTGGTATAAAATCTATTATGATACCTCAATTATTTGCATGATCTCTTATGAAATGATGTCTTATCTCAATACGTTTAGATCGAGAATGATGAACCGGATTTTTATCAAGTTTATAGCACTTATATTATCACATTTAATAGGAATATTTTTATAAGACAACCCATAATCTAACAATTGTTGCTTTAACTATAAAATCTGAGCACAATAGTTACCAATAGAAACATACTCTACTTTTACTATAAGGATGGCAATAGAATTTTGTTTCTTAGAAAACCAAGAACTAATTTGTCTCTTAAAAACTGAAATGTATTGGACGTACTCTTCTAATCCACTTTATACTATATAATTAGCATTTGAATATCCAATCAAATCAAAATTATGATTTCTAGGATACCAGATTCCTAATTTTGCAGTAAATAAGTCTGTTTCTTTTAGATCACTTTGAAATCTTGTACATATGCACATAGTAAACAAAATATCAAGGCAAGAGACAGTAAAATATAACAAGGAGTTAATCAAACTACAATGTAGCTTCTCATTTACTTTCTTACTATTGGCAACTAAGTCTGACTTAGTTGATGTATTCATTGGGTTTGATGATCCTTTGGAATTTTCAAAACCAAATTTCTTTAAATTTTTTTTGTTATATTTTTCTTGATTAACAAATATACCATGTCAGTCTGCTTAATTTGAAGTCTGAAGAAGAAATTAAGTTCTCCTATGAGTGACATCTTAAATTCTACCTGCATAAGCTTAGAAAATTCTTAAAAAAAAACTTTCATTAATTGAACCAAATACTATATCATCCACATATATTTGCACAATTAAAATGTCATGATCATAATATTTCAAGAACAAAGTTGTATTTACTTTACCTCTTTAAAAGCCATTCCTCAACAGGAATTTACTCAACCTTTTATACCAAGTACGTGGTGCTTGTTTTAAACCATATGAAGCCTTTTTGAGCTTATAGACATAATCAAACTTAATGAAGAGGTTAATGACAAAGGCATTTATGCTACTATAGTATAAATAAGAATTGTACTCCTAGATGGACACCTTGAGATAGGGAGGTATGTCAATTACTCTATATGCCTAAGAATTTGAAACTTTATTGATGAGGTATAACATCAATGAATGAGCAGATCATATCCTAATTCATCACTAGTTTGAGATATGAGATAGTAAGTGTTATTGAAGTACAACAACTTGCAACTCTTAATGATGAAGTGAAGTTAGCCTTAAGAGTTTAGCATAAAAAAACAAAGGGATAGAGGCAACTAGTAGAGTTCTTACTACCAACATGAAGAATGGCTTGTTGGGAGAAACTTTAGGAAGAATTGAAGCCTAGAGTGCTTAAGTTTGAACATAAGAAGTTTAGAACCTATGAAAAGAGTGGATTTAGTAGCAATCCAATTAATCCATATAAGTCACTAGGCCAAGAGTAGGTATTAAGAGGAGAAGATCCAGTAGAGTGAAAAGCTTTAAATGTCAAGGCTTAGGACATATAGTATCAAGATTGCCATATAAGAAAATCATGATAATCGAGAGCATGTTACTAAATTTGAAGTAATTAGTGAGGAAAAGAAAAAGGAAGAAGACCAAGGTGCATATATTGAGCAATAAATGTTAGCTTATGGAGTAGATGAAAATGCACATGTTAAAATATAGCATGATAGTAACTTGGAGCAAATGATACCACTCATAATTAGCTAATCCAAGACTTTAGAACAGCTAGTGGATGTGGCCTAAAGAACTAATTTGATCTTGACTCAATGCTTAGTGAATGATCAAAAGTGCATACTATAGTGATAGATAGTAAGAGCTACACAAAATAGCTTCTATAGTTTTCTTTTACACTCTATGATAGAAATCAAGGACTAACTAAGAGTTCCTTAGCCTAAGGACTTGCCTTCCTAGTCCATCGAGCTACCTAAATGGACCTAACCTTAGAAGAATAGAAGTTCCTTTGAGCTAACCTAGCATATCTTTTGAGCTCCCTTTATATGATCACTATTTTACAAGTAAAAGAAGAAGAACCCATTGATGTTGCCAACCTAGTCAGAGCCAATCATTAAGCTTACCTACTTTTGAGTTGATAGGTTTTTGAGCTTAAGTTGATTGATAGCCAAGCTGAGCTATTGAGCATGAGCTGCCAAGTTCCCACTTTCAAGACAAGTGCTCTCTAAAGCCTAACCTACTAAGCTATCAACCTAAAGCTGAACCAACCAGCTCAACTCTACTTGGCATCTAGCACCTATTTGGACTACTCAACTAAGAAGCAAACATGTGTTCTCCCATCTAACATTTGTACTGTGTTTTGCAAAGGATATTCCTTTTCATTTATTTATTGATTTTCCTTTGTATATCCTTTACTTTCCCTTTTCTAGCATGAATCTTTTTAGTTTTTTTAGTAACCTAGGACTTGCTTTAATTGGGTTGTATACATATCTGTATCATGTCTCAATTGCATTATCAAGAATATTGAAAATCAAACTTTTCCCTTTTTGAGCTAAGTGTTCTTTTACTTACTCTCACTACTCTTATATAGGCCATTTAAGCGTGGGTTAGTGGTAAATGACCTCTAGCTGCATTTGTGCGTAATATCAAGTGTAACTTGAGCTCATGTAAAGTGTTAGTGTCATATCTTACGTCGATACATGAGAACCTCTACTCAATGTTTGACCTCCACTCTTTCTTTTGAGCTATCTTAAGGTTCGGTCCTACCCTTGGTTTGTGTGATATTGGTTGCCATGTATACCCTTCCCTGCAATCTGTATCATCTTGGTATCAAAGCTTCAATACATTCGAGTAAGTTTCTGGTACTTTGTGTTCTTAAATGCATTACTATAGTGTGTCATGTGAAGTTAGTAAGTTAAGACCTAAGATTATTGTAGAAATTGAGAGTAGCTATAGAGAGTTTTGGCATAGTGTTTTAGGTTGTGAATGTTTGTATTGTCCCTTGTTTCGATGCTCATAAGTTGAGTGTATAGTTTTTACTGGTTTACAACTAAGTTTAGAATTATTGGTTTTGTTCTAGTAATATTTTGAGTGCTAGATATTGAGAGGAATGTTCAAAGAAGGATCTTTTAAGTATGGTTCAATTGCTAGTATATCAAAATATTTGACAATTTAGGACTCTAGTATTCAAGGAACCCTTAGAAACCAAGAGGGTGGTGCTTGTAATGGTTAAGGCCAATAAGGAAGTTATACACCCCAATCTATTCACTAGTAGTGATGATGTTAAGGACTACCTTAACTGGGTTGATAGGACAGAGAAGCAATTTGAGTGTTACGAAGTTCTTGAGAATGCTAAAGCAAGACTTATTGTCTTAGAATTCATAGGATATGCTACCCTGTGGTGGAAGAAATTTCTGGTTACACGATGAAGAGAAGGAGAGAGAGAGAAGTTAAAGATTAAGAAGAGATGAAGAGAGTGATGAGAAGGTGGTTTGTTCTAAGCTACTATTTGTAGGATGCCTTTAAAAGGTTATAAGAGTTGAGGTAAGGAGGATTAAGTGTTGATGCTCATGTGAAGGAGTTCCGAAATTTTATGATTTAAGGTAAAGTTATAGAGCTAGAAGACTAAACTATCTCAAAGTTTACTAGTGGGTTGAAGTATGAAATAGGTGATATTCTTATAACTAAAGATAATGGGTCCTTAGACGATGTAACCTGAGTAACTTAAAGGATAGAGCAACAACAAATGAACAAATTCCTACCTCTTATTAGTTAGGCTACTCTTAGCTGACCTATGAGATTAGAACTAAGTAAAGCTATTGAAATCAGACTTATTTTAGTCACTTGACCTGAAGAGAAAGGACCCCTAAGAAGGTTCGAGAAAGGATAGAGCTCAGGGAGAAAAATAACTAAAATCAAATGCTTCTAGTGGTAGGGACTTGGGCACATAGTAGCTCAATGTTCGAATAGAAGAGTGATGGTTGTGATGGGAGAAGTGTCGACTACATAAGTTGATAGTATTGATAAAGAGGTTAAAGAATTGAAGGGATCTAAACAAGCTGACCAATTCGAGGAGGAGGAGGTTATCTACAGTAAGGCGGGTAAGTTCATGCTTGATATTATGGTACTAAGGTGAATGATGAGTATGAGCTTAGTACCTGAGAACGAATAGTATGAGAACTCATTCTATATTGGCTATAAGTTTAATGAGATTTTGTACACTCTTATTATAGATAGTAGTAGTTGTACTAATGTGGCATTTGCCTTTGTGATCTTACGGTTAAAGTTACTGACCATACCTTGGCCTAAACCTTAGAATTTACATTAGCTCAATGATAAAGGAGCCTTATAGGTGACTAAGCAAGCAATAGTGTCAATCTGCATTAGAAAATACCATGATGAAGTTCTTTGTGATATGTTGCCTATAAGTGCTATACATATACTTTTGGAAAGACTAAGGATGTTTGAGCAAAATGTGGTTTATGATGAAAAGAGGAATACTTGTTCTTTTGCGCATGAGGGAAGGAAGGTGAGATTGAATCAAATATCTATGGAACAAGTCAATTTTATGTAGAATCAACCTAGTAAAGCCCCATAGAAAGAAACCTTAGTAATGGCCCATGCTAAGTTGTTAAAAGAGATAAAACTTGAAGAGTTGAACTTTCATTTAAATAGGGGATTGCTTGAATTGAGGGATTTGAATATTAAACTACCTATTGAGATGAAAGACTTGTTAAAGGAATTTACCAACCTATTCCTTGATGAACTACTAGAAGGCTTGCCTCCGATCAAAGGGATTAAGTATGCTATAGATCTACAACTAGGGTTTACATTACCGAACAAGCTTACATATAGGCTGAAACTTGAATAAGTTGCCGAGCTCTAAAAACAAGTAGATGAGCTAATGAAAATAGGATATGTGATAGAATCTTTAAGCCCATGTATTGTACCAGCTTTATTGATGTAAAGAAAGATGGCACATAGTGAATGTATGTAGAAAGTTAAACCATCAACTGGATCACTATCAAGTACAAGTACCCCATACCTTGATTTCATGACATGCTTGAAGAGTTAAATGGAGAAGGATGTTGTCTAAGGTTAGCTTCAAATCAAGGTTCCATCAAATTTGAATATGGGAACGAAATGAGTAGAAGAGCACATTCAAGACTTATAATAGATTGTATAAATGGTTAGTAATGCCATTTAGATTGTCAAATGTATCGAGCACATTCATGCAATTAATGAACCATATGCTCTAAGAATTGATTGGAAAATTTGTCATCGTTTTCTTTGATGATATTCTTGTTGACTGCCTTGACTTAGAAACACTTTATGAGCATTTATGAGCAATCATTGATAAGCTTCAAGTTGAAAAATTGAATGCCAATCTAAATAAGTGTGACTTCTACCGACCAAAAGAAATCTTCCTAAGATTTGTTGTGAGTAGAGGTAGTATACAAGTTGATGAAGAGAAGGTAAAGGTGGCCATTGAATGGCTTGTATCGACCTATTCTACCGACGTACAAAGTTTTCATGGGCATCTTTTTATAATCGTTTCATAAGGAACTTCAGTACCATTGTAGCCTTACTAACCAAACTATTGAAGAATAACTTTGAGTTCAAATGAGGAGAGAAAGAGTAGCAATGTTTTGAGGAAGTAAAGATGAAGTTAACTATTACCCCTATCTTAGCTCTCTCTAGCTTTGACAAAGTGTTTGAAGTAAAGTTTGATGCATCTGGAACTAGTATAGATGCCATATTGATGCAGGAGGGACTACTAATTGCCTATTTTAATGAAAAGCTTTGAGGTTCTACACTCAACTACTTTGTGTATGATAAGAAGTTTTATTCCTTAATTTGAGCTTTAACTGTTTAGCAGCATTAGTTGTTACCTAGAGAATATGAGATCTATACTAACCACAAATCACTGAGATATCTGAAGAGTTAACCTAAGTTGTCCAAGAGAATAGCTAAATGGTTTGAATTCATTGGGGAATTTTCTTATGTCGTTAATTATAAGAACAACAAGAACAATGTAGTGGCTAATGCCCTCTTACGATGACATACACTCTTAATTAAGCTCTAAACAAGACTTCTTGGATTCTTAATGATTAAGGGATTGTATGTTGAGGACCCATACTTTGGTTTGATTTATGTTAGATGTGAAGAGAGTTGAGTTGTCGATGACTATCAGAAGGTAGATAGATACTTGTTTAAGAAAGGGAAGATGTGTATCCTAACCTTCTCCGTGAGAGAGTTACTAGTAAATGAGGTGTATGGAGGAGGACTATTTGACCATTTTGGTAAGCATAAAACCCATGAAGTAGTGGCTTTAAGATTCTTTTGGCTAAGTTGATACATCTTTAAGGTCGGACAGACAAAAGGGCACCATAACGAAGAGAACCGAAAGAGAATAAAAGAGGACTAGCAAAATCTAAATAGCTACCAACTGGATATAAGGCACCAATCGATCTTATTCGTCCTATAATCTATTAGATATGACTGACTAGTCCAAACTATACGGTCACTCGCCATTAGTCTTTGTCGAAGGAATAAATAAGAGTTAAAAAAAAAGGATAATGAGAACACTAAAGTTGCTTATAAGGGAAACTTGTATATTCTAATAATGAGAGATGATCGATTGCTGTATACAAAATGAATGGGGTTTATATATTAGCCTCATTAGGGTTATAAGCACGTTTGAAAAGACAAAAAAGATAATTTATAATTAGAATATATGAAATATATTGAAAAGGATTAAAGAGACAAAGAATATTCAATCGGAAAAAGTAAAGAATCCTTCTGGAATATTATGTTGGAAGATATGTGTCACATGGTGGCTAGCATTCTGAAATATAATACAATTCAAACAAAATGAAGAAAAGAGGGTCTATAGTCAGACCTAACCTGATCTGGATCAAGTTAGAGCTTAGTCAATCAGTTACTAGTGAGTATTCGGCTTGGATTAGGATTGGGTACTGGAGGTCAGCTCGAGAGATCAACTCGATTAGTTGTTTGAGGTAATTTGGACTATATGCTAGGTAGCTTTAGAAACTATGTTAGTACACGTGAAAGCTTGGTACTTAGGTTGGCAATAGAGTGAAACATGGAGGTCAGAATAGGAATCCTTGTCTTAGATAGGGCTTTGAGCTAATTTTTTTACGTAAGTCCTTAGTGTCTTCTAGCTTGGCTGCATATGATTAATCTAGGGAGTTGATTCCTATCATCTACTTGGGGGTAAAAAAGATTTGTCTTCAAATTTGAAGTAGTCTTGGGCATCTACGGGGTCTTCTTTTTCTAGTCAATGGGGAATTAGGTTGAGCATATTGAAGGTAGAAGAAACACCATAATTCTCAGGCAGTTTAATCTAATAGGCATTGTGGTTGATTTTCTTCAAGACTTTAAATGGGCCATTAACTCTTAGACATAGTTTGCTTTGTCTCAAGTGTGGAAATTGTTCTCGATTGAGATGAATCCATACTAAGTCTCTTGGCTTAAAAGAAATAGTTTAGTAACTTTGACTACTAATCTCCTATTATCTCTAATTAAACTTGGAAATCTTCTTTGTCATAGACTGATGTAACTTTTGCAATTCTTAGGCTTGTTTGACTCTAGATTGACTCTCTTTAGTAACTGCGGGGGTGGTGATTAGATCTAGGGGAATAGTGGGATTGAGGCCATAGACAACCTCAAATGGAGTCCTTCCAGTAGTATTGTGGTTAGTTCAGTTGTATACGATCTCTATAACTAGTAAACACATATACCAATCCTTTAAGTTATTTCCCATGATAACTTTGACTAGGTTGCCTAGCATCATGTTCATTACTTTAGTTTGGCTATCACTTTAAGGGTAGCTACTAGAGCTGAACATAAGTTTAGTCCCTAGTCTTCTCCAAAGTGTCTTCTAGAAATAGCTCAAGAATTTTGTGTCTTGATTTGAAACAATAGTTTATGGCGCTTTATGTAGTTGGATAACTTCTTACAAAAACAAATCAGCAATAGAAAAAACATCATTAGTTCAGTGGTATGAGATGAAGTATGCCATTTTACTGAAGCGGCCCTCTACAACAAAGATCGAATCTTTTCTCCTAGATGTCTAGGGCAACCCTAGGATAAAGTCCATGTTAAGGTCAGCTTAAGGTAAGGTTGGTATTGGTAGGGGCATATACTTTCCATGAGGCTCTTTGTTCCCCTTAGCTTTTTTGCACACTTCACAACTACCAACTACCTTATGGACATTTTTGGCTAAACCAGGCTAGTAAGAGTTTTTGTCATGAATTAAGGACAGCCTAGTCATGACAGACGTCATATACTGTATGAAAAACCCCTGATTAGTTAACCTTCTAATTAAGAAATCTTCACATAATATAGAAGGCTCTACAACCACTAGTTTCCCAAAAACATATAGATTCACATGATATCTTCACATAAACATATTTATATTAAATTTGAATTACAAAGCTTACAATACACAGTACTTTAGTATATCTAAGTCTATAATACTAGTAAAAACAAAAGTACATGAGTAAGAGTCTATATAAACTGTTCTTTCTCAATATACAAGATAGCTCGCTCTTGTCCAAGTCCCCAAGCTAACCTGTGGCATCCATCGGCCAGCCTTTACTAATAAGCTATCCTGCAGCAAAAGTCTAAAGAGGTATAAGCCTAAGCTTAGTGAATAAAACCCTCAGCCACACCACAAGCAAGTTATAAATACATTATATTCACGCATATGAATGAATGATTAAATAGAATGCTAAACAATACGTATAATTAACTAGGTCATATATGTAACTCAAATTTAATGCCCTCCAAAGTCAGGGTTGGGGTATACACGACATCAATCAGATCCGGATATTATATTAGAACTTGCTTAACTACGAAACTCCACGTTCCGTACTTAAATCAAATAATTCTTTTATTTTCATAAAAAAAAAAACAAGTTTTAGTATAATCGTAAATGAGCCCCTGCAGTCCATACTCACCTCTAAATGGAAGCCTCTAGACTTGACCCTTAGCTAGGCGGTTGGCGCCTCCAATGCCTAGTGTTTCGGCGGGCCAAGGTAAGGTTATTTTGTACAAGTGCACCATACAAAACCAATAAATTAATAATAACAACCCTCGAATGGCCTCTCTTTACTTCCGTGTGATGTGACGGCTGGAATTATATCTATGCGATGTATGTTAATGCATGTTCCAGTTTCTTTTTATAAGTCGAGTATAATTAAGTTCAAATTATGTTGTGACCATCCAATAAGGCACACAATCATTTTCTATACTACCATGCAACAAACAAGGCATTATCAGTACTTAAGGTAAGTTTACAACTCAATACACAATATTATACACAAGCGTCTCCCAAACCCCACACAGTAGTCAATTAATAATAATATTTAATTCTACTATCTACAATAACAAACAAGCATGGAATCATAAGGTAAATACTCACTCGGCCATGGCAACTTGCCCTAATCGTAGTAATCAATCGGGATATCCTCCCTCACTTCGGGATCACCTAATCATTACGATATGATAACGCTAGTAAGTAATTGAATTAACTAGTAATTCTAAATATCTATTTATCTAATTTTACTTAAATTACTAACTTTTATCCAGCTAGACTTTATTATTAATCGTATGTAACCTTTTCGTTTTCCATCATTTTCGGACGTACGTTCACACGGTGATGTCCGTTTTGGACGTTAAGACCCGTGTTTTACGATATGGACTGAATTTACAGAAATTTTAGCTATGGAAACTTAATTACTCTTATTACTTATATTTATATCTTTTATTTATACTAAATGATTTAGTTAACTCTTAAATTCTTATGCTTAGAGGATTTTACTTTACTATTACTAATTCATGTACTTAATTAAGTATAATCCAATTTAGGAAGTGTATTAGGGTTTACTAATTTATGTACCTAATTATTATGTACTCTTCTTATTTCTTATTTTATAAACTTATGCTTATGTCATCGCTTATATTATCATTCGCTTATGTCATGACTTATGTCATCACTTGCTTATGTCATCTTTTGATTACCTCATTGCTTACTTCATCATTTAATTACATATATCTCACCTCATGCTTATGTAATGCCTAAATGTCTTATGTACATTTCACTTAAACTACTATGTACATATACCCTTACTATACTTATATGTATATTAGTATACTTATATATATACTTATACTTATACCGTATTTATACTTATATACATACTCATATGCCTATACGGTCATATATGTATTTTTGTATAAATTTCGCGTGCCTAATTTTCCTCTTAAGAAAACCTTCTTAATTTCATTTTTTTTTTTGTTTTTAAGTGTGTATTTAGTATAGTATAGGTATGTATAGTTAGGATTTGTCTTAGTTTAGGTTATGTACATAGTAAATGCTTATGTACAAAGATCCCCATACTTGTATTTTTCTAGTATATCCTTATGTATACATTCTTAAGGGCATATACACATGTATTCCTTTCTTCTTTATCATGTTCCTATTCTTCTACACTTAAAAATGGAAACTTTATGTCCTATTCTACAAGATTACACATAACATATATCTACTTATCTAATCTACCTAATTACCTAACCAATGAGTAATATAAAGCAACATAAAGTAACATGATCATATACCTTAATTTATGTTTGAATTATGGAGACAAAGAGGAAAGTTTTGAAAGTGAAAGGGGAGAGGAAGTATCACGACAATAGAGGTGGGGTTTGCTTTGTTTCTTTTTGTTTTGTTTTGATTATGGAATGAAGAAGATGATGGGTTCTATAAGGAAAATGGGTGGACGACAATTAAGCAGGAGAAGGGAAGAGAAAAACTAAAAGAAAAGAAAAGAAAAGAAATCATTAGATGGTTAGATATTTTCTTATGCATTAGTGTCTTTTGTTGACTTTTCTAATTGTTGACTTTAGTCAACATGTGTTGACTTCGTCAACGTTCCTTAAGCATATGCCATTTTGTACACATAATGTAATAATTAAGGAAAATTAAGGGAATGAAAGGAAATGAGGTATTTGGTGAATTGATTAGTAAAAATAGATGATGAGGTCTTACTTTAGGTATTTATAGCCTATATACATCATTTGGTAAACTACTTAGTATAACTAGTATGAAAAGTACTAATTAGGGTATTAAAGTTCACTACATTTAGCCTAATCTTCAACTATACTACTAACTCTATATAATACTATCTTAATCATATACTTAAGAGATAAATGTAATCTATGATTCATTATCTTAGTTTCTATATGACTACTTAAGGATTGTAAATATATATGCATGATTGAAAGTCATCTCTAATCTTTCGCTAATGATTTGGTAAAGTATGAAGGTTATATTATCAATTAGGGTTTTAGGATATATTATGATGAATTAGTGTACATATGTCTTTAAGGTGATCATTTTAGGGTTTTTATCACTTTTGAATGAAATCTTTAGCGTTTACATTTATTTAGGGTAGAAAAGTTTCTTACACAATTGATTACTTCTTTTAGGGTTTTCATTTTCATTAGCCTTGTTAACTCCTAAATTATCTAACATACTATAGTCTATTTCAAAAGCTAAATCGAAAATTTTAGGGGTTTATAGTTTTCCTTCAACAAATTGGCTGTTTTGATCTCTCTAAAATGACCATATAATCCACCACTATGAGATTCCCTAACCAACAGTTCACTTATGGAATAGTTTAATATTCATAGCCTTCATTCCTTAGGCAAATAGCCATCCTTGAGATAATATCCTCTAACAACAACTCCTTCTCCACACTACTCAAGAATAAGATTAAAATGGGGGTCACGAGCATACTGCTTTGTGATAAATGAAAATCATTGTAACTTCATTTGTAAAGTAGTCAACAAGGTTTGTTGACATGATAAAGCATTGTTGATCACATTGGCGCTTCCCTTCTTATGTTGTATCATATATGGAAATCTTTCCATGAACTCTAGCTACTTGGCTTACCTCTTTGAAAGTTTTTTTTGACTCCCAAGATGCTTCAATGACTCATGGTTAGTATAAATAACAACCTTTTGTGGTAGTAAGTGGTGTTGCCAAACAGTAAGAGCATGAACAAGAGAGTATAACTCTTTCTCGTACTTAAAATAATTCAAGGTAACACCATTAAGCTTCTCACTTTGGTAAGTAATCGGTTATTGTTCTTGCATCGGGACGGCTCTAATTCTAATGCTTAACGCATCACATTCCAATTCAAAGGTCTTGTCAAAATTTGGTGATGATAAGATAGGGTAGAGTAAGCTTCTCCTTGATCTCCATGAAGTTCTACTCAACTCGGTTATTCCATTTGAACCCATTACTCTTCTTAGTTAGCTTGGTCAAGGGGCTTGTAATGATACTGAGGTTCTTAATGAATCGCCTATAGAAAGAAGTAAGGCTATGGAAACTTCTAACTTCAGTGACATTCTTTAGCATTGGCCACTCCAATATAACTTGGATCTTCTTCTCATTAACTTAGATTCCTTTGCCTTATATTATATACCTAAGAAAAATCACTTTACCCATACAACTTTTTGGCTTGTAAAATATTAAAAATAGCTCGAAGATGTTGAATATGGTTGTTTAGATTAGTACTATACATTAATATATCATCAAAGTATACGATTGCACATCGTTTGATCAAAGGGCACATCACATAGTTCATTAATTACATGAATGTGCTCAATGCATTTGTAAGTTTGAATGGCATAACCAACCATTCTTAGAGAACATGCCTCATCTTGAAGGTAACCTTTTATTCATCACCTGGTCTCATGCAAATTTGGTGGTAGCCACTTCGTGAGTTAATTTTTGAAAATATCTTAGTGCCATGAAGCTTATCTAACCTATCATTGAGCTTTAGTATAAGATATCTGTACTTAACAATAATATGATTGATCGTTTGGTTGTTGATGTACATGCGCCATGAACCATCCTACTTTGGGATGAGTAGAGCTAGTACAACGTAAGGTCTCTTTCACATAACCTCTCTCTATAACTTCTCATTAACTTAGATTCCTTTGCCTTATATTATATACCTAAGAAAAATTACTTTACCTTGACAGAATGTATAGTTTTTTAGATTCCCATACAACTTTTTGGCTTGTAAAATATTAAAAATAGCTCAAAGATGTTGAATATGGTTGTTTACTATCAAGTTGAAAGATGTTTGAGCTTAAGCTAAGCCATTGTCGAGTTGACCTACCCAACCCGAGTTACCAAGTTCCCACTTTTGGGATAAGTGTTCCCCATTCACCTAACCTACCGAGTTGTAGACCTAAAGCTGACCTAGTTAACTTAGCTCTGCTTAGCATCTAGCACCTATTTAGACCAATTAAATGAGAAGCGGACACATGTTCTCCCCTCTAAAAATTGTACTACCCTTTGCAAAGGATATTACTTTTCATTTGTTTATTGATTTGCCCTTGTACATTATTTACTTTCCCTTTTCTAGTAGTAATTTTTAGTAACCTAAGACTTACCCTAATTGAGCCATATAAATATCTGTATATTAGCCACATCATTAAGAATATTGAATATAGAACTTTTCCCTTTTTGAGCTAAGTGTTCTTCTACTTGCTCTCCCTATTTTAATCTAGGCCATTTGAGCTTAAACTAGTAATGAGTGACCTCCTGTTATACTTGTATGTGATATTAAGTGTAATATGTAAGGTGTTGGTGTGTCATATCCTACGTCGATGTGTAAGCAAGAACCCCTACTCAACCTTCGACCTCCACTCTTTCTTTCGAGCTATCTTGCAATTTGGACTCACCCTTGGTTTATGGATATTAGTTGCCATATATACCCTTCCTTGCGATCCATATCATCTTGGTATTAGATCTTGGCCACATTTGAGAAAGTTTCTTGTACTTTGTGTTTTTGAATGTGCTACTATAGTGCATTATGTGAAGTTAATAGGGTGAGACCTGAGATTGTTGTAGAAACTGGGAGTAGCTATAGAGAATATAGGAGTAGTGGTTTAGGTTGTGAAAGTCTATACTCTATAGTCCCCTATTTCGGTGCTCATAAGCTAAGTATGTGGTTTTTACTGGTTTACAACCGAGTTAAGCATTATTGGTGTTGTTCTTATAGTAGTTGGAGTGCTAGATATTGAGAGTAGTACTTGAAGAAGGATCTTTGAAGTATGGTTCAATTGTATGTATATCGAATATTCAACAATGTTGAACTCTAGTATTTAAGAAACTCTTAGAAACGAAGAGATTGGTGTTCATAATGGTCAAGGCCAATAAGGAAGTTATATGCCCTAACCTTTTAATTAGAGATTGGATAAGCTTACCGACCTAGTGACCAACTTGGTGACTACTATAAATGAAGATAGGCAATGAGCTAGAGATGACCCAAATAGAGGTCGAGTGAATGAATTGCTTGAGAGAGAAAATAGCCGACTTGGCCAAGTTGATTTCCCAAATATTACAATGAGCTAAAGGAACAAATAGGTTCACTCGGCAAAGTCTTGTGTTAAAGGAAATAGAAGAAGAGGATGAGGAGTTAAGCAATGAAGAAGAGGAGTACTATTAGCCTGAAGAAGGAAATGTCTAAGCTCCCAAAGTCAAAGGATTGAGGTTATAAATTTCAAGTTTCATTAGTAGTGGTGATGTTAAAGCAAGACTTGTTGTCTTAGAATTTATAGGATATACCGCCTCGTAGTGGAAGAAATAACAGGTTACATGATGAAGAGAAGGAGAAAGAGAAGTTAGAGATTGGGAAGAGATGAAGAGAGTGATGAGAAGGAGGTTTGTTCTAAGCTACTATTTGTAGGGCGCCTTCAAAAGGTTGTAAGAGTTGAGGTAAGGAGAATCAAGTATTGATGATTATGTGAAGTAGTTCCAAATGTTGATAATCTAAGGTGAAGTTGTAGAGCCAAAAGACTGACCTATCTTTAAGTTTATTAGTGGGTTGTATGAAATAGGTGATATTCTTGGAACTAGAGATATTGGGTCCTTAGATAAGGTAATCCAAGTAGCTCAAAGGATGATGTGACAATGACTAAATAGATTTCAAGCTCTTGTTAGTTAGGCTACCCTTAATTAACTTATTCTAATCTAAATTGTGAAAAGCTATTGAAATTTGACTTGTTTTAGTCACTCAAGCTGAAGAGAAAGAACCCTTAAGAAGGTTCAATAAAGGATAGAGCTCAAGAAGAAAGACAAGTGAAATAAAATGCTTCATGTGCCAAGGATTTGGGCATATGGTAGCTTAATGTTCGAACAAAAGAGGAATGGTTGTAATGGGCGAAGTGCTAACTACAGAAGTTGATAGTACTAATGAAGAGGTTAAAGAACTGAAGGGATTCGAACAAGTTGACCAATTTGAGGAGGAGGAGGTTATCTATAGTGAGGCGAGTAAATTAATGCCCACAACTATGGTACTATGGCGAATGATGAGTATGGGCCTAGTACCTAAGGATGGATAGCATGAGAACTTGTTTTACATTGGTTGTAAGGTTAATGAGATGTTGTGCACTCTTATTGTTGATAGTGGTAGTTATATTAATGTAGTATTTGTGTTTATGGTCTAACAATTGAAGTTGTTGACCATACCTTAACCCAAACCTTACAAATTGCACTGGTCTAGCAATAAAGGAGCTTTACAAGTGATTAAGTAAGTAGCAATGTCGATCTGCATTAGAAAATACCAGGATGAAGTTTTTTGTGATGTGTATCCTATGAGTGATTCACATATACTTTTAGGAAGACCATGGACATTTGATTAACATGTGACCTATGACAGAAAGAAGAATACTTGTTCTTTTGAACATGAAGGAAGGAAGGTGAGATTGAATCCTATGTTTGTTGAGCAAGTCAAGACTATGCAAACTTAACTTAGCTGAGTCTTAAAGAAAGAAACCTTAGTAATGACTTATACTAAGCTATCAAAAGAGATAAAACTTGAAGAGTCAATCATTCTATTGATCAAGAGATTGCTTGAATTGAGGGATTTGAATATTAAACTACTTACTAAGTTGAAATACCTACTAAAGGAATTTATTAACCTATTCCTTGATGATCTGTGGAAAATGCTTGCCTTTAATCTGAAGGATCCAGCATGATATAGATCTACAACAAGGAGTTGCATTACTGAATAAGCTTACATAGAGGCTAAACCCTAAACAAGTTGCTAAGCTCCAAAGGCAAGAAAATGAGGTAATAAAAAAAGGATATGTGAGAGAATCTTTCAACTCATTTATTGTACCAGCCCTATTAGTGCCTAAGAAAGATGGAACATGTCAAATGTGTGTAGACAATTGAGCCATTAACCAAATCACTATTAAGTATGGTACCCCATACATTGGCTTGATGACATGCATGACGAGTTAAATGGAGTAAGGATCTTCTCTATGGTCGACCTCAAATCCAGGTACCATCAAATCAAACTATGGAAGGAGGTGAGTAGAAGATTGCATTCAAGACTCATAATGGATTGTTCGAATAGCTAGTGATGCCATTAGAATTGTCAAATGCACAGAGCACATTCATGTGGTTAATGAACCATGTACTTTGAGAATTGATTAGAAATTTCGTTATTGTTTACTAGAAGATATTCTTGTTTACATCCATGACATAGAAACACATTGTGAGCACCTTTGAGCTATTCTTAACATACTCTAAGCTAAAAAAATGTATGCTAATCTAAATAAGTGTGACTTTTTCTAACCAGATGTAATCTTCCTAAGATTTGTTATGAGTAGAGGTAGTATATAAGTTGATGAAGAGAAGGTGAAAGCGATCACTAAATGGCTTGTATCGACTTGTCTTGTTGACATACAAAGTTTTCTTGGTCTGGCATCTTGATCCGCTTAAACTATATAGATAAAATTAAGTCACAAATACTCTAATAAGTATATTGGGTCGAAATCAAGTAATAAAGAGTAAGCAAGGTAATTGATCCCTTGAGGACTAAGAAATTACTAATCTTATGATAGTTCTTATCAACATTTAGGCAATCAAAATTGAATTGTCAATTAACTAATTTCTAATTACCCTAAAACTATCAAAAAGAAAATTATGATAAAATATTTAAAACCATGTAGTCAATTGAGAATGTGGGAAAAACAGAATCCACCTAAGTTATGTAAATCAAATTGTCATCATGTTATATAGATTAACAGCTATATAGTCATTCAAGTAAAATTATCATGCATTGAAATTGAGGACTTAAACATCTAATTAATCGGTCAACATCTATATCTCTAATTAATAGTGGACTCTAAATTATAATCATACATCTCTTGATGCTATGATCGTCTAATATCCTAAATCAATTATCCCTAATGTCTTAATGAATAATTAATTCGAAACATCGCATTAATCCCTAATAATTTCTAATTAATCTAATCAATCCTACTCCCGTATTACCTAATCAGTTTAATCCAGAATTTCTAACAAACCCTATATCAACTCTCGTATCAATAGTGTTTCTGAAAATTATAATCAATAGATAATTGTAATTTAAATAATAGAAATTGTAATCATGAATCATTCGTACATCTATTAACCTTATAACATGAATACAATTATCATCTCAACTATTTAAGGTTTCACCAAGTCCTACAATTAAAATTTAGTTAGCCATGGAAATTAAAAAATTAGAAATAAAAACAAATCATAGAATTGCATAAATATAAATAGAATAGAGATGACCAATTCTGTAATTATGATGAATAAACTTCAATTGTAAACTCCAAAGATGATCTCTACAGCAAAAGCAAAGCCTTCTCAATGATCCACAAATTAAAAAAATAAATAAATCTTCAAAAATAACACTTAACTGCTTCTAAGACTCTAATTCTAATGAAGAGTAAAAAGTCCCCCAAAAATATCAATCACACGGCTATTTATAGAGAAAACTAAGGTTGGCTTTTGAATAGATTTTTTTTTTTTTTTATTGAAGCCTGGCGGTATAGAGTTATAAGTCAGTGGTGTAGATCTTCAAAGTCACCAGTATAGAGTGTAAGTAGGCCCAAGGCGGCTACCTTCAATTCCAAATTGTTGTAGTTGATTTGGGTTTTGTTCGATCACATAAGACTCCTCTAAATCAATCGAATTTTCACTCTAAATCTTCCAAGACCTGAAATATCTAAATGAAAATACTTAAGTATCATTCCTTAATGATTTTTATAAAATTAATAATAATTCAACCAAATTTGCAAACTAAAATATGAGTAAAATATGCCTTTATCAACTTCTCCACACTTGAACTTTTGCTTGTCCATAAGAAAAATAAATAGAACTAAAGAAATCTATCATTAAAAATACAAATTTTTTTAATTGCAAAGCCAAGCATATGATATTTCACATTTTCAAACTCACTAAGTACTACAATTGAAATTAATCAGCTACTCTAGTGAAAATAAATTTTAATTTAAGCGTTTAGCTTAAGATTTCTTATTTCAAAATTAAATACTTAGTCTTAGAAGGAAAAATGCCCATTTAAACTTTACAGCTATTAGTAGGTGTATTATCCCTTTAACTATCCCAACAAACAAGTTAACAAGGCAGTGAAAGCATATGGTATCTGCTCTATCCCTAGGTTTTCTTCCTTTTCATTACAGACCTTAATTCATTTCTTGAATTGCATTCAAAATTTCCATGTTTCATCACCATTTTTTTTTTCTTTTTAGTTTAGATACTGAACTTTTACTTTCCACCCTTCTAGTTACAGTGAGTACAATGAGTCAGCATATCCCGAGCTCATCACCTAAGTGATTAGGTTTTAAAGGGACCCGTACAAACTCTTCCTTACTCTAATATTGAAGTTAGGATACTCTTAACTCAATTTCTCAAGTTATTGGAGTAAAGGCTTTAATTTCATAACTTTTTGAATGCTTATTAAAATTTTTCAGACTTCTTTTATAGGTATCACTAAATGTAAAGCTTCACTTACCTCTTTCACTAAGTATTAAAGTGCCGTTAGAACAAATAAAAAGAACATATACTAACTAACCTTAAATAGAAGTGAACCTATTTACTTTTCACTTAAGGACTCGATCGACTCTTAAACTTCAAATTTCAAGGCTAAAAACTCAATAAATTAGGTTCCTAAAGATTTGACTAATTAATTTTAACTAAGTACAAAAATCATAATAATGGTAAGTAGGGTACCTTAGTGAGTTAATTATTCAACCTAATCACAATTAGATGCTATCAACAATCATGCATTTTTGAAAAGTAGCGGGTGCATCACAGAAACCAAAAGGCATTATCCTAAAGGTAAAATTGCCATAAGGACATGTAAAGGTAGTTTTTCTCTTAGTCTTCGGGTGCTATATGAATTTGATTATAACTAGAATAACCATCTAAAAAACAATAATAATTATGCCTTGAAAGTTTTTCTAACATCTGGTATATGAAAGGAAGGGGGAAGTGGTCTTTATGGGTAACATTATTAAGCTTTCTATAATCTATATAGACTCTCTACACAGTCACAATGTGAGTAAGGATTAACTTATTAGCCTCATTTTGAACCACAATCATACCACCTTTTTTTGGCACTACCTGAATGGGATTAACCCACTTACTATTTGAGATGGGGTAAATAATACCTACATCTAACAATGCAAGCAACTCTTTCATTATGTAGTTATACTGTCGGTTTGCACTCAGCCTCCTGTAATATCTTATGAGTGAAAACTAAGGAACCAATCCCCTTGATATCAACAATGGTCTACTTAATGGCTTCCTTATGCTCTCTTAGAACTCTTAGAAGCTATTGATCCTAATCACTTGTCAAAGAAGAGGAGATAATTATTGGTAAAATATCATCTGTTCCAAGATAAGTATATTTTAAATGACTAGGTAATGGTTTAAGTTCAAGCACCGAGGGTTGTGTCAATGAGGGTACTGGCTTCTTCTCACTAGTACCCGGTTCCTCATAGTATTGAGCTTTAATTTTTGACACCTATCCCATAGATTCTTCCTTGGGCTCGTCGTTAAGCTCCAATCATCTAGATCTTTAAGAACTTATTCCATGGTATCTAATCTTGCTTTCTCTTTTGTGGACTCGCAGGTAATATCATTAATAACATAAATAGTGTAACATGATTTACAATCATCAAATTGCTTTATAGCTTTATAAACATTAAACATTACTTAATCGTTCATAACTCTTAAAGTAAGCTTACCCTATTTTACATCTATTAATGCCCTAGCTATTGCAAGAAATGGTCTGCCAAGGATCATAGGTACTATCAAGCCTAGTTTTTCACCTTCTCGGTTCTCTTTATAAAATTAGGTCTTCTCTAAGCTAACCAATACTAAACCCTTACCTGTTTAATACCACCTTCAATTAAGGTTTAAAGAAAACCATTTTTCAACTTGAAAAGATTTGGAGTCGCCATCCGATTGGAGTTGAGAAAATAGGTTAAGATATAACTAACTGGGTGGATTGGTTATAACTTAGCTACTGATTCGAATTAAAAAAAAAATCATGTTATAAAATGGCTTTTTGAAAACCAAAGAATTTGGACCTAGGGGTTAGGACTTTTAAACCCTTATGGGTATCATTGATTTTCCAAAATTAACTTTAATCTTTAAAAAATCACCTTCTTATTTTATAAGATGAAACTCAATTTAACTGTTCTAATTAGATAAATGAAATAATCTAACCTAAAAAGGGAAAATTAGGTTTTCTTCATTTTTGTCGTCGCCTCATAAGTGCCTACGTACCCATTATTCGAGATCAGGCATACGTAGTTTTTTTTTTTTTTTATGAAAACTTTAATGGGTGATTTTGTTTTAGTTAAACAAATGATCGAGTTTACGTTTTACTTAGTTTTGGTTTATTTAATACAATTTCTAAAGGGTCCTCAATTGAATTTTATTTTTTCTTGAAACTCCAAACGATCTTAATTTGGAAAATGGTTGATTTATTTTTATTTCATTTTTTGAAAAATCAATTTTTTTAAGTGCAAAAATAATTTTATATACTATCCTACCTATTTTATTTTGATTTCAACTTATTTATTTACTACTTATTGTATTTTATCTATTTTTATTAAACTAATAAAATAAAATAAAACAAAATTACCCTTTTTCTTTTTCTTTTCCTTTCTCCTTTTTCTTTTCTTTCTTTTTATTTATTTTTACATCTACATTTTACATGGATGAAATAATAATAATAATAAAATAATAATAAATTAAAAAAAGAAAAGAAAAAGAAAAAAAAGTCTCGAACCAGAAATGGAACGCAGGTCGGATTGGATGTAGATCGGGTTAGCTTACTGGATCGGGTTAGCTTACTGGATCGGGTTAGCTTACTGGATCGAGTTAGTCAAATCTTGGTTTCCTCTTAAACAACACCAGTAAGGCACAATTCAGCTTGATCTAGCCTCTAAATTGAAAGGGAGAAGGGGCTTTTGTGTGTTTCCGATTAGGATTAAAGGGGGTAGAAGAAATACCGAGACTTAGGGTGATCGTTTTAGTGGTGATCGGAAATGGGCCATGGGTGGAGGTGGTGGTTTGGTTGTATGTGAGTTGATGGGCGTGGTTGGTTGGTTAGGGTAGAGGTTTTGGAATGTAGGGAATTCAGTCGTGTAGTTGGTTGGTGTCTAAGGTGGTGTTTGGTGGTAGTTCGAGGAGAAGGGGTTCGATAGTTAGGGTTTGGGTGGTGGTAAGTTCAGTGGAGCTGCTAAGGGGTACGGTGGTGGTTAAGGATGGTTAAGTTAGAGAGCCTGAATTAAGGGGAGTTCGGCCGTGGTGGTGGTTAAGCTTGGGTTGGAGTGGAGAGAGAGAGAACTGAAGAGATAGTGTGGGTTAGAGAGAGAAAATGGTCACGAGAAAGAGAAAGGGGTTGGGAGTTGCTTGTGAATGGTTGTCTTCGCTCATTGACGTTCGTAAGCCCCTGTTTATACTTGAATTTCAACCCAGCAACAAAGGAAAGCTCGTATTGAAGTTAATGGGAATGACCGAATTTTCAGTTTTTTCCCAATCTTTGAAGCTCGATTTGAATGTGGAATTGACCAAACTTGGATGCATTTTTGTATCAATTAATAGTAAGCTATGTCTAATTTGCAATTTCACCATTGATTTGGCAAAACTGCAACAAAAAAAAGTCCAAAAATCGTGCTAAAGTGGGCAGTTCGAAGAGGAAGGTGTTGGAAGTCTGGGGAAAATGAAGGAAGGAATGGAAAAGAGAACAATGCTCTTAGGTTTTTGTTGGGTAAAAACTTCTTGCTCATCTGTCTTGGAGAGTATAACTAACTATTACTCCTAAGCTATTTCAATCCTTGTAAGACTTGCAAAAAGAAATTAGAGAAAGTCCATCAAGATTTCTTATAGGAATTGTGGGAAGAGAATAGGAAAACCCATTAGATTAGATAGACTAATGTTAAAGCACCTAGGAGCAAAGGAGGCTTACGAATGTTAGATGTGAAAAAGGGAAACAGAGTAAACTTTAGTAAATTAGCTTACTTAGTTCACAATGGGCTAGACTTATTAAACAAAAATACAAGATTGGTCAAATAAGATGTACGACGAAAAAAAGCTCCAAATTCCATAAGGAATTATGTAAATCATTAAAATGCGTAGATGAGAAGACAACTTTTCGATTAAGAGATGGGAGAAATGTAAGATTATGGACTGATCGTTAGACCCATAATGGGAAGGTAACATATTGGCTTTATATGCCCCTTAATAAGTTTGGTGAGCTAATTTCTTTATAGTAAGTATAGAATGGTCCAAAAGATTGGAATGGAGACATCATTGTTACCCAATAGATGATAGCATTAAAAGCAAAATAGGATTCATTCTGTTAGAAGATGGGACAATGTTAGTGATGTAAGAATTTTTCCATTTGAGATAAATGGTAAAGTTTCAATAAAATCAGCTTATGAACAGCTTTCTTAGAAGATATGCAAAAAACAAACAAGGGATCTTAGGAGTGGATCTCTACAAGATGCCTTGTATACCCCATATTTGAGGCTTGATTTGGAGATTACAACATAATGGGTTAGTAATGAGAATCATCCTTCGATTATGTCCAAGCCGAGGCCTATTAATGCTTACCAAGGCCGAGTTACAGCCAAAAGGATGAGGGGAAAGAAAATAGACACTTGGCATCAACTTTGTTGTCAGCGGAGGTGCCAAGAAACCGCAAGGACAAGCACTCGAAGTAAAGAACCATTTAGCACAGTATTAAAAGAATCTTGTCGATTGATTTTAGGACTCAGCAATTATGGGCCAACCTTTCTAGTGTTTCGGCCAAACACTATAAAAGCCCGAAGACTCTTTCTCAAACCCGTACATCTAATGGCTGACCCCATTAGGTTCAGATACTACTCCTTTTAGGACATACCGAGTGATTGCATACCGATTTCCCTTATAAAATGTACAGTTTTGTATTTTTGTATATGTTTTCCCTCATTTTTATTTATAGGCCCGATTCGTAGGGTTTAAGGCCTTATACCTTATTTATAGTTTTGCCACTAAGGTTTAGGACTTACTATAAATAGCAACATTTGTACTAATACAAGCAAGATAGATATATATAGAAACAGATATATATATATATATATATATACAAAGTGAAACTTTCCTCTTTTGAGCAAGGCTATGCTTGAGCTAATAGAGTTTGCGTTTGCTAGATTATTGAGTATTGATTAGGCTTTTTAATCTTTCTTATGTTCTTAGCAATCTTATTCTTAGGATTGTAGTGAACCCCTTCATTTGAATCAATTAGTGAGTTGCATCTAGCCCTCATTTAAATCTCGAGTGAAATTTAGTGTTCGTGAGTTATATCGAACTTTATTTTGAGCTCAAACTCCTGATTATATTTATGTCTTAGTGAGTTATATCCAATCACAATCACCATAAAAACTTTCCGGTTCCTCATACCCATTTTTCTTTTGAATACCCATTCCTATTCACATTCAAGATCTACTACTGTTTTGTTTAGTTTCTTTCTAAAATTGATCCTTATCAACTAGCAACTAAAGATAACCTAACCAAAAGGGGAATAAACTATGGAAGGGAATGCCTAATATCAAAGTACTAGTCTCCATAGTAATACATAGTTTCTTTTTAATATCTTTTAGTCACCAAATACAGTATTAGAGTCCATGAATATATTGCCTTCGTAAATTTGATGGAAATTACTTTTTATTTTTTTTTTCACCAATTACATTACAACTTAAGGAAGGGGATTCCAACCTTATCTAATTTGTTAGGTGATTAGTATTAATGTTACTAAATTACAAAAGCCTTAACATGTAGTTTTGGAATAGTACTTTGACAATAACGTGCTATGAATTACATATATACTAGTTGAATACTTGCATTACATGCAAATTTTAGTTTAAAGTATTCATAAATAAAAATTAATAAATCTATTATAGTATATAGTTTTAGAAGCTTTTATCATTTGTACCTTTTCAATGATAATACCTTTCTAAAATACCTTTTCATTAATGATATATATATACATATATATATATATGGAGCTTTTATAATCTCGTTCCCTATTTTAATGGGATCGATTCAACTCTTCATCCTATCATTGACTTAGATTGCTTTAAATCTGTATCATTAAATTCAAAATTAGTTTAATGGTTTATATTTAAATTATTATAAATTAAGAATAAGATTGAATGTTAGATCGATTTCTTAAAAAATATGGATGGAACTATTGAGAAACCACATATATATATATATATATATATCAAGAGACGTTCAATGCCAAGAGTTGCAATTTTTATATGACTTAATATTAAATGACGTAACTCTAACTATCTTTCAAAAATTGCATTTTCGTTAAATATAATATATATATATATATTATTTTGCATACAAATATAGAATGGCCACCAACCATACAAAAGCCAATAATTTAAATTATATGAAAGTAACTATTATCATATTTTAAACAATTTATAAACATATACCTATTGGTATCTTCCACTTAGGTGCTTTTCCTTCTTTTCTTCTAGCTATGTGTTAGAGATGTTCTTTATATGAAAAGTAACAAGAGTTGCAACTCTCTTCCATAAGTTGATATAACGTAAGATAACTTTATGTTTCTTTAAAAACTTATAACTCTTCTAGACATGAGATTTTATTTACAAGTATGGTCATATAAAATCAATATTTTTTATTGAATGATAATAATTATACCTCATTTAAAATGATTTATAAAAATATATCCTTAGAATGTTAGTTACAATAAATTTTCTAATTAGGTTTATTATTTTTATAAATGCAAGTATGTTTTAAATAAATCTGCTCATAGAATTGCTCTTTAACTAGTTTATTTAAAATATATCACATTCACATATTAATAATATTTATTTATAATATATTATATGACTATTAAATGATTTTCAATGAAATCTTTTTATAGTTCCTTTTTGTTGTCACATCTCAAGGTATTCTTTTAACTATAATACCTCATCTTTGACATCAACTTTTTCTTTTGATTACACCTATTTATTTTTATCATTTGGTCATTAATTTTTTCTCAAAAAAGACATGTCATTTTGTTCAAATGAGCTGACGTTAGGAATGGTTGCAATTTTACGGAAAATAAAATATTACAACTCTTTGCATTATTAATGATTCTTTGTTAGGCTTTTCTTCAATTATGTTTATATCTTTTACGAGACTAATTTCCTATTCTATCTCATTATATATGTGATTAGTCTTATCTTTCATCTCACATTTGATTTAATATATGTTAGATTTGAACTACTAAACTGATTATGTTTTTATCGATTAAAATCTAATTAATATTAAATGAAATGTAAGATGAAGGATTAAACCATAAAACTTCCCTTCTTTCTTATATTATGGAAGTTTATGATGCTTTCAAAATTAAGCATTTTATGGAAAACCATCAAAAAGTTGCATAAAGCTTTAATGCATTTTTTACACGATTAAATAATAGTGTTTACCTTATATTAACAGTAAAAACAAAATTGTTGATAGCTTCTATTTTACCATTTATGGTATAATTCACTGAAATCATGTATAATTTATTATAATATCATGATAATGCGACATTAGTATAGAATTCTCTAGAGTTTAGTTATTTTATATTAAATCAAGTAAAATTTGCATCTATTAAAAAATAGATAGAATGAAATGCCCATTAAGTAAAAACAAACTATAGAGGTGTGTGTATGAATTCGAGAGTCACGTACGTACCGCGTAAGAAGTTACGCTACACGTGGGTAGAGAAATAATTTGAGTGACTCACGTATGATGGTTAAAAGAGAAGTATAGGGAGTATGAGTAGACAATCTTACTGAGACTTTAACATGTATAGTGACAGAGGAGCGCGATAACATTAAACTCTATAATAGATGAAGAATGGGCATGATATTCTTAAGGTATTCAAGTATTTGATCTTTGAGATAAGGTCCCAACAGAGTAATGACATTAATAAACATTATTTTCTTATGCAAATGAAGATATAAATGGGGTATTTATAGAAAATGATAGTTGATCACATTCGTCAGATTATAATGGTAATCAGTTGTTAAGATTGAAGCTATTTATTAAAGGATCTTAGGTGAACTAATTTTATGGGTTTAGAGCCGAATAAAGCCTTTATTTTATTATTTTTTGTGTGAGCAAAATCAAGAAATGTTAAATCGGATGGATTAATCTAACAAGCCCTACTCCAATCTTATTATACCAAATCTCCCTTAATCACCCAACTATTTAGACTTAACTCTTTGGCCCCTACACCCTTGCTCGATGAGCCAAATCAATTTAATCATTAGGATTGAAGCTTAATGTTAAATTTAACCCTTTACACAAACAAAATTATATACATATATATATTATAAAATATAATAGATGTTTATGATCTTACGTTGTACATTGAGACTTGAGAGCAGGCATTGATTGATTAATAGTCTAATATATTGAATGAATTATGATTTACGTTAAGATAACATAGTCTTTAATATTGTCATGGTTACCAGAAACAGTAGAAGGAATCTTTAATTCAACAACGGTGTTTTGGCCAAAAAAATTTCAACATACATAACGTGAAATAAATACATGCAAATGAAATTATTGGAAGTGGCAGTTAACAAAAAATATATTCCTGAAGATATTTTGGAAAACGATAAATGTGTATCCAAACTGTAAAAAAGAAGACTGTTCCTTTTTTTTTCCAATTTTACTTTAGATAAACTTGATGCAAAAGATAATCTTTTTATTTTGGTTACAAGACGCAAAAGATAATCTAAAAACGATATACTTGAAGCAATACCTCTTGGCCAAATTGGATTTACCAAATATAACTTCAAATAAATAGCAACCGTTTAAGTAAATTGCTTATTTAAACCCTTAACTATACTTATGTATGGCCATCCTATAAATATGTAGAAAGTACATTATTCAAAAATTTGAAAAATGATGCTTTTTCCTTCAGCAACTTCTTTAAAACTCCCTCACTAGTCAATAAAAAGTGCAGTTTATAGACATTTATTGTGCAGTGAAACGCTCCAATTGTTACTATTATATTTTTCCATACGTGAAACACATTGTTTGGTTCGGTTAAAGTTAATATTTTGTTGCGTTAGGTAATATGGTATTGTATTAGATATAATTCTACAGAATATTTTAGAAAGTTTGTTATCTTATTAGGTTTTCATGAAAAAAAAAAAAAAACTTTCTTTTATTGTGGCATTGAATTAATTTAATCTTCAATATATATTTGAACAATAAAATTAATCTCAGGACATTTTTTTGTCAAACTAACTTTAAAATTATTGTAGTAGTAAAATCTTTTTTTTTTTTTTTTTTACAATCATGGGATAAATATAAGCCATAATCTTTCTCTAAACGATGTTATGACAACAAATTTAAAATAAAAAGCTATGTCACTTTGGCTTATTTTTCCTTTCTATTAAAAACGAATAATAGATTTACTAAACATTATCACAATTAACTTCTTAATACTATATCTTCCTAAAATTATTATGCATATGTGTTTAATTATATAAAAAAATATTACAGTTACAACTTAGTTTTATATGACTATTGATAGGTTTTTTCATTGTTATTTGAAATATTATGTCATTTAGAAAGGATTGTATAACCCCCCAAAATGCGAAAATATAGTGTTATATGTTAAAAGTTATATTAGTTTTTATAAAGTCATATAAGTTACAAAAGTTGCAACCTGTCGAGCAAGAAATCACAACTCCATAAATATCTTTTTGCATAATATATATATATTTCTGAATAAAAAAAATAATTTTAATTAATAAAAAGGTTCAAGTGACGATGTGTTTGTTAATAAAAATTACCAATGAAAAAATATAAATAAAAAATTTTAAAATTATATTCGTAAAAGATTCATATCAACTTGATTTAAGAATTGATTTTACAGTTTGTTTCAATTTATATAAAATCCATATGCATCATTATCCTTTAAAAAAAAAAATCCCCACAAATTCTTTTGAAAGATAGAAAATTCAAACCCCAAGTTTCCAGTTTCCCATATATCCATTCAACAAAACGCTTCTCTCTCAGACAAACACACATACCCCCCCCCCCCCCCCCCCCCCCCCCCCCCCCCCCCCCTCCTCTCTCTCTCTCTCTCTCTCTCTCTCTCTCTCTCTCTCGCTCTGATCTGAACTTTCAGATTCCTCCAAATCTCCAAAAGCTTCCACCCACCCATTTAATGCCAAAACCACATCCCTCCAATTTAAATCCCTCAAAACCCTCAAATCTTTCTCCCCCAAAAATCCATAACCCGAACCCTAATTTCGCTTTCTCTCAACTTGGGACATTGTCGATTCAATGTCGCTGTTGGAGACAATGTCCCATCTTGACGACATCCCGTCCTCCCCCGGCAAATTCAAGCCCTATCTCCACAACCACCGTTCCTCTCTCTCCATCTCCAAATTCACTCTATATTCTTTCTTCACCCTATCCCTAATTTTCCTCTTTTTCTTCCTCTCTCCCCCTTCTTCCTCTTCCTCTTCCTCTTCCTCTTCCCCTTACTCATCCTCTACTACTTCCTCACCCCGCCGTTCCCTCGGCGCCAATTGGGGCGGCCCCAATTGGGAAAAGCGCGCCCGAGCCTCTGCACAGCCGCGGTCCCGCTCTGGCCGTATCGTCCTCGTTACTGGTGCTGCTGGCTTTGTAGGTACGCATGTCTCTCTTGCCCTAAAACGCCGCGGCGATGGCGTACTCGGTATCGATAATTTTAATGATTATTATGATATAAAGCTCAAGAGGTCTAGAGAGAAGTTAATTGCTAAAGAAGGTATCTACGTAGTTGATGGTGATATTAATAATAGAGCTTTGTTAGAGAAGTTGTTTGATGTTGTTCCGTTTACACACGTAATGCATCTAGCTGCACAGGCCGGAGTGCGGTATGCCATGGTTAATCCAGCTTCTTATGTGCATAGTAATATTGCCGGGTTTGTGAATCTGTTGGAGGTCTGTAAGTCAGCAAATCCGCAGCCTGCGGTAATCTGGGCATCTTCAAGTTCGGTTTATGGATTGAATTCGAAGGTGCCTTTTTCTGAAAAGGATAGGACTGATCAGCCTGCTAGTTTGTATGCTGCAACGAAAAAGGCAGGCGAAGAAATTGCCCATGCTTATAATCATATTTATGGGTTGTCCATTACGGGTTTGAGGTTCTTCACAGTGTATGGACCATGGGGTAGGCCTGATATGGCGTATTTCTTTTTTACAAAAGATATTTTGAAGGGGAAGCAAATTAGTGTTTATGAAGGTCCTGATCATAGTTCTGTTGCTAGGGATTTTACATACATTGATGATATAGTAAAGGGTTGTTTGGGTGCATTGGATACGATGAAGAAGAGTACCGGTAGTGGGGGGAAGAAGACTGGGCCAGCACAGTTACGGGTTTATAATTTGGGGAATACTTCTCCCGTTCCAGTAACAAAACTTGTTAGTATATTGGAGAAGCTTTTGAAGGTGAAAGCTAAGAAGAAACTATTGGCGCTGCCAATGAATGGAGATGTGAAATTTACCCATGCTAATATAAGTTTGGCCCAGAAGGAGCTTGGGTATAAGCCGACCACCAACTTGGAAACTGGATTGAAGAAGTTTGTGAAGTGGTATATTGACTACTATCAAAAGAAGAGGAGTTCCTGGTGAATTTTCTGGTCACCTGCAATAGATTCTATACTTTTCTTTGAACCGATTAGTAGCAATGTTACATCTTTTGTTATCTTGTTTGAGTTCCATTGTGCCCTTCTAGTTAGAAAGCGGAATTCGAGCTCCCTTGCATTGGCTTGCCATCCCCTGGCTATTTCACGTGCAATGCCAATTGTATGCTAAGATAATTAGGATCATTGAATGAGCGATTAGTACATGCTATTTCTTAATGCTTCAATTGGTTTATCTAAGGCATTGTACAGTCTATGACTGAAGACTCAAAGCTAGTTTGTTTGGACCTCTCAATTTAATAAAAGAATTGCAATTGCCACAATGAATTTTAGATTGCTTATATCTTGTCTTTGAGCTATGCAGTACAAGTACTCTTAATACATGATGTTCTGCTGGGGAAATGATAACACAAAATTATTGTTTAAAATTTTTCTTAATAATCTCTCAAGTGTGTCTGGAAAAATTTTGTAGTACTGCAGTAATGTTAGAAGTAGTTGCCCAATCATAAGTTTCTGTTGCTTCCCATTCCCTTAATTTTAAGCCATTAAAGTCAGATGTCTTTTTGAGTTTTATTCTTGTTGCAGAAATCAGGCTTGGATATATTCAACATGTTGTTAGATTAGATTTGGTGATGTGGTAGTTCAAAATTTGAGATGCCTGCATATTCAAGTTGTATTGCATGTGCATTGTAAAAAATCTTACCAACAGACAGGCCCCCTGAAGCCCCCCAAGCAAGATTCCCCCTGCTTGCATCGCCCTTTACCTTTTCTATGAGAAACTCCAATTAACCCAAGCAACCTGGTAGTTAGTGTTAGCCACGGTTGTGGCAATCATCACCCTTTCGGTTGTCTGTAGCAATAAAACTTGAAGCTTTGCTAGCAGAGGTCACACAAGATTTACTTTAGATATCCTTACTCAAAGGTTTATGTTGGATAGTTCTCTAGTTTTACCTTTTGCACACGATGCCTATGATTGCTGCTGCTGTGTGAGAAATCTTCCTATATAGTTTTCATATGATTCAGTGTCACTTCAGGTAACTGTCTTATATTCAAGTGGGAAGGTCAGTGACAACTTTAGATCTTACATAAGAAAAACTAGTGTTGGATTCCTGGTTATGAGATACAATAAGTGTCCATTAATGCAAGTGGGTGCTTTTTGTAGAATTATTTCTCTCTCAAATCTAGACGTTGTAATGTGAAACATAATTTTTTTAATTATTTTAAAGCCATTTGGTCAGTACCCTGATATTGGTTTGTTAAAAAATAGCAGTATTTTAGTCCAACGCTGACTTTGACACTGTTTTTAATGAGCACCAACACATTTAAAAAAAATATCAGTAAGTGCCCATGTGAGTATGTGCGCTTCCTTAAGCACTTGCCAAGCTGTTCTGTTCCTTCTGGCTCAGCATTCCGTGGGCAAAACAGGGGATAAACAGGGAATCTATCTCTATATGTTCACCATTCCATCAGTCTCCTAGTTGCCTTAAAATTTAGGATCATCGTCTTCAAATACTTTATTTGTTTTATTTATTGATAATACTGTGTTTCAGTTTGTTTGTTCTCTATGTCATTTTAGATATAGAGAAGACAAAAAGCAAATAATAATATAAAAAGAAAAAAGGAAAAGCACAGCTGGTTTTAGAATTTTTTAAGGTTGGCCATATATGAGAAGTATGTCACGTATCAATAATGTGGAGAAAGGGAAAATATAACGTTCGGTCGAGTATTTAGACGAAAATCTTCTGCTTGTGATATGGATTTCAAGATGTTGTATCTCAAATCTTATAGGTTGTAAGTTAGATTTATGTTTCTTAATAATAATGGAACATAAAATTACTTCTATTCCTTTACTATACTTATGACTTGGAAGTATATCATGATGTGTAAGATCTTGTTTATGAGACGAAATTTTTCTGTTTCTCAATGGAACCTCCATGTTGTCTTCTTATAAATGAATGAGCTCTGTTGTTGTCGATTAAGTATAGCCACGTAAATCAATAGAACATACTCACAAATTACTCGAATTTTGTTTATTGTTTACTCAAGATCTATCTTATTGCACTTGAGTTATTAGAGTAATGTTCATAATATTTAGCTTTGACTAACACAAGAATTTAAATATGAATATTATTTGAGTTTGAGTAAAGTTTTCATGTCAATAATATTTTATTAAATGAAAAAAATATTTTTCTTAGAAAAATGGAGTATAAGTTTGGTTTATTGAGGACCTATTCAATCAAGCACAAACTTAAATTTTTAAACTCGATCCAGCTTTGAAATTTTAAAGGCTTGAATTTAGTATTATATTATGTTAATTTAACTCGTTTTCAATCTTACTATTGCTTTGTTGATCTTATGATATTTTTGACCTAAACTCTAGCATCACAAACTCGAATTATAATTACAGGGGGGAAATTTTATATCTCTTGGTGGAACGACAAAGGCTCTCATACTGACAAGCACGTGTATATTGAAAAAAAGCCCAAATCTTATACGCCTTACCGGATTCCTAAATCAGATAAAACCGAACTTTTTGTTATGGGGTTTGAAATTGTCTCTTTTGTTTTATTCAAGATTCATAATATGGGATTCTATTAAGAAAGCACAGACGTGTCACATGTTGTCTTATGTGAGCACTGGCGATTGTCTAATGCAAAATAAAACAGTTTAAAAGCAACACTCATCATGCATGTATTAGAAAATACAAATAATTTGGAATGAGAAACTTTTTAGATATGAACCCTCGGGTCTATATTGACTTGATTTGGTTTATGGTCTAAGTTGTGTTTCTATGGATTTAGCTTTCCTATCCTTGTGGCTGATCTCGGATTAAGCCCATTATACAACCTGTCTAATTATAACGATCTTCAATAGCTAGAAGATTATAGATAAGGTAAAGTAACTTAGTCAATAATCACCTTATACATTTGTAGATCACATTAGACTTTGTAACTCCACTATCCATTACTAGCGGATGTAACTTTTACTTACTAACTCCTCTTTAACTGCTAGCTTTACTCTTCTACAAATACAAGGATACTACTTAATGGTAAATTACTTAATACTTTTTGCATTAGAGCCTTCTCTTTGTATTTGAGTACTCTTATTGTTTTTACACGCCTAATTGACTTAAGTATCAGAGTAGTTATACTAGATATCATCCTGGTGCCCTTCATTGTTCTTTGTTTTATAGAATCGTATTGTAGCACAAAGCCCAATCGTAATCAATCCTTACCACCTAAAACCTAAAGATAACATTTGGTGCCATGTATAGGAAATAGATCTAAGCTCCTAACCGAATACATGACCAATTGGTGAGCAACCACCCTTGATAGCAACCATGTATCGCATCAACAAACCTTGAGAACAACCAATTGGTGAATAACCAACCTGCCAACAATCACCAACTAATTAGGGAGATGCTTGAACAATGTTTGGAGCATGTAGAGCACTTGCTTAAGGAGTTTGCTGCCTAAAAAAAGTTGCTCCATGCTAACCTTGAGCATGCTAAGAAGCATGGTAGGAAAACCTACCTGCCTAAGGCTTTTAATGCCTATAGTAAGCATAAAAACCAATAGTAGCAGCAAGAAAATGACAAGGATCAACTATCTAATCCCCTAGCGTAGGAACAGTAGGTGCAATCTATGACCACTCGTAATCGTACTCTTACTGGCAATGAGCAGGTGGCAAACTACTATGGAGTACTAGTACAATCTATAGCGTGCTAAGCTCACCCGACAAATAATGCTAACCTCAATGAGCTCCATGTGATTATAAGAAAGCTCTTAGAGTAGTAAGGGAGCAAGATAGCTAATGATGCAAGCTAGTTGCTAGCAACAAAATCCCCTTCATCAAGAGTGTCTATGATGAAGTTTTGCCTCCAAACAGCAAGCTTCCTACCTTAGACTAATACGACGATATTAGTAATCTTGATGATCACCTCCTCCACTTTTGCAGTCTTATGAACTTCAATGGTTATAGGGATGCTATTATGTATAAAGCTTTCTTAAGTATTGTAAGGAAAGCAGCTTAGACATGATTTAACTACATACTTAAGAACTCCATTTGCTCATCTAATGAGTTGGCGTGAAGGTTTAATCTCCATTTTAAGGCTACACTTCGTCTTTGTACTCGATAAGGTAGAGCAAAGGGGAGACTTTACGAGAATATGTGGCCCGGATCAACATTATCATTGTTAAGATCCCTTCGTTAGATGAAAGAGTAAAAGTACATGCCACATAGCTCAGCATAAGACCTTTAAAAGACTTCTTTAGTTCACTTTTAAAGAGCAAGCCAAAGACTCTAGTTGAATTTTGAAATAAGGCCTAGAAACACATGAACCAGGAGAATAACATCTGCACCATGCATGATGCCAATTGAGAGAGGTCGAGCAGAAAGAAGGATAATGAAAGATTGTCCATGAAGATTGCCTTGGTAGCATAGCACCAAGCAGAGTTGAGGGGGAAGGCTCAAGCAATGAGAAGCAATGAATCGAGCAAAACCTACTTCCCCTTCCCATTTACATACATCACACCCCTTTGAATTGACCAATCGCCCAAGTCTTTGCTGAGGTGTAAAACAAAGGTTTGTTGAAGAAGCCCCTTAAGATGAGGGAGAACCCTAATCGTCGAAACTAGAACAAGTATTGTCGGTTCTATAATGACCATGGCCATACCACAGAGGAGTGCTCCCAACTAAAGAACGTAATTGAATATACCTTTTAGTAAGGCTTCTTTGGTGAGTATGTAGCCTAGTAAAGGAACAATGATCGTTTCGATGATAATAAAGGTAAGGTGCCTTGGAGGTAGCAAACTAAGGGCACCCAAGCATAGCAGAATCAAGACCACCATAATGATTGAGCTCCCAATGGTGTAATCAACATAATCATTAGAGAGCTATACTTAGGGAGCTTGTCGAGCACCAATAACTTAGCTAACACTTAGTCCGAGGTGTTAGTCGTCAAAGAAAAGAAGTAGAAGATTGACACTTTAATCTCTTTCTCTAACGAGGACTTAGAGGGAGTAAACACCCTTGTAATAGGATGAAGGTGAGGAATTTTGAGATCTTCAAGATTATGGTAGACAATGGCAGCTTGACTAACATTCTCTTCTTGCATATGTATGAAAGGATGTGAAGCAAATTGCTTATCAAGATGATTCCCCACTACCATAATCTCATTAGCTTTAATGGGGGAATTGGTTAAGCTAAGGGTATCATTACCCTCAACATGGAGCTTGGCTATTATGACAATGTCGCGTGATGACCTATAGAGTTCATTGTAGTTAACTACCTATCCCCCTACAATTGTATGTTAGGATGACCAAGCTTGAATGCATTTAGGGTCATCACCTTGTCTCTCTACTTAAAGGTTAAGTTCCCGACCACTACCGAGGTGAGAATTTGCATATGTGATCAAAAGCTCTCTTAAGAGCTTTATATTAAGGCCACCAAAGTTGATGTTGTCTTCGCTTTAGAGACCAACTTGCAAGAGAAGCCAGTTAAGAGAGGAAAGTAGGGTAAAAAAACAAGAGGTGCAAATCAGTACCTTTCCTAACCAAACCAGTAAGGTCAGGATCGAGACCCCTTCCAAGGTGAAGGAGGAGCTTGCAAGCCTATTAAAATAGGTTTGTCTAGTTGGCATCAGACATGCTTAGGATCTCTCCCAACCTTGTAACCCATAGCCTCAATATTGACTCCAATACATGGCTTGTTAAACAAAAGAAGAGGCACTTTGTGATAAAAAGGCAAGGTGCTACAAAGGAAGAAGTATAGAAGCTACTTAAGGCCAACTTTTTCAAAGAGGAGAAGTATCCGACTTAGTTGGCAAATGTAATGTTAGTTAAGAAGAATTCGAGGAAGTGGTATATGTGTGTTAATTATACCGACCTCAGTAAAGCCTACCCAAAAGATTGCTTCCTCCTCCCTAAGATCGACCAATTGGTCAATTCTACATCGAGACATGCCTTGCTTAGCTTCATAGATGGCTTCTTGAGCTACAATCAAATCAAGATGGACTTGAAGCAACATATCTGCTTCCTTCTCCTCATTTGTCATTGACCTCAGTATGTATTACTACATTGTTATGCCTTTTAGCCTCAAAAATACTGAAGCAATATATTAGTATATGGTGACTAAGTTGTTCAAGCCTAGCTCGAGCAGAACATGGAGGTATATGTTGTCGACTTGACAATCAAGGGTAGATAGCCCGACAATCATGTCAAGGACCTATAGGAAGCCTTCGACTAGATGAGAAAATACGAAATAAAGCTGAACCCCTAGAAGTATGTATTTGGGGTTGGCTCCAATAAATTCTTAGGCTTTCTAATCATCTAAAGAGGAATCGAGGCTAACCTTAAAAAAATATTGGCTATCAAGTATATGAAGCCCTTTACCTCAATTAAAGATGTACAAAAGCTCACCAACATGGTAACCGCATTGAGTAGATTTGTCTTTAAGAATGCATTGAGTTGTTCAAAATTCTTAAGAATCTTAAGGGTTTTGAATGGACTTCCTAATATGCGGTAACCTTTAAACAGTTACAGGACTTCCCCGCACACCCTCCAGTCCTCCCCAACCCTGTTCTAAGGGAGGAATTGTATTTGTACCTAGCCATTAGCGATCGAGCATTCTCTTTTGTATTAGTTAGTGTAAAAGGGAGAATACAAGTCCATATACTACGTCAGTTACATGCTCCAAGGGCTTGAGGTCAGGTATACTAAAGAAGAAAAAATTTCCTTGGTCATCGTCATCTCAACATGTTGGCTCAAGCCTTACTTGTAGGTGCATGGTGCACATTGTTGTAGAAGCCAGACATGTTTAGATGAATGGTGAAGTATACGATGGTGCTATGTGTGTACGGAATCCAATATCAACCATATAACCTACAAGGTACAAGTGTTAGCCAACTTTGTAGTTAAATACACAGGAGAGGAGGAAATAACACTAAGGGATGACAAACTAATGTAGACTCTCCATGTTAATGGATCATTTACCTTGAGGGGTGGAGGTGTAGGTCTAGTGCTGATTAGACTACATAAGATCATTGTTTGCTATGTACTCAAGTTTAGATTCAACATTAGCAATAACGAATCTGAATATGAGGCACTAATGGCTACTCTCAAGCTAGCTAAAGAGATCAATACTAAGCATCTACATGTTTTCTTAGACTTGATCCTCATTATCCAATAAATCTAAGGTGAATTTGAGGCCAGGGATAACCCCCCGGCAAGATAATTAAAGAAAGTGAGGAGTCTCTTAGCTGAGTTTCTTTTGTAGACCATCAGTAAGATCACCTAAATTGAAAACTTAGTAACAGATTAGTTGTCAAAGGTTGCCTCCATAGGGATATAGATACTCAAGGTGAAGGACATGAAGATTTTCATAGAGCACTTGCTAGAGAAAAGCATAACTACAAGCACAGCTAAAGTCTTAGAGCTCATGGCAGCACCATTTGAGCTAAGCTGGACGGACCCCATTCGAAGTTACTTTGAGCAAGGCACACTTCCAGAAGACAAGAGAGAAGCAAAGAAGTTAAGATACCACGTCGATAACTATACTTTAGTCGATGGCATCCTATACCGTAGGGGACTTAACCTTCTCATGCTTAGATGTCTCCGAGTAGATGAGGGCTTACACATCATAGAAGAGCTGCACATTGGAGTATGCAGTAATCACATACAATCCCAAGCCATTTGCATTTGAACTTTATAGCTCGAATACTACTGGCCTACCATGAGGTAAGACACCAAAGTTGTAGCCTAAAAGTGCCTTTAATGTCAGAAGTATGCACCAATCAGTAATGCCCATGACACTAATCTCCAAGCCCTAACTAGTTTGTGGTAATTCACCTAGTGGGGCATCGACATTCTCGATACTTTCCCTAAAGCCTTGAGAGGTTGGCAGTACATCATCTTAGTTGACGACTACTTTACTAAGCGAGTTAAGGTCGAGGCTGAGGCTGTGGCCAAGATGAATGAGCATTGAGTCATTCGTTTTGAACAATATTTTCTCTAGATTTGGGTCTACTATGCCTTCTTCATGGATAACGGATGTTAGTTTAATAACCCCAAGTTAAGAGAATTTTGCACTAAGACCACATCACGCTACACTTCACGTTAATCGCTCACCTTCACTCGAATGGTTAAGTTGAAACAATTAATTGGGTCATCTTCACAAGCTTCAAGAAGAGGGTTGATAGAGTTTAGGGTGCTTAGGCAAATGAGCCGCCCAATATCTTGTAGGGATACTTGACTACCTACCGTACCTTTACAAGCAAAACCCTTTTTCGCTTGGCATTCGAGATGGAGGCAGTCCTCTCCATTAAGCTAAAGCTTCCCAATATATGGACTTAAAGTTTCAACGCTATCCTAAACAAGTCCCTATTACAGGCCAACATTGACAATATAGAAGAAATCAAAGACTTCAATGCAGCTTGTGTAACTTCTTACCAGTGCCAAGCAACCAAATAGTATGATTAAAAGGTCAAACATAAAGAGTTCAAAGTTGACGACTTAGTTTATTATAAGTTAGAAGCTATAGGCTCATAGGAAAGAGTAGGTAAGTTGGGCCCCAACTAGGAAGACTCGGTCATCGTAAGACAGAGAGCTTGGGGAGTAGATCATCTAGATTGTAAAGATTAGATGGCAAACTCATCCTATGCACATAGAACGTCGATAATCTTAGGCCATGCTTTGATTAATATACAAATCCCTTGTAAATCTTTTTATGAATATCAATAAAGTTCTATTTCGCATGAGTACTATTTACTTTTTTCCTTCTCTTACTCTCATACTAAGTCCTAGCCCTCAAAAGGTGAACAGACTTGCTACTTGGGTAAGTTGGAACCCTACTAACCTTACCTCCCTCAAGTAACCTCAATAAGGGGAAACACTCCTTACACAATTGAGAAACTCCCATCATTGGGCAAGTTGGAATGCCACTAACTTGACCCTTTTCGAGTAACTTCAAGAAGGGGAAATACTACTTATACAACTAAGGGACTCCCATTACTTGGGTAGGTCGGAACGCTACCAACCTAACCTGCCGAGGTAACTTAAGCAAGAGAAAACACTCCTTATACAACTAAGGAAGTCCCACTACTAGGAAAGGCTGGAACACTACTAACTTAGCCTCCATCAAGTAATCTCTGCAAGGGGAAATACCCTTGTATAATGAAAGAACTCCCCTATTGGATCCTCATTTACAACCAAGTACTTAAATACAATAGACTAAATAAAGAAGCGAAAAGTATTGACAAAACTTGAAGAACAAAAAGCAAAGTGAATGCACTAAATGCAAAAGTTCAAATTCTACTAACAAAAAAGGCATTTATATAAAATTAAGGTCGGCATCACGATTTGCTATATAGTGTCTCCCACATAAGTATGAGAAAAATAAACAAGTGTAAAAAAGGGGAAGGGGGATAAATATTCATTATTTACGATTAGTAAACTTCAAAAGCTCTAAAAAGTCTAAAACTTCGATCTGTTCAAAGGGTTGATCTACTAGTGGACTTAGCTCCAAGATGTCTTGCTTGGGGCCATAGAAGAAGGGGTTGAGGTTTGCTAGCTTATTTTAGCAAGAGGGTCACCTTGCCCCTCATCATCCTTAGAAGCACTCTTAAGAGGGACTACCTACTAAGCTGCCAAAGTAAAGGTGGATGGAGGAATGACTTAACCAACCTTAGCAACAGGAGGGTCGCCTTAGATAGTATCAGTTGCTTAGGCAATATATCTTTCTCTTACTTAGGTTACCCTCTCCTCCCTTTGTATGAACTCATTTAACCAATCCAGAAAGCCTAAGTCATTGTCGAGATGATGTTCTTGGACATTCTAATGAATCTCTTGATTGCACTCGATGGCAATATCTTAGCACTCCTTAGCTTACTACCGTGATTTGAAGAAGTTCTCTATAGACTTCTCCTTAATAGCCTTGTTGAGCACCTTACCAGTCTCTAAATCGGTGATGAGCTCCTTTATCTCTTCAACCTCTTTGAGGAGACCCTTTATTCTTTGCTCCAACTCGACCTTTTCACCAGTCAGCTTTAGTGAAGTGTTTTTAACATAATCATGTTCAGCTGCCTTTATCGCCAGCTCAGTCTGTAGCTTGGAGACCAACGTATTTAGCTACAAGTTGTGTTGGTCGAGTTTCGCCTTAGCCTTCCTCTCCTCTTTTAGCTTTTTGGAGAGTTTAGCCTTAAACTTGTACTCCTCCTCCAGTTGAGCATCTCAACCTCTTTGTTGGTCTCTTCAGCCTCTCGCTGGCTTTCCTTCTCCTTCTATAAGGCGACCTCCAAGCAGCATTCTGCACATAGTAAGGATGCAAACGTCAGTTAACCCTAGGAAATTTCTTATAATTTCACTTAAAAGAAGACTCTGCTTCCTCTAAATCCTCTCTATATGAAGCATAGTTGATTAGAGGTCTTTTACCTCAGCCAACGTCTCTTTGTAGCAATTCACCCATAGCAACACCTGACCATCATACTACACATTAAGAAAGGTAGCATTAGCAGTGAAAAGAAGACTTGGGAAAACATTACCAAAAGAGGGGTGACTTGCCACAACAAATACGTACCTAGCAATTTAGGGAGTTGAGGTAGCATCCAAATTTAGTGGGGTCATCTAGTAAGTACGCCAATGTTATCTCTAGGATGCTCTAGTCAATAGGGTTATAAGCTCCCATTGACGACTCCAAGTTGAGAGACCTGTGATGTAGTGTTATATTACTACCTTGGATTCCCCATCAAGGTGGGAAGATCCTTCCCCAATACTACCTAGTGTCCGACTTTGAATACCCCTCATAAAGCCGAGTGTCCTTTGACTTGTACAGAACCCCCTTATGGTTGTTCAAAATGGTCCTGTCCCTCTAATGCTTCTCCAAGGCCTCAACTCAGGACATTCCCATCTAGTCCATTACAAGAGAGAAATGGCTAAATGGAAGCTACATAGACAATGGTTTGCTAGGTGGTACTGGTCCCTTGGACCTCTTCAAGGCCAACGCTTCCTTCCTCCCCTCTTTAGGAAGCTTCCTCTTCTAGCTGGCTAGCCTTTCAACAATGCTGGTCTTGGGCCTCAGGGTGTGGAAAGAATTAATAGCTTCGGCTTGGCAATAGCTATGTCATCCCCCACTACGATGGGCTCAAATAGAGGAGGAATTTCAGTTGCAAAGCAGCTCCATTAATAGGAATCCGTGAGGAACAAATGGTGATTCTACCCTGCTTACCTCACCTGTAGTCTTGTTCTTGGGGTCGGTAGCCCTCTTGGCTAGCTTAACTCTACCCCGATGTCTCCTTAATAGCTCCGACTTGAAAGGGCATGGAACCTCAATTGCTTTAGCCAATTTCTTTCCTGTAAAGGAACAAACCAACATTGTCAGCACAAAGAAAAATCCTTTCCTTCCCCTTAGAGGGATGTCAGATAAAGCACATTTCTAAATAAACTCACTTTAGCATGATAGATAAAGCTGTTCGTGAAAAATGAACTTGTACCTTCTATCCATTTCTTCACCACAACCTCCTTTATGTTGGGAAAGAGCTCAAAGATTAGAATATTGAAGTATCTCTCTATTGTCTCCTCGACATTTATCCATTGGCCATGCCTCAAGGCTATGGAGGCTGATATCTCTCTTGTGGCCTTAGTATTATTGGGCCTAAGCTCCTTTTGACTGCTAGTTTAGACCAGTATGGTCCACCACGTCTAGAGGTCTGCTTGTTCTAGTAGCTCTAACACTAGGAACTCATCTTACCAACCTTTGATGGAATTTGCCAGATCTTCAAATAGTTCCCTCCTTAGACGGCTCTACAGGTATGCCTATCCATTCAAATTCTTCCACATATAGAAATGATTTAAGAGTTTTAGAATGGCCTTTATCACCAAGTACTTGCATAGCCCTTGAAAGACCTTTAATGCCCTCTACCCATTAGGAGGGATTTGCATGGGATTGCACCAATAGAAATCAAAGAGGTGCATCTTATACTTAGCATTTTTCAAAAACTGCAAAGCACCTCCCCGATAATAAAGGTGCCCTTTCCATTCTCGTCGGTAGTCACATCGTCCAACCCAGAGTTAATCTAAACACAACATTCGCTAAGACCCAATTAATGGCGGAGGGTTTACTTTTACTGATCTAACCGCTTAGACCCTTGTTTATTTTAGGCTCGGTGAATAGGTCCATGGCTTTGGGCAAGGGATTATACACATAAACATCCTTAAGGCTGGTGTTGATGAGCTTTGTTCTGTTTAGCGCCTCAACTACCATTCTTGACCTTTCATCTAACTGTGCTAGTGATGAAACTTTGTCCTCTCCTCCATTGGAAGGATCACTCCTCGTAGCCTTAAAGTTAGTTGTTATATTGAATTTGGACGCATTACAAGGTATCTCACTTGTATTTGCTCCACTGTTGGTTGAAATTTTTATGTTGAAGAGAGAAACTTGAAAAGAACTTGGCAATGGAAAGAATAAAGAGTTAAGAAGGTGAGAAAGTTTGTTGTAAGTGTTTTAGATAAGTGCTTATTAAGAAAGAGATGTGGAAAAAAGTAAAAGATAGTGTAGAAGGGTATTTATAAGTGCAAAATCTAGGAAAATGCATTGATAGTCATGGGGATTTGTATGGATGAAGATCCCCCTAAAGAAGCATGATGGTGACACCTATCAAAGGTTTGTATTGAACGATTAATTTTCAAAGACAAAATGTTTGTGATTGCATACAAGTCTATAGGGACAGCACATTTGTCACATCACATTAAATGTACTATGAAAGCGTACAATATAGTGAGAATTTGAAAGGTTAGCTTTTGCAAGAAGTTTTCCTAAGGCCCCCTTAACTTCCATTTCACAGATATAACACTACGCTTCGATACTAATAGATGGGAGTCACTTGAATAATGGTAAGTCTAGCTTAGTCCTACTAGCCTAGACTGTCTGATGCCTTTACATACTCAGCACCTCCACTCTGCACCCTCATTATTTGAAGCGCCTGACCTACTAAATCGTCATGTCAATTATGAGTGCCTAACTTAGTCCGTTGAGTATTTACCTCAGGCCACCCATCCGGATCGGTACATGAGCATTCTACTCTAACCTTATGTAGTCTACTCGGATCACTACACTTTACTCAGCCTTATACATTATTAGCTTGAATCTCCCCTTGAGTGTCTCCTCTACCCTAACTAAACAAAGGGCCAACTGCTTGATACCCCTTAATGACCAAGGAGGTTGAACCTCCTGCATCCCACCTTAAAGTCAGAGTACCTAACTTGGCCAAATGGTAACCTGCTTGGCACTCCTACTTGGCCTTTGAGCCATTCGACTCAAGTGCCCTCACCTTGGCCTTTTGACAGTATGGACTCTAGTTAAGCTACGTTAACACCTCTATAGTTGTTAAAATCGCAATTTTACCTATGTAATTTTACAAGTTTAAGATTTTAGGTAGCTTTTCCTAGTTAACTTAAGTGTAAAGTCTTTTTTTTTTTTTTTTTGTAGAAACTTATGTTTTTTATTGAGTTTACCAATTCTACATATCTAAGTTGAACGGACTAAAAAATTAAAAGAAAAGAAAATATAACTAGCCTTTTACAAGCTATAAACTATTAAGGCATTACAACGTCTATCTTATTATATTCCAATTTTTTATCTCTTTCTTTTTTCTCTCAATCTCTTATTTTATGTTCATAGTTTTTATCCAAGTTTTAACTTCAATAATAAAGTTTATAAAGAAAACTATATAATTTATTTTATGCTGTCAATAAAAATGAGTTGAAATGTTTTGGTTCTTTTTAATTTACAGTTTTTTGTTTAAAAAAAATGGGCAAAAGTTTAGTTTCAACCCTATTTGTCCTTCTTTCACACATGTTAGATTATATATTAAGAATTTTTATAGAAATAAAAACTTAATTTCTTCATTTTTTTTTTCATTTCAATCATGTATTTCAGGCTTTGAAGAACTACTATAAGTATATTAGTAATTTTTTAAAGCTATTTTATATAAATTAGAATCACGAGTTTGACAACCTTGACACCTCCATCTTCAGCATTAGCACAGTAGCATGTCATTTAGCTGGCTAAAGCACCTCTGGATCAGATCGACCAGTTACTTGAGAGGCCCATCTTCCCCTTCTCCTTACCTCCATAACATTAATGAGACTATTGAGGGGGGATAAGGGTGGGGGTAGGGTTGTATAAGTATTGATAAGGCTTTTTGAATAGGAACCCCTTAAGCTTCTAACAACCTATTTGAGCTTATAGCCTTGCTTCCTTATCCTTATGGCTGACCGCAGATTAAGCCTATTATACGGCTTGCCCAACTATAATGGTCTCCAATTGCTAGAAGACTATAGATAAGATTGAGTGACTAAGCCAACAACCACCTCTTACATTTGTGGATCATGTTAGACCTTATAACCCCATTACCCATTACTTACAGATGTGGTTTTTGCTCACTAACTTATCGCCAATTATTGGCTTCACTCCTGTATAAATATAAGGTTACGACCTAATAATAAATTACTTGATATTTTATACACTATAGCCTTCTCTTTGCATTTGAGTACTCTTCTTGTTTTTACATACACAATTGATTTAAGTATCGGAGGAGTTATGCTAAACAAAACCCCAATGCCCCTTATTGTTCTTTGTTTTGTAGGCTCACACAATAATACAAAGCCTAGTTACAACCAATCTTTACTAGTTAAAACCCAAAGATAATAGAGAAAACTACATACTCAAATATGGATGCTTGAAACTAGTTAAAATAGATAATGATAATGAAACTTTTTAATTGTTCAAATAAAATATCAACATTATGAGAAGGATACAAATAAAGGACAAAAGTCATTAAAGTAGTACAAATAAAAGATGATACTACATTTAAATATTGGAATAAAATTTTCACACTAGAGGAATAATATTTTATGTATTCAACATGACACTTCACCAAGATCCAACAAGTATTATACTAGATCTTAATGTCGTCTTCCATTTGCATCATTTTATATAACATTCATACTCTTTTTGAACACCAAATTGCAAAAATGTGAAAACATAGCTCACACTTTTGTAGTTAACTCCAAATTAAATCATTCAGCATAATAAGACTAAAGATAAAATGTGGAAACAAATCCCCAAATCAGCATAAGACTATCTTTCTGCAAATAATTATACTTAGACCTATGCACGGGTCCGAACTAGCCCCATGCCTCCCGATTCTAGGCTTGGTCCTTCGACTAGTTTTGGCTCATTTGTTAGACCTGTGAATCTTGAGTTGTGGGTGAGACAAAAATCTAAAGTTTAAGAGATGTTCAAAAACAAAAATTAGGTCCATATTACTACGGAGTGAGTGTTTTAAAAATATATTTATTTTTGGAAAAGTTATAAATTATCCATGTAGGTCGCATCCACGCTCCCTAATTTTCATAGGTAAACTTTCAAAACTAGCACAATCAAAGGGTATTGACGGTTGCCAAAAATTGCATCAAAATCATACCAAAATCATATCCTTTTCTATTAACTTTACTAAAATGTCCTCAAATCCATAGTTGGTGATTATCTAGTGGAATAAGTAAAAATAAAAATAAAAATAAAAACAAAAGTGGATGCGAAACTCGTAGCTCGTAGCGGCTTGATAATTGTCAAAGATAAACGAGATAAAAGCATCAAAAGAGCATGCCATGTTGCCTGAATTCTGGAGATAAAACACGCACGAGCAATTTCGATGCAAGTACATAAAGATTATGTCCCAGACGAAAAAAGGAAGAATGGGACAATGCACTTGTATTTAATGAATAACTACCCTATATTTTATCTTACTTGTACTTATTATAAGCAAAATTGTTGGTTCCAGCTGAGATAATTGATTCAAATATATAAGAATGTTATGAACTAAAAGGATGAACTGTGTTTGATGAGAGTTAAACAGGGGATGGATCGGACCGATTTCATGGTTGAGTTAGGTAAAACCGGGTTAAACTGTGGTCAACCTTGATCTAATAACAATTATTAACAAGCCAGCAGTTGATTGTAAGTTCCATCCAACGAGAAAATGCTGATTAAAATATATACAATTTAACAATCTTAACTTGAGTCACCACCAATCAATTCATTGGAGTTTGTAAATTTTTTATTTACTAACAATGACGACATTACAAACTATCATTAGAGTTTGTAATTTCATCGCTGGTGGACATTCCAGATTCATTTGATAATCGCAACCTGTCTAGAGGTTGAAAGGGTCATGAAATAAATAAATAAACAAAATAAGATAAAATAAATGAAGAGGTTAAGAGGATGATGCAACAAAATATAGAAGTTAGTGGTTTTCCACCTAATATTACTATCCTATTTGCTATGGCCTCATCATGGATATTACTGTCGTATTTACGCAACCGGCTATTTAATTCTATAGTCATCGCGATCTGTAGTGAAAACGAAAACTCTATCTTTTAGCCACTAAGAAGTGTCAAGTCATGTCAAGGAGCACAAAACTTAAAGGAGCCTCTTGAAGTAGTAGAGAAACGGTTATTTCCAGAAAGAAAAAAGAACTCAAAGACTCTTTACAGTTCCTTGCTTGAGGAAAGATTTGATTTTTATGGTGATTTGGACACAATTTAGAATTCATGTGCCATGCGCTTCTGAAAAAAAAGAAGGGGAAACTGTTAATGTCCTCTAACCGTGCCAACTTTTGATAGTTTAAGGAGACAAAATGTACACTTTGGTAATTTGCAATATCCCTTTATATATTTATTTTTGTTGTTATTAGCAATACATGAAATACTGTGAAAGGAGATGATTTTTTCCTAATTTACATGATAATAATTTAAATTTTCACTATATTTTAATTTTATGCTTTAATAATTTAGCTAATTTCTCTTGTTTCTACTGTTCTTTTTTTATTATTATTTTCATCTGTTAATTGTCATGTCCAAGGATCTAGGATGCAAACTATCTAGGAACCATGGTTAGTTCTAGACCTAAGAATCCTTGGTGCCAATTGTGGGCCGCTTCACAAGTCCAAACCCATCATTGCCTAGGTCTTCACTCCAATTGCTTAGATCTACAAGAAAGAAGAACAAAAAAAAAAAAAAAAAAATTGTAATAACTGAACATTTATGTTCAAAACTAACGGTCCATTTATTTTACTGAATGAAATAAAAATGTAATCTGATTAAATTACTAATGGGTGGAATAGAGATGTGATGGGGTCCTGTAAAACCCAAAACATGGAAAAATATAAAAGTTTAAAATAAGATAAAATAACAAAATAAAGTATCAATATAGGCGGTTAAGGACATAAATGGTATTATAAAAGTTAGGCAAGGGTGGTTCAAGTGTAGGAAAAGATTAACAAATCCTAGTTATATAAAGGGTTGCAAGGGTTTTCAGAAACCCCTTTCTCATTCATTTTCCACACGTGCAATAGTTGTTTCTAAGGATTTTTGTGCATTCTCAAAGCTATGAAATGAGAACAACAAAGATCGAATGTTTTTGATTTGAGGGATCACAGATAAAACTAGTACCATGCCTTTTAATCATGTTTCCTCACGTTTCCTTATTAGGGTACCCACTTTTTCATGTAGGATAACCCCAACATGAATTTGAGGAGCTTTTTGAGTGACCTATAGCAAATTGTAGGTGGAGCAAAGTGTATCTAAGATTATGAATCTCTAAGGTAAGTTATGTTTTGCATTTTCCTTAAGTTTTGATAAGTTCCTCTAAAGGAAATTTGTTTTCCACATTGGACAGTGGGTAAAACGATTTTTTAGAATATCATACGTATATCGTACAATGCTTCTACAGTAATGGATGCACTAAAATCGATTCATAATAGGTAATTTCAAATCACCTACCTTGTGTTGTTTTTTTTTTTTCCTCATTGTTTATTGTTTAAGTAATGTTAGTGTTGGGATGAGTTATGATTGTAAGGGTTTTGTGGTTTGCGTTTTGAGTAAGTTAGAGTTGTTTAGTGTTTGGAGTATTAGATTATGAATTGATGAAGGGTAGGGTTGTTATCGAGGGGTTAAATGTGTCTTATAATTTGCAAAATCTAAACGTCACCTGCCATATCATCTAGACGCTAAGGTCAAGACAAGCTCTTTTGAGCATCGAGTCTAGATGTTAGATCATATCTCATACAACAAGTTTCCTTTAGGCCTTTTGGAGTTTTTTGTGGGTGTTTATTAATATAAACCTTTCTTAAACCATTCCATATTAAGATTCATCACCTAACAATTTACAAATCGAACTAACTACCTAATGATGCTATATTGCCTATATGGTTCCCAAAGTTAACTGGAGCCAGTTAGTTGTTGTGTTAAGTTATCATAAGTCTAGTTTTGAATCAGAGTGAGTGTGACGTTCTCTTGTTTATAGGTTGTAAGGTTCTTATCTCAAACTTGGAGCAAATGCTATAGTTAAGTATGGGGTTGTATGTTGATTGTATGTGTGTAGGGGGTGTAGTAGGTGTAGGGACTAGTATTGCTAAATGGACTTAATAAAAAACTTAGCTTAAATAAGTATATTGCTTCTACTTGGCTAGGCTTAAGGGATTAAGAGGACTAGACCTTAGGATGGCACCTTGATAATCTAGTACGATGCTTATTCTAATTGGAGTTTCGCTTGGAAATGATCTGAGTAGATTTATGTAGATACATGGATACTTGGATTTTGGTCACTAAGGTGTTGGGGAAAACCCAACATCAATACCTATATCTATATACATATATACATACATATGTGTGTGTGTGTATATATATATATATATATATATATATATTACCTATGGTTGCTACATTTAGTACAAACGTTATAGTTAATGCCTGTGTGCTCGTATATTACTGTATGATCATGCACTTGTGATTGATACCCCATACTGAGCTTTGCTTACCCCTTAGGTTTTCTATGTTTTTAGATGTAGGCATAAGTATAAGTGATTGTGAGGAGTATTATGCCGATTATGGGTATTGTAGTGATGAAGCCGATTAATATGATTACTATTACGATTTTAGAGATGGTTAAACGTAGTTATTTTGGATTATGAGACTTGTTGTTATAGGCTTCATTTTGTTCATCCATTTTCTATATTATTAGTGTCTTATTCTTGTCTACTTGAATCTCTATGTTTGGTAAGAATAAAGTATCAAAAAGGTAGAAATATTTTTTTTTTCAAAAATACTAATTGAAATAATCATTTTCAATGCATAAAATATATATTTTTTTCAAAACCTTTCTCTTAATAGTACATGACTTTTCATTTTTTAATTCTAACACTTCAATCACCATTTTTATTATAATTATAAAATAGAAATAGATAAGACATAGATAAGAGAGTTTTCTAAACACTAAATTTTAAATAAATGCAGATTAGATACAAAAAAAAAAGATAATCTTAACAAGGCCATAAGTTATCAAACATGTTATACTTTTTGTAGTTGCTGATATTTAGGTCTATAGAAGTTACTTAAGACTTCTCAAGTCCTTGTTAGTTGGTGGTTATAACTTATTAAGTGTTGAAGAACTAAAATGTTAGGTTTTGTTTTATGACATATAAGACATATGTTAAAGAATTTTTTGCATTATTTTGTTTGAATAAAATATAGTAAGGATTTGATTTCTTTATTTTAATGGCGAATTGAGGGTATTTCATGATGTTAAGTCCTCTCTTAATATATTTTGATGATAATAAAAAGGTTAGAATGCACTTAACAAGTATAGTGAGTATATAAGATATCTTAGAGAAAAGACAAATTAAGAAGGAAAATAAGGTTAAAAATTGCATCTCAAAATGTATGTCAAAATATAAGTCAAAATGTATATCAACAAAAGAAAAAGATTATGTTAACAGTGTACAGATTTGAGATCAAGTGTTGTTCTTAAGGTACCGTATGTATAATCTAAACAAATTAAGTTAGACACAATTGCAAGAAGGCTTTCATTCAACTAGATTAGATTTAGTCCTTAAGGGTCTTAAGGTGGATTAATCTTAAAAATACTCCAGAATTAGATTTATGGATTGTTCAATTAAGGATGAGCAAATTTATTTTGAAAGGAAAGTATTTTGACATTTTTTTTAAGCAAGGTTAGTCAAGTCTAAGTTCATCAAGGACAACAAATGTAAAAGGACTTACTGCATTATTGTTGTATACCTGGTTTAAACAAAATTTAGAAGTGTCATGAAGATATATTGGATAAGGTTATGCTCGAAAGTTACAAGATATAGTGCAGTTTTTTAAATAACAGGAAGCATTTCATAACAAGGATGTAGCTTAAATTTATCAAGAAGTTTAACATATTTTACTTAGGATAAGTTTGAATATTGTGGATAAACTCAATCAGATTTTTGAGGAGAGCTTTATTTCAAAATTTTAATAAGATTTTGAAAATGGAAGCTGATTGTATAAGGTAGATATGCTATGATCAGGTGCTAACTATTCTTGAAGAGCAAGCTTGATATACTAAGATTTGACCATATCTTTTGGTGGTTATCAAAATGATTTAAAAGTGAGCTTCAATTTTTTTTTTCAAAATAAAACAATCATCAAGAAGTTCTAGAAAATCTCCTTACGAGCTACAACAGTTAAATAATTTAGAAGCATCGAAAAATATCAGGAATAGCATGCGGTTAAGTATTCAAAATTTATAAAATTTAAGTCTTATTTTTGTAGGATTTCTTTTCATCATGAAAGAAAATCAAGTTTGAATCAAGACATTTGGAGAAAGATAAGCAACTAGCAAATTTCTAGCTGTTACACATAGGGATAATTGATATAAGTTGAAGCTATACAAGACACAACACACAACACTTAGACCATAACTGAAATTAAAAACCTCTCTCTTGAACACTCTTAAAAACTTTGTTAGAAATTTAGTTAGAAATTGAGAGAAAAAAATTTTCTTATTTTATTGTTATTCTTTTTTGTGAATGTTGTAAGGAAATCTTTGGTTGTAACGTCTCATTTTTATGTAAACATTATTGATGTTTTATTTGAGTCAATGTGAGGTTAGGGAGTTCTCTTTAGTCCTATGTTTAGTATAAGGTTAGCAAATGAGACATAATAGAGAAGTAACTAAATATCCTTGTAAACTCTATTTCATTTTTTATTAGTGAAAAGATTAGACTAATAGAATGACATCGGTGAGAAAGACTAGATTCCTAGTAATGGAGTTAGAAGAGAACAGTAGGCAAAAGGATGAACCTCTATAATTTGATCGCTTGATTTTCTTTCTCTCTATTTTATTTAGTTTCTACATTTTATTACTTGAGCTGTTGTTTTTGTGCCTAAGTTAGATAAGTAATATTCTACTACTTCTTATGCCATTTAAGCTATAAAGAGGGGATTTGTATTAAATGTCATGCCTTGAGAGTGATAGAATTGTAACAGTCTTGCTATGTACACCAACCTATGATAGAAGCCGATTACTTAGCTACTATCATAGACTTGATATACATAATGCACATACAAAAAACAACTTTGAAGTATCTTCAGTTCGATAGCTAAAGTAAAATAGAGACATTTGCTTCATATATTATTTTGAAAAAATAGAAATTTGATTCATATAATTCCTTTGAAAAATATTTGAAATTTTTGCATAAGAAAATTAGTAAAAGAATCCAAATTGTTTTCACAATAAATACGATATTACAAGTTAGTATGTACTATTCAAATGGCCTAATAACATAAGAATATCCCAATCTATTTGCTCTTCATTCCAAATCCCTTGTTCATCTTTTATATGCCCAAGGATAAGGTGATATTGGTGTCTATCTCTTAGGACCAGAAAAAGAACTATGGGGATATGAACAACCAATGCTCAATAAAGGGATGAAGATAGAAGCTTGCATAACACAACAATCTAATAAGGTTGTCAATCGGTTAGTTAGATGCGATGCAATGTAATGCAACAAGTATATGCCATCTAGATGATGTTTTCTGATCCATCATGTAGTTAGAGAAATTGCACTCACTCTAACTCAGGTTGAGGAGATTACATACATAGGGGTGATGCTACAGCTCCGACTAAACTCAAGCTTATATAATGGAAACCTAACTCCTCCTGTGACTAACTTTGAACCTACTACCCCCAGCCTTGTCACAGCCTCCTATTCTACCACTTAGTTCGACTAAGACTAGATAAAGGCCAATTATAGCTGCTTCATCAAAAGGTCGGTATTTGGTTAGACATCCTAACCATTCCCCTAGTAGGTTACAATGCTTGCCCAATTAGTGTTTATGTCTAAGTTTTAGTTTAGTCCATTTTAAAGGTGTGCAACCAATTGCAAACAATTAAATCAAGGAATGTAATGCAACAAAGTAATTATAACATATAGAATAACAATCAAATAACCAATCAAACAGTTTCTAAGCACATACGTCATATGCACATAATCAACTACTTTACAACGATAAACAAGTGTACCCATCAGCCTTCAAGTACCTTTACATAGTGCTCCAAAATGCCATTAAGCATTGATCCTACTTACTTGGATTCCCATTCGCTCTTATAACTTAGATGCCCTATTGCAAATCATATTTCAATTTCAATACACTTAATTAAAGTAAGAGTGTTTTAAGTATTGTACGTTTATTTTAGCTTAACATTCTTTTAGTATGTCTTAGGTGTTGGTTATAGCTATTTAGGGGTTATTACTTTTACTTAGGTTATTTTGACTTTTTATTTAATCTTCAACTTGGTTTCTTAGATTCTTAGTACTTTCTACATAACCTTGTACTAAGGTCTTAATAGGTGTACGATACCTTTTCCTTAAGTTCTTACTAAGGTTTTAACTTATGTTTCATGTTAGATAAACTTTCTACATAACTTTCTATAGGATTTTTGGTTATAGTTTCTACACCACGAAACTTTCTACTGAAGTTTTTACTGTTGTAATAGGACAATTAACTTAATCAGGGAAGCTTCTACAATATCTTCTATAAGTTAGCAATTTGTACTAATAGTTATAGAAACTTCTATCGAACCTTCTACAACTAACAACTCATTTAAAGCTTCTACAAGCACCAGATTTGCCCCAATTTGCCAAAAACTCCATTTTTCACCTTTTTTTTCTACTTTGTTCATGCCCAACCTTCTTGGAACTCTATTGATATTGATTTTCATTGTTCAAAAACTAATTCACATTGACATGCACAGCTTGAAATTCAACCAAAAAGAATATTAAAAACACTTAATTAACTAATGCACCTAAAATGCGTGTACTAGGTTGAAAAATCATGGTTTTTAAGGTGAATAAACTTCATGTATAGCAGCTAAAATCTTTGATTTACGATTGTTTAAGGATTTTTAACAAAAAAATGACCATTTAATTAACTTAGTCAAAAATCCTCATAAGCATTTAAGTAAAACCATCAAGTTTAGCTTCAAAAAACTTGTCTTTTCATAAAATCTTCTATTTCCACTTAAAAATTAAGATTAACATGTTGCATGTAACAAATATTCAGTTAATAATATTTGGTGATTAGATTTAAACAAAATATGTTGAAAAATAGTAAATTTCTCATAAATCTCAACTTATTAGTTTTTCACAAATGAAAAATTTACCCAAATAAAACAATAAGTTTTTGTAAAGCCTTTTTATATAGCAATTTTATATATGACATAGGATATCTATAGAAAATTGTGGTAAAGAAGCTACATTGCGTGTGTTTCTAAAAATCAAAGCAAAAATTGGTCTTAAATGGCCCATTTCTTATGGGAGATATATAAAATGGAAGAGTTTTACAAAAATAGTAATTTTTTCATGAAAATACGCTTAAAATTATGTACGAATAAATTTTTTCTTGAACTTTTAGACAAAATTAAATATTTTTAACAAAATTTTGAAAGTCAAGTGAATTATTGAACTCACCAATGCTTGGAGCTATGATAGCCAGTGATGGATAGGACCTTATCGACTCAAAAGGGCATTAGGTAGAGGTGCAAGTAGTGGCGGCCTCTTGACGTCAAGTTGCTTTTTAGTTTGTGAAGCTTGATCTCGCATATTATCATCTAATTCTTCTTAGTTTCTAAATTTTAGCTAAAAGCTCCTAAAATTACTTCAAGAAATTTCCTAACTTCTAAAGGATTTAAAGAGTCTAAAATGATGAAAGAAAGGGTATTTATAATATTGGCTTAAAGAGTTAGCTAATGGGCATGCGTGACATATGTCATGATGTTCCTTTTTCCAAGTGGACAAGTGTCATGTGGCTTTCTAAAAACTATAGTCTAATCCATGGTTTTGGTTCATGGTTTTGCTTCAAAACCATCTACTCCTATGGTTTTAAGAAACCAACAACTATCCTTGGTTTTCTAAAAATCCATGTGCTCCATTAAGTTATTATTTAAGTGCACATAGTTTATGTTTTTTAAAAGGTTAGGTTAAGTTAGGTTAGCTTACATGCATGCATAACATGTTTTGTCATTTCATTTCCTAATGTTGCTAAGTGATGGAAGGTTTTATAGAACCATGTTCCATCCATGGTTTTCTAAAAATAGATTTACTAGAAACCATCATATCTATCCATGGTTTTGTCAAACCATGAGACTCTCTTTGTTTTAGTTAATCATAATTAATTAGTGAAATATATTTTATTATATTTAAAACATAGGTATGTGATAAGCTTTATAAAGTAGCTTTTACTAGAGCTTTTAAGACATATGCTCAATTAATTGACTTAATTATGTATTATTATTATTATGTTATTTATTATATTTTATTTTAATAATATTTACTAATTTTCTTGTTTACTTAATTCTTCACTTAGTTCCCTTTCTATTTTGCACCAATTTTTGGTATTTTGAAATTTTAGAAAGTAAATGAGTTAGTTTTATTGTTTCAATTTCTACTAATATTTTAATATTTCATTTTAAGATTTAAATTTATAGAGTTTCTTTAATTGACTTTTGGGGTCCTATAATCGACTTTAACCGCAAATAGATTGATTACAGGGACACTCTAAAGTTAATTGTCACAACTTGGAGAGGGTTAGGTAGGGGGTGTTGGTGGAGACCATAAGAGTTGTGGTAGTACTACAATATAATATGAGAAAATCTAAGATCAAGTACCATCCTTGATTGAGGGCCTTCAGCGTACTACATAAGGTTTTTCACAACTATAACTTCCTCTTAGTAACTAGCATTAATTAATGACCGAGCACACAATTTAAAATTATAACATCTAATTAGAACTAACATTAATATAAATAAGAGGGAATATATAGTTTTCCCCTAATAACAGTCATACAGTATTAGGATAAGATATCAATAGTAGTCTAAGCTACTTAATAAACTAAGAATAATTAATAATCGAAATAGAGAGTTCAAATATAAATAAACTATTCACTCGAGCTCTAATCTTCTTCACACTAATCAACCCCAAGTTGGTGCAACTAACCTCGGGTATCCTGTGGCTTAGCTCCAACCAAAGATCCTACTGCAATAACAAACTATAGGAGAGGTAACCTTAACTGCTTAGTGAGTAATCTTCTTACTTTACTAACAAATAATATTAAACAAATTATTAATCAAGCATATGAATGCATGAATAAGCATATGCAATGTTACAATATATATAGTTGGCCAGTAATTGTATACAGCACGGTTTTAACACCCACCATAGCTCGAGTTAGGAAGTATTTAGGTATGTCAAGACCTAGGTATCTACTTCCAATTTGAAGTCTCTTATCAATAATATCACCCTCAGTAGTAAACACGACATGGCCTTATTATAAAAGGTGAAACTCCCTACAGTCGAGTAGTTCCTAAAAGTTGAGGCAAGAACATATCGTATAAAATATGTCATATGATAATAATCTCAATATACAATATGTAACATGGATCTAACTAAGTATGATCTCCCGTTCTATTGCATGATGCTAATACCCTTGGTTTCTTACTCTAAGATACAATGCATGTCTATTTTTTTATTGAGGGTTAGATATTTATTAGCTAAGAATCATGGGTGGCTAATCAATTATATTTAAACACTCTAATATCCTGAGTTCTAATGCAACAAGCATAAACGTTTGTAATAACTTAAGATATTTTGTAAACAAGATCAATCATAACAGGTACATACAATATCCCATATGCCCCAACATGCAATAAGTTTTGTTATCTGATACAATTAGACAATTCACTAATTACAAGCACAAAACAAGTAAAATAGGGGGCGGTATACTCACTTAGCAATCCCAATAGTCCTTACCTGCATCTAACTCAGTATCGTCATCACCTGAAGAATATTATTAAGGTATATGAGTATTCTATTTACATTAGCTAACTAGGCTTATTGCTTGCTAACCCTAATTTAGTTGTTTTCATAATTCAGACGTTTTTTTTTTTTGTTTTAACTCTGCTTTCTATGATCTTATAGTCATTTTCATTGTTTTCAAATGTTCTTTCATTTGGTGAAGTCATTTCTGAGTTTTTTGGTTAGTAAGTTTTTGGTTTGGGCCTTACAAGGTTGTGGGCTCAAATGATGAGTTGGGTCACTTTAGGATTTGGGCCTAGTTTTAGGTCTTAAGCTTGGTTTTAGGTCTTAAGCTTGGTTTTTGACCTTAGGCCTTATACTTAATAACTTGTTCTTTCTTTTAAGTATTTTAAATGGACATTTTCTACCCAACACCTTAAAATTTTAAAGTAGGCCTTGGTGATATTCTTACGGGTCTAAATGAGTCTTTTTACTAAGTTTAAGGCTTTAAACCACTAAGGGATCTATGGTAGGTGTCTTGGATAGGCCTTTGGGTTTAGTGGGCCTCTTAATTAACTCATTCTAAGCCCTTCAACCTAAGGTTTAGATCTGGTCACTTATCCATATGGGTGCTAAAATTAGTCCCTTTGGGCTTTTTGAACCTAAATCACCTTTTAGGGCCTTAAGTCTAAACCCACTAGTTTTTTTGGGCTTAAGCCTAACATTAGACTTAAGTTTATCCCATTTTTATTAGGTTTATAGATCTAGACATTAAAGTTTTACTAGTTATTAACACCATTTTTAAGCCTCTAATCACCAACTAAGTTAGTTTAGGGCCTCACCTACATGTTACTTACTTAACTTGATTAATTAAGTTCTAAATCATACTTAACACTAAATAAACATGTCATTAAGCTAATAAATTAAATTTTACACATTTGATGGGTTTACTGTTCTTAGAGTCATTTCTTCCACTTTCATGTAACACTTGTTTTATGGTGATTCTACTTAAGTAACTTGTGTTCATACTCATCTATAATTATAATCATGACATAAAAATGTGTAGAAAAGTGTTGTGGTGTTAAGTAAGTGGTGGTATGTAAAAGGAAATGGGGGTTTCATCATACTTCCTATTGATCTAGACCAAAAATCAACACTTCACAACATTATCATGCTTACTAGTGCAATAACTCTTTATCAAAGTATGTTTTTTTTCTTTACTAACCTTATTTGTTCCTTATGAAATATCCTAAAACATCTAGAACCATGTTGTAAAGTAAAGTTCATCCAAGAAAATACAAGTTCCTAATATTATTCTATGAGAAAAACTAAAGAAAAGCTAACTCAGTCACTTACCGAAGCAAGGTCAAGGATGACCTCCTTGTATGGGTGCGCCGTAAGCTTGGTGTACCTATGAGGGTATGCGTATATGTCGAAGGGCTAGGGGTGTATGTGTGGGTGGTATGAGGCTTGGTGGTGCGCAGTTTAGTGTGGTGGTAGTGGTGGTGAAGTGGCTAATAGTGATATGTATATGGTGGCCGAAGGAGAAAATGAAAGGGGTTTTAGGTTTGATCCTTTGCGAGTATTTAAAAGTGTTTTAAGATTTGTAAAAATAAACAAAATGAGTGAGGGAGAGGGGGATAGCCGGCGTAAAGGAGAGAGAGAGTGGGGAGGGGGCGGGGGGGGGGAGGGGGGGCGCAAAGTGTGTATATTTTGGGTAGTAAAGGACTTAACTAAAAAGGGGGTCATATATCCTCTTACTTTATTTCCAATTTGGGGAAGATCTTGTCTCCTTAAAGTACAAGATGTACTAAATGTAATTAAGAGAATGTCTTATAGCCTTTAATCAAGTTTGGCTTATAGTTAATTAAGATGTAATGATAGTTGGTTAAGGATTAGGGTTTGATTAGAGTAATGGATAGTAGTTAGGCATAATTAAGCTAGTTAAGTGTAATTATGAAAAATTTAGAGTTCTATTGAATTTAGATAACATACTTTAGTTAATTTTAAATACTTACACATATACCTAGGGTTTAATTAGGGTTTTGTATCTGTTTATAGTACTTTGCTTCATGTATGAGCTTAAAAGTTAGGGTTTTAGTTATTTAGCGATATTGATCACTTTAATCGTTGGGTTTAAACTTACTATTAGTGTTCATTGGTGTTGTTAAGATATTTGATCATTTAACTACGGCTTAATGATCATTTTAGGGCTTCATTATCATCCTAGGATTCAGGGTTCTTACTCATTTAGTCAAGGTTTCAGGGCTTACTTCATTTAGGGTTTTGGTTGAATGTTTAGGGTTCAATTCTTTTAGCTAAGATTTTATTAGTATGTCTGGGTGGTTCTAGGGACTATCTGAGGACTTTTTCATTTGACTTTGTTTTTCGGGTTGCCAAAATTTTGTAGGGTTTGCATTAATAGTTTGAAATCCTTTTAATATAGTTAGTTAACCTATTTATGTGTGTATGTATATATATTCTAAGTTCTAAGTGTTGCCTCTTATTATTTTATTAAGTTTCATATTACCAATTTAGATCCAAAATCTCATCAAATTGGATCTTAAATTTCATAGTTTCTTGTTTCAGCAATTAACAGGTGAATTAAAAAATATTTTTAACTTTTAACTTACATTATTATTTTATAATTTTATTTTGAATACTTAGATTCTAAGTCATTTTACTAATTTTTGGTCTTAAAATGTTTTCCTAGTCATGATAAGTGGATTTTCACAGATGTTTGAAACTTCCCCATGCTAATGTTCTTTTTGCTAAAATGTGGATCTCTCACTTCCAACCCCCTTCAAAACAATTTTATCCTCAAAACTTTTGTATGCCTAGGCTTCTAGTGTTTGGTACTTATTTCTGATTATTACTAGTTGGTCATTTGAGTGAGTTGAAAGTCATTCTCATTTACTAAATCTTTTGGCATCCTAAAGCTATTTTGTTAATATCAGTATATGTTTACCTATGAGTGTTTCTGCTTTTAGTTTTGAACTCGATTATCTAGTATTTTAAAAGTTTCTTTCTAAAATTAAGTAATATCCCATTCCAGTCACTTTAGTCTCTAAAATATTTAATGTTTTAACCTAGCTCTATTTTCAAATGTTATGCCAAATGAGTTAAGTTTATTTTTTCTTTTTCATTTGGTGTTACTTTTATAGAAGCTTCTATGACTTACTTCATAGACCCTTACTTTGAAGATGAATGTAATAATTGTATTTATTCTAGGTCCTTGCCAACCTTAGGAAATAACCTTATGATTTATGTATTTCATCTATAGTTCTTCCTAAATTAGACGGGTACTCATATTACCTATAATTTTCTCAATTTTATGGGTCTAAACTAATTAAAACCCTTATTGGATTTTTTTTTTTTAGTTTAAACATTTGCCACTTTTTATTAGCTTTCTTTCTTATTTACCTTAGTTCTTATACGAGTTTCAAAAAAAATTATTTTATTGTGTAATTTTAAGATCTTATTGTAGGCTAAACTTCGGTTATCTATTTTACATTCCTCTTCCTCCATCATTTAATAAACTTACTAATGGCTTTTGGATACAATTCTTAGTCGTTTCCTAATTTAATGATATTTCAAATTTATGCATTTATAGGTATATCATTAATCGTCTTGAAATCTATTAATTATGCTTAAATTGAATACCTTATATAGTTGCCCTCTTAGCTTCCAAATTTCTTATAATTTACTTATAGATACTTCTATTTCTCATGTTTATAGTAATGTTCACCTTATTCTAATTATAGAGGTTGTAACCACTACTTATGTTACCGCTATGATAGGGATTAACATTCATATTTATTTCCATGAATAATTGAAAAAGAAATGATTTTAATGTTATTTGCTTATATGGGAACAAGTTATTAGTTTTATCTTTGATCATTTATATATTATGCCATTTCAAATGTTAGATTTGATTATTTGATTCATATTATGATTATAGTAGTGGTTTGATTTTAAAATTAATTATTTCCTATTGATCTCAACTTATAAATACAAGTATGTTACTATTATTATATAGTTGCCCTTTTATTTTTAGTTGAGTCATGCGATTAATTTTGAAATTCAAGATTTATTTGTTTCATGGTAGTTTTCAATTATTTTGGTTAGTTCATCTTTTATCTTTGTCTGTCACATATATGAGTATTATTTGTTACTTATTTAGTTTCATAGCTCCTTGCACTCCATATATTTCAAAACAATTATACCAAAAAGAATGAGCAGCAAATCTTAACTTTCCATTGACTCAAACCTAACCATGATGATCAACAATTGACTTAGCTTGACTTAACTCAACTGAACATGACTTGATGGAACTCAACTTAATGTAGCAGGACTTAACATGACTTGAGGCCGATGGGGCCTAACACTTTGACATAGACTATACAAATTTGCCATTCCTTCCCAATCGAATATTCATGCTAGTACACATTAAGATTACTATTTTGATAATTTCTTTATTGCATCTTGTTATAGTTATCCATTATTCTTTTATTGGAGTCTTTATTTCTTTATTAATTTGAATTCATACTTATCATAGTATTCTCATTTTCACATTTATTACCTATTATTGAGGATGGAGGGGGGCAAGTTTTATTTGATTTGGAGTGATTTTATGTTATCATTATAGTTATGGTTATAGTACTTTTCAATTTGTGTTGATATTGTTGTCCTTGAGTTTGATGGGTAAGATGAACTAATGTGGTTTGATTTCCAAGATCAAGTTTTACTCTTAAATCTAGGGTTATAATTTGATTACATTATTGTTATGATATTTAGGGATTCGATCATGTTGTTCGTCAGGCAATGTCTAGCCCCCATGAGTAGGTTTATGAATAGTCGAGGTGATGAGGGATTATTTTGTAAGGTTAAGAGGAACAGAATAGTAATAGGTAGTTAACTTGGCTCTAATTCATTTGTAACTAGGTTCATATGGTATATGGGATAAAGAGAGATATTTGTTAAGGTTCATCTTATATATTAAAAGCATAAAGGTTGATGTATGAGTTGGTTTCAAGTAATTTGCTATCCTTTTCATCCTAAATCTCAACTAGGTTTTATAGTTGGGATTATCAAATCGACCTAACGTACCTATAGGTATATATACACATAATGATTCATAGGTTTAAATGGCGTAAGTGTAGATCTACCTCTATTAAAAACTTTTATGATAAATAGTTTGATATATTCAGTCATGATATGAAGAATAAGGAAATTATCGGTCATATGGGATTTACTTCTTGCACAAAGTCCAATTAAAGGACAAGAGAAGACACAAGTTCTAATGTGAGGAATGTATGGTAGATACTTATTGTTTCTTACACATGTTAGGTCTTTCATCAATTTCTAAGTTCATACATAATAATACAAAACATAATACCTCATATGCGAGTCATACATATAATACCTCATGCGCGAGTCATACATAGTATAGTTTAAAATTATTTGGAAAGATGTAATTTTGTTCATGATTCAATTACATTGATTTACAATAATTACATCCAGATTCCTAGCTATATAATATAAAGAAGCAAATATCAATCACAATTATGTTAGATTAACAAATAAGAGTTCTCTTTCCAATTGGAAGTTATTAGGGCATATGCATGCATGCATGACGTATGTTGTCTTTTTTCTTTTATAAAACCAAGTTCCATCTATGGTTTTCTACCCATGGATTTGCTAGAAACCATCAATTCTATCCATGGTTTTTATAATATATAATATAAAAAATATATATAAATATTAATATAAAACAAGTCAGAGTTGGAACACTACAAAGAGAAAGTGTACCTACTAAAGAGACCCTAATAGTAGATTCAAAGGACTCTTTTGATGGCCAATGAGAGTCTACATCTAGGTCTTATTCCATCTCAATCTCATGTTAGGAAGAGTGCCCTTGAATGATTAAACCATGAGGCCCCCCTTTTTTTCGTTAATTATTATTAATTAGTGAAATATATTTTATTATATTTAATACTTAGATATGTGATGAGCTTTATAAAGTAGCTTTTACTAGAACTTCTAAGATATTTTCTCAATTGATTGACTTAATTATGTATTATTATTATGTTATTTATTTATTATATTTTATTTTTAATAACATTTACTAATTTTCTTGTTTACTTAATTCATCATTAAGTTCCCTTTCTATTTCATGCTGATTTTTTATACTTCAGAATTTTATGAAATGAACTAGTTAGTTTTATCATTTCAATTTATACTAATATTTTAATATTTCATTTTAAGATTTAAATTTTCAAAGTCTCTTTGATTGACTTTTGGGGTCTTATGGTTAACTTTGACCCTAAACATATTAATTACAGGGACACTTTAAAGTTAAGAGTTTGAAATCCTTCTATTGTAGTTAGTTAACCTATAAATATATATATATATATATATATATTAAGGTTCTAAGTGTTATCTCTTATTATTTTATTAAGTTTTACATTACCAATTTAGGTTCAAGATCTCATTAAATTAGATATTAAATTTCATAGTTTCTTGTTTCAGCAATTAATAGGTGAATTAAAAAATATTTTTAACTTTTAACTTGCTTTATTATTTTATAATTCTATTTTGAATTCCTAGATTCTAGGTCGTTTCACTAATTTGTAGTCCTAACATATTTTTTGAGTCATGACAAGTGGATTTTCACAAATGTTTTAAACTTCTCCATGCTATTGTCCTTGCTAAAATGTGGGTCTCTCATTAAAAAATCAAAATAGTTTCAATTTTTGCAAAAAATATCAATTCACACTTTACACAGGACCTACACATGTCATCCTTGAAAATTGTTGCATAGGAGTTAATGCAAGTAACAGTTGATGATTTAAGTATGTGGAGATAGTAACAGTTGATTTTAGATACCTAACGTGTTAGTAGATTATAGAGAAACATGGCACTTTGTGACTCCCCATGTTCTAAGGAATTATAGCTTTATTTGTATTAGAGACTTAAGTTTAAAATCCGAACCATAGACTACCTAGGTTTGAACCATAGTAGAAGTAAGTTGTGAATCAAGTGATCTAATTAGAACATAAAGATGGTTGTGTAACATGCAAGCTTGTGTTGAATTGTGCTTAAAGTAGTTTGTTTTGTTAAGTTCTTAGTAATCCTTTCTTTTCTTATACCTATAGTGCATTTAAGTTATCTAATTCCTTTCTTTGAAACCATCTTATATGACTTTGCTCATATGTTCATTTCTTATTGCACGCTTAGATACAGTACTACCTCCAGCTTTTCTTCTCAACCTTAGGGATGTAAGGCTACCAACCCATACTTCATCCCTTCACTAAACCAAAACCAAGTTGAGGCAAGTCTGCCAACATAAGGACAGCAACCCCCACCACTAAGTGTTACAGACCTCCCAAAATGGGCCATTCTTAGGAGGTTCCTAATGCCTAAAGACGAAAGCCCAAGCCCACTAAAAGCTTCTAGATGATGAAAAGCTCTAGAAGGTTCCAGAGAAGTCCAGAATCTTGTATAGTAGTAGGTGGGGTAGGTGAAGGTAGTAGTTGGGAATCAATTGTAACCATTAGATCGAATTGATCTTGACCATTAGATTGTAAAGGCTTTTTGTATATATAGGGGTATTCCCCTCAGATGTAAGACACAAGTTATTTGAGTGAATATAATATACTATCAGAGTTTCTCTCTCTACTTTCTCTCTCTAACATTGTGAGTGTGTTACAGGCTGACTTAGCCTTCCTTAGTGAGGTCAGGAATGCTAAGTGCCGCATGGGGTCGAGCGACGGAATCCGCCCGTGACAAGTGGTATCAAAGTTTGAAAAAGAAGCTGCTTATGGAGAAAATGTCATTTGGAGGAGACAACAACACTTCAATGGTCGATGAGTTGGCTGACCATGATGATCGCCGTGTTACTAGGCAAAGGACTAGGTCCCGGGACTTGTTGAACTCCCTCCTTATTAGGATGGATAGAGCAGAGTTGAGCATTGCTGAAGCGAAGGAACAATTCGATGAATCACAAGGCAACCTTAAAGAGATGGAGGAAGAACTTCAAGGCAAGTTGCAAGGAGCATTGAATCAAGCCATTAATGAGCTGAAGCAGCGTGATGAGACGATTGAGGGGAAGAATGAAGCACTCCAAGCTCGAGTCATTGCTTTGGAAACTAAGGAGGAAGGTTATGAAGCCAAGATGGATGCTATAATGGCGGCTATACATTAGGAGATTGAAGAACTTAAGAACCAACTAGCAGCATGTCGAGCGGTAATGGTAAGTGGAGTGACCATCCAGTCTGCTCATAAGATCGATGTCCCCAAGCCCAAACCTTTCAATGGGATATGATCCGCTTAGGAGGTAGACAACTTCCTTTGGGGAATAGAACAATATTTCATTGCTGTAAGAATCTTGGATGACCTCGAAAAGGTACGTACTGCTGCTTTGTATTTGAAAGATTTTGCTATGGTATGGTAGCGTAGGAGGGGAAACGAAATCAATACTTGGGCTAACTTTGTACATGAGATCAAGGGGCAGTTCTCTCCCCAAAATGCTACTAAAGAAGCGAAGGTGAAGTTGTGTCACCTAACTCATAAGGGTGACATCAAGAAATATGTGAAGGAATTCTCAGAACTAATGTTGGAGATCCTAGACCTTAACTAGGATGACGCTCTAGTGATGTTTTTAGATGGTCTGGAACCTTGGGCAAAGTTAGAGCTAGATCGAAGGGGAATAGAAGACATCTCTAAGGCCATAGCAGTTGCTGAAGGCCTAATAGAGGTTAAGAAGACAGAACATAAGATCCCAATAGGAAGGTGGAAGGGGGGAGTTGAGAAGGAAAGGAATGGGAGTTCCTTAAGAGGGAAGCCTAAGATGGAAGAGAGAAATAATGATCGGAGAAGGACTCGTGAAGGAAAAGATGGGGAACGATGGAAGCCTTGAGAATTGAAGTGTTATTTTTGCAATGGGCCCCAATATGCTAGGGAATGCCCAAAGAAAGATCGGTTAGCAGCAATTATGGCAAATGAAAGCTCCAGTGAAGAAGATGAGGCCAAACTGGGTTCGGTACGACTACTTAGTGCTATGAAAATGCAAGAGAAGCGAAAGGGGTTGATGTACACTGAGGTAATAGTTGCTGGCAAGAAGTTAAATGCCCTTATTGATACAGGGGCATCTCATTTGTTCATCTTCGATGTAGCAGCAAGTAAGATTGGAATAGAGGTGGAGAAAACTAAGACATGGCTCAAGACGGTAAACTCAAAGGAAGTCCTTACTACTGGAGTCGGCAGGGAGACAGAACTCCATATGGGAGGGTGGAAAGGGAAAGAAACCATCGAAGTAGTACCTATGGATGACTTCGAATTTGTGATTGGGATGGAATTCTTAGATCGTATAGATGCACTTATTGTTCCTCGTGCAAACTGTATATGTATTCTTGAGACCAACTCTCAATGTGTGGTGGCCGTTATAAGGAAAGCTAGTCAAGCCACAAAATTCCTTTCTGCTATGCAACTAGCGAAGGGCTTAAAGAAGAATGAAGTTACGTACTTAGCTACATTGAAGGGGGAAGAAGAGACAAGGGATCAAGAGGTAATTCCACATCGAGTGGGGGAGTTGCTAGAAGAATTCAAAGACATCATGCCTAAAGAGTTGCCAAAGAAGCTATCACAAAGAAGGGAAGTGGATTATGCTATTGAGTTAAAACTAGGTACAAAGGCCCCTGCCACTGTTCCTTATCACATGCCCCCAAAAGAATTAGAAGAATCGAGGTGACAATTGAAGGAGTTGTTGGAAGCTGGATTCATCCAACCATCGAAGGCACCTTTTGGAGTTTCAGTTCTCTTTCGGAAGAAACATGATAGGCCCCTCCAGGTGTGTATTGACTATAGGACCTCGAATAAGGTCACTAAGAAGAATAAGTACTTTATTCCTTTTGTATCAAACTTATTCGATCGAAGGGGAGAGGCAAGATACTTTTCAAAATTGGAGCTACGGCTGAGATATGGAAATGAGTCCAAAAACACTTGCGTTACAAGGCATGGTGCATTTAATGTTCTTGTTATGCCATTGGGGCCCATAAACGCCCCAGCTACTTTTGTAGTCTTATGAATAGGATATTAGCACCATTCTTGGATCATTTTGTTGTTGTTTACTTGGATGACATCATGAATTATAGCAAGCCTATGGAAAAGCACCTAGAGCATCTTCATACAAATTGCTTAGCCTTAAGGGAAAACGAGTCATATGTAAAGCTAGTGAAATGTGCCTTTGCATAGAAAGAAGTGACCTTTCTAGGGCATGTAGTAAGAAAGGAGAAGATCAAAATGGACGAAGAGAAGATACAGGCCATTCGAGAATGGAAAGAACCTACTAAGCCCACCGAATTGAAGTCATTTCTTAGCTTAGTAAGTTATTACAAAAATTTCATATGTGGATACTCTCGAATGGCTACCTTCTTAACGGATTTACTCAAGAAAGGTGTCTTATGGGTATGGAAGAAAGATCAACAGAAGGCATTTGATACCCTAAAGGAAGCAGTCATTAAAGAACAAGTTCTTACGCCCTCTAATTTTGGTGAAGTATCTGAAGTATGCATGGATGATGGTGATTATGCCATTGGTGAGGTTTTAATGCAGGAAAACCATCCAATAGCCTTTGAGAACCGAACGTTGAATGATATAGAGAGGCGATACCCAGGAGATGAGAAGGAAACGACAGCTGTAGTACATTTCCTTCAAGTTTGGAGGCACCTTGTAAGTACAAGTCAGTAGGGCTGGTCTAAGTCATTGGATGTCATTCAGCTCTCTTTCAATCTACAGAAGAATGAGTCCATCGGACAGGGTCCTTTTGAGATCGTCCTGGGAAGGCAACCCTTAACTCCTCATACAGTGGCAATAGGATATACGGGGTCCATCCCTCCCGCATATAAATTTGCAAGGAAATGGCAGGAAAATCATGACTTAGCTCGGACATACTTAGGCCGAGCTATCAAGAGAATGAAGAAGATGACAGACAAGAAGGGGAGGCCGATGGAATATCAGGTAGGTGACCAAGTGCTTGTTAAGTTACATTTGATACAACGTACGAAGGGACAACTACATAAAGGTCTAATGAGTCGCTACGAGGGTCCATTCCCAATTGTGAAACGAGTGGGGCGAGTATCTTACAAGTTGGAACTTCCATCCAAACTGAAATTCCACTCAATTTTCCACGTGAGCATGCTAAAACCATTCCACAAGGATGAGGAAGACCCTATAAGAGCTATATCACAAAGGGCCCCAATAGGAGTACGAGATTCATTTGATAAGGAAGTGGAAGGAATCATAGCTGATAGACATGTGAAGAGACGTGGACAAACTCCCAGACATGAATATATGGTAAGGTGGAAGGGAAGACTAGAGAGTGAGGCCAGTTGGGAACCAGCCGAAGCACTGTAGCAATTTAAAGACAAGATTCGACAATTCCACGATGAAGGAGCGACGGAGGTGTCGCCGGATTGAGCGGGGGAGAATGTTACGGACCTCCCAAAATGGGCCATTCTTAGGAGGTTCCTAAAGCCCAAAGACGAAAGGCCAAGCCCACTAAAAGCTTCTAGATGGTGAAAAGCTTCTAGATGGTGAAAAGCTCTAGAAGGTTCCAGAGAAGTCTAGAATCTTCTATAGTAGTAGGTGGGATAGGTAAAGGTAGTAGTTGGGAATCAATTGTAACCATTAGATCGAATTGATCTTAACCATTAGATTGTAAATGCTTTCTGTATATATAGGGGTATCCCCCTCAGATGTAAAACACAAGTTATTTGAGTGAATATAGTATACTATCAGAGTTTCTCTCTCTAACATTGTGAGTGTGTTACAGGCTGACTTAGCCTTCCTTAGTGAGGTCAGGAACACTAAGTGTCGCACGAAGTCGAGCAACGGAATCCGCCTATGACATAAGCTTAAGGCCAATCTACCCTTGGACAGCTTCAAGCCCAACAAACTTAAGGCTAAGACCAAACCTACCCTCCTTAGGGCATGCTTACCTCAAACCTAACCTAATCGCAATTTAACTAGGGATAGGGTTTAAATATAATGAAGGCTGCTCAAGTTTTACACTCAATGAATGTTATGATTGGAATGTTAATGCAACAGTAGCTGCAAATTCAGAAGGACATGCAAGTCATTCAAGAAAATGCTGAGATATGGAGACAAGAAGGGTAAGCAACCATGGATGCTAGTATAGGTGGTCATACCGACAAGAGTAGCTTTAATCAGTTTGTAAAGATCGCTCAAGCATTCTACCCCAAGCCAAATGATCTACTAAGAGCTAAGGAATGGATCACCAAAGTGGAGAAGTCCTTTGCCATGGTGGAAATCCCAAATAATAGGAAAGTGATGTATGCTACATTCTTTTTTAAAGGTTTTGCAACCCAATGGTTGGAGAGTGCTTTTAGGACCAATAGAAGTGCAACTAGTGCTATCACTTCAAAAGAGTTCAAGCAATTACTCTTCTAAAGGAACAATTATCGAAATAACTGTTGAGACACATGGAAGCTTGTTGATTAGATACATTTCCTCAAATGTAGGGAGAGTAGGCAGCTATGTAATATAAACATGCTTGTTGTAACTGTTCGCGCCATGAATTTAAATTCAAATTAGCAACGAAACTATGTTACTCAACGTAGTACCAAGAACATTGATTACTCAACGAGTTGCTGAGAATATAGATTGTCTAGCCTATTCGCAGCCGAATAGACGAGTAGGATGGATGGACAAATACTGACTATCAACATTTTCCCTCTAACTCTCGTGTTTGAGAATTTGACAAAAGGAGTAATAAATAATGCCTTAGAGGCCAAGTGGGAAGCAGTTCTTTAGATGTCAACCAAAATAAGAAGCAAGACGGTTCACATCCTAATTGAAAAGTTACAACTTTCAAATTCCCTCCTGTTTAAGAAACCAAGAAGTATGTGGTATGATACCTATTACTTTGGTCATCAGTACACTGCAAGCCTAATAACTGTTGGGGAATTGTCAACTGTTGGATTTCTATCTTGAAACACGCATTAACAATCTACACTACTATCAAATCAGTGCATCATTACTGTTAGAAATAAATTTGTAGTTACGAAGATAAGATATCCATATTTAAAAGACTTTTCAAAATCAGAATTCATTTCTACTCAAAGTCATAAACAAATTTTCTTGCTTTCTCATCTTCACTCTTAGGTTCTTTAACTTCTATGATACCATTCTTCATAAATGTTTAAGTACGGTTCTCATAGTTGTCTGTTGACTTGTTCTCTCCGATTTTAAAGCAATGGAAATTGTAGCTACTTCTCCACCCCAAATAAGGAGCGAAGTGACGTACTCTTCTGGTAGCTCGGTCGATAGTATTGAGGAAAGGTAGGATAAACTTACCTAGATAAACACTCTTGTTGTGGATGATTATCCCGAGGACAAAGAAGAGAGATCCTGGGTGAGATATCTATAGAATAACATAGCTTACTTCCGTGACTCTCTAGATAGAATTTCCTATTCTGCCGATAGAGTTCTTGTCATGAAGTACAACTACTATTGGTAAGATCTTCTTAGAACGTAAAATCTAAGGAGGTCGAGAGAGGAGGAGAGGGTATGTTTCCTAAGGGAGCATGAGTTCAATATATGCTAGAAACATTTAGATTTTGGGTTGTGCTTCCCTTTCTTGGCTTTTTCTACTACTTTAAAGTCGCACCAAGTATGTTCTCACCTAACACATACCGGTTTCTGGAGGCTTTTGAGATAGTTTGTGAAGAAGTCGAAGTCAAGGCTATACCTCAACTATTTTGGTTTTTCTTCACGATTAGGAGGTAACTTGACGGAAGGTACTTTATTGTTGCAAGACACGAGCAAAAGTTCATAGATGAGTTAGAGTCCAAGATCCACAAGTGGAATGATAAATTCATCTCGATAGTATCTGATGAAGAGTTAGACTACTGGAATCAATGGACTGAGCCAATCTGCACTAAAGATATTGATCTGATGCCGAATGATGCAACAGTGGCAAAGAAAATTCAGGAAAGGAAGAACAAAATGTTCTTTTTGAGACGCCAAGAGAATTATACGGCATTATCAAAGTGAAGACCCAATCTTTTCTGAAAAATAAGGTATGCTAATGAGTTGCCACCATGTGAAGTATAGCAACAAGAGGAAAGCCATTTTTGTAACTTGGGGGGAGAATTGTTACCTTTAAGCCTTGCTTGACATGGTAAATGTAAGTTTATTCTTTTCCTGTATTAATATTAGCTTGATAGGTAAACCCTATCAAGCTATTGGCCTAAGCAAAGGCTAAAAAATCAAAAGCTAACAAGAAGGAAACTACAGCATCAACAACCACTCAACTTGCTGTTGTGAAGAAAACGGCAAAAGAAGACACATCCAAGCAGGTAGCAGCACAGAATAAGACCTCATGGCTATTTTACAGGCAGAATGAGGGTGAGAAAATAGTACCAACCAAGGTCCCTCATTATGTGGAGCCTCTGGTTGAAAATATTCAACCTTCTATCAAGTCAAGAAAGGTAGACCGAAAAAGCTAACCCCATAGGGAGGTTAAGGACGCTACCGCAGTTAAGGGGTCATCATTGGTGCTGGAGGTAGCACCTAGTGCTAATAGGAGACTGGGAATGGAACTCACTAGCCAAACCCTTGCTAAAAGGTCCAAAGGTTTGGACGAGAGGATGAAGCAAGCAATGCACTCCAAAGCTCTCAGCATCACCAGTGTCGAATTCATCCCTAATAAGGAGGTCAACAAGTACTTCGTCCCATGTTGGAGCAAAAATGTTTTGGATACCGACTCAACCCATATTACGACCAAGTTATATGACATAAGTATCTATATCCATCTTTATAACTATTGAATTTACTCATTTACTGATATTTGGTTTTCTTTTCAAATGAGCCATCGCATTCTAACAACTTTAGATGAAGCTGATAGATAGACTAAAAAGGTAAGATCCATAGTCGTCTTCATTCAATCTGTTGAGTCATTTCAGGTACTCATCATATTAAATGGAATTGTTGTAGAAACTTAAGGATGCATATAATGCATCCAAAGCTTAGACTGCTATTACCAATAAAGTGAGGATAAGGGTCGAGATGGAGGTGAGAAATCTCCAAGAAGACCTAAGTTGGCATATTCCTTTGCTACTGATGAAGTCTCGAGCTTGAAGGCTAAAATGGAAAAGCAGAACAAAGAGTCTGAAAACCTAAAGGAGGAGTTTTAGAAGAAGAACGAAGAGTGCTAAGGGCTAGGTCGAACTCTTTGCACAATGAGCGATAAGGAAGACAAGCTTAGAATGCAAATTAAAGAGTTTAAGACCAACAACTTGAACTTATAAAGCCATGTTGCCGAATTAGAGGAGAATCTGAGAAGAGGACCATCAATTGAAGAGGCCTTCGATATAGTCACTACTAGTCAACAGTATAAGAGACTTCTACGAAATAAATTGTTGGAGAGGGTCTAAGTGGCAAAAGAGGAGATCCTGAAGCTTCAACTTGATTACGATCTCTCCTACCTTAACTCTGCCGATGTTGATGACAAAGTCAGTAGTGTTGATGAAGAGGATGATGATGAGGTAGGTGCCGAGATTATTAATGAAGGTAATGATGAAGCTTATGTTGAAGATCCATGGGAAGACAAAGAGAGTCCATCAAAAGAAATCCCCTATGTATGGAAAGAGAAATCTATTGGCTTTGAGACCCCAAGTGCCGAGAAAGAAGCTTACTTGAAGAAAGGCCCAACCTCCAATCCAAAAATTACTTTTGCTAATTACGAGAGTAGGTCATAGGATTTTCCTTATATTCTTTGTACCTTGCATCCTCTCATGTAATTGTTTAGATGAAATATTTTTCATATAATAAGTCATACATTTGTAACGACATTGGTTGAATGAAATATCAATCATATGACCTTTTTAAGTACGTTTTATTTTACGCATCGCGAGTTCCTCGTGTTCTATTTCACACATTCTTATTCATCAACATGTTTCATTTCACACGCTAAGTATCTTTCAACATGTTTTATTTCACACATCTAATTAATTCTTGGCATGTTTTATTTCACAAGTCAAAATATTCTCAACATGCTTTATTTCACATGCCCAATTCATGCGTCTTTACAAACATTGTTCATTATCCATTTAAAGCATGGACTAGCTGCATTACTCGACCGTAAGATTAATTTATGTAGTTCGTTAACCATGATAAGCTAGAACTTAGGTCAGTTCATTTTCCATACAACCTAAAACTCATCAACTTGATAATTATAAAAAGAATAAGAAACATAATGAGACTTCAAAAATAATTCACATAAAAAAAGTATTATGGTCTTATAAGTATGTAGGCTATCGCCTTACAAATAAGTGGAGATGAACAACATCCGAGCAATCAATTGAAATATAATTTCAAATTCTCGGTAATCTATGCTCTAGAAATGATAGATCTATCCAACCTTTCTAGTTAATAAGCCCCCTTACCATCGACTTCCTCGGTCTTAGCAGGATCTATCCCCATTCACACTGAGCTTCTCTCGACTCACTCACAAGCTAGAAGCTTCCATCTTTCAGCAAACAAGATCCCCAGGTTGAAAGACCTTGTACTTCACTTTTTTATTGTAATACCTTACCACTTTATGCTGGTATGCTATGACCCTAGCTCTTGTAATATCCTGGATTTCATCAATGGTGTCTAAATTTGCTATTAATCCAACTTGATTAACTATAATGTCAAAATTCTAAGTCCACAGATTTGGCAAATCCAACTCAATAGGCAATATGGCTTCCATGTCATATGCTAACCTAAAGGGCATCTCCCTAGTCGTAGTTCTGTAGGTGGTTTGGTACCCCCATAAAACATTAGGTAGTTCATTGGCCCATTTCCCCCTGACTTAATATATTTTCTATCTAAGGCCATGCAAAATGATCTTGTTTATGGCTTCAACTTGTCCATTTGTCTAAGGGCGTTCTACAAACATATAGTTGAGGAGAATGTCATACTTCTTGCAAAATACCCAAAACTTATTGTTGTCAAACTGTGGGCCATTATCTGTGATTATCATGTAAGAAACTCCAAATCTTAATATGATGGAACTGAAAACAAACGCTTCCACTTTCTGCTCGATGATCTTCACCACTACCTCGACCTCTGCCCATTTGATAAGGTAATCCATAGCAATAATGATGAATTGTTGCTAGGCAATAAACTTCTAAAAGGGTTTGAGAATGTCTCGCCCCTATTGGACGAAGGGCGAAGGGCTAATTAGGCTACATAATTTAGTTATGGGCATATAACTCGGTGACTTGTGCTTCTGGCACTAAGGATAGCATCAGACAACTTCCTTTGCATCTTCTCTGGTGGTTGACCGATAATAATCGACTCGCAGTGCTCTAACATACAGTATCTGTGCTTTTACATGGTTAATGCATATGTTACCATACAGCTCGGATAACATACTCTAAGATTCTCTTAGAGAAAGGCATCAAAGATAGGTTTATGATATGCTGTGTTTATACAGCTGACCGTCAATCAGCGTGTAGTTCACTGCCTGGTAAGCCAATGTTCACACTCCTTTTTTATCATCTAGGAAAATACCGTCTCTCAAATAATCTACTAGGGGATCCATCCAAGATTCTTCTCTTGGGTAAGGAGCCAACTCACAAATCTACAAAAGAGCGGATAAAATTTTCTGCGAAAGAAATTTGACAAAAAGTTTCTCACTCAATTTGAGGAATGCCATACTGGCTAATTTTGACAACTTATTGATAGCAATATTCTTGCTTCTTGAATGTTCGTACCACCAATAGGTACTTGCTCATCTCTTCTTCCCTTGTTACGTACCTTCTTGTGACCTAATTCACTACTAGTTACGAATCAAAGAACACTTCAAGTTTCTCAACACCAATCTCTTTTGCTAATTTCAGTCCAACAGTCAATGCTTCATACTTTGCTTCATTGTTGATAAAGAATCTAAATTTTAAAGCATAATGAACTTTAACATTATGGAAGCCTTGAAGGATAAGGCCTGCACCACTTTCTTCTTATGTCAAAGAACCATCCACATAAAGGAACCAAATAGGTTTCTTAGCAAACTCCACATTATCTTCCTCACCGATGAACTCGGCTACAAAATCTACTAGCACTTAAGCCTTTAGTGTTGTTCTAGGTTTGTATTGTACACCATGGGCACTCAGCTATAGGGCATATTTCATCATCCTCTCGAAGGAGTTAGGTCGTTGCAATGCTTACCATAATGGCTGATTAGTGTGCACTATGATCTAGTGAGCTTCAAAATATAGTTTCAACTTCCTTGTGGAAGAACCATCGCTAAAACAAGTTTTTCAATTTTCATGTACCGAAGTTTTGGCCCTTGCAAAACATGACTCACATAATAAACAAGTCAATGCTCTTTACCATCAATTTAGACCAATACAGAAGAAAAAGCTCGGCAACTGACCGATAGATATAAATATAAATTCTCTCCTAAAATAGGTGTCAAGAGAATTGATGGCTACACAAGGAATTCTTTGAGATCCCTAAAAGCTCACTCGCAATCTTTGGACCATATGAATTCTTTAGGATTCTTTAAGATTTTAAATAATTCTATACACCTATCAGCACTTCTTGACACAAATCTATTGAGGGCAGCTATATGTCCGATGAGTTCTTACACTTCCTTAACCATGCGAAAGGATTTCATGTTTCTTATTGCCTCAATCTTTCTTGAGTAGGCCTTAATGCTATGCTGAGTAACCATATATCCTAAATGTTTTCTTGATGTTATGCTAAAAACGTATTTTCGTGGGTTCAATTTCATGCTATATCTCCTCAATGTAGCAAATGTCTCCTTAAGGTTAGTAAGATGTCAATCTTCCTTCACACTCTTCACAATCATGTCATTGACATATACTTCGACATTTCTATGAATCTGAAGTTTGAACATCTTGGTAACAAGTCTTTGGTAAGTCACACCGATATTTTTCAACCCAAAACGCATCATCGTGTAACAATATGTTCCTAAATTGGTAACAAAAGACTTATGGACTTCATCCTCCTTGTCCATCTTGATTTGCTTGTAATTAGAGAAAGGATCGATAAAAGAAAGTAACGTGTATCCAGTAGTTGCATCTACAATCTGATCAATTTTTGACAATGGGAAACAATCCTTAGGACAGGCCTTATTGAGATCCATGAAGTCTATGCACATTTGTCACTTGTCATTAGACTTCTTGACTAGCACACAATTAGCTAATCAATTCGGATAAGGCTCTTCCCAGATAAATCCTACCTTCAATAACTTCTAGACTTTTTCCTCTATTGCTGCTTCTCTCTCAGTGTAAAATGCCTCTTCTTTTGTTAAACCACCTTCACATTCTGATTAATCTAGAGTTATGTACTATAACTTCTCTCGAGATACCTAACATGCCTGAAGGAGACCATGCAAATAAGTTAGCATTAGCTTGCAAGGAGTTGATTAAACTTTTTCAAATATCTATTGACAAGGGTTTCCCAATCCTCATTGTTTTCCCAGGGCTATCCCCTAAAGAAATTTCCATAGTTTCACTCTTAGTATTTTCTATGCCGACCAACTTGCCTTCCGAATAAGTTTCCACCTGAAATGCTTCTTCTCGTCTTAAGGCCCTCATATATAAGGACCTTGCCAATTGCTGGTCCCTTTTGCACACACTAACTCCTATGGAAGTAGGGAACTTAGCTTTAAGATGCATAATTGAAGGGATAATGCTGAATAGATGAAGACACGACTGTCCTATTATCATGTTGTATGAGGACTAACATTTAACGACAAGGAAGTCCACTTTATCCTTTGCGACATGCTTGTCATCACCAATCTATATTGGTAAAGAAATTACGCTGGCTACTTGAACTAGTTGGTTGTTGAAGGCATGTAGGTCATACTCATATGATCTTAACTGTACCTTAATCTTGGGTCTCATCTGGTTGAATGCATGTTGAAAAATGATATTAGCTAAACTTCTTATATCAGCAAGAATCTTCTTGGCTTTAAACTTTGCAATTCTTGCACTGATAACTAGTACATCATCATATGTTCTCTCAATGCCCTCAAAGTCATCCTCCATGAAAGAAATTGTGTTATTAATCCTGACCTTCTTGCATTAGATGTTGCAAACATAATTTTTAACATTCATTAAACTCGAAGAGCTTGATAAGCTAATAGAAGGTCCGCTGACAATGGTATTGATCACTTTGTTGGGTGCTCTGGTGGGATTCCTATCCCTTGCTTCTCTCTCAGCCATCGTTAGCCGAGTGTCATTCTCCTATTCCTCACGTCTCCTCTAGAATGGTCTCTCGATATTTCCAACTTCATGTGTAAAAAATTTTCGCAAATGCCTACATTGAATGGCATCTTTAATCGTAGTCTTGAGCTGTATGCACTCATCTGTGTTATGACCTTTACCGTGGTGGAAGTCACAATACTTGTTGGAATTTCTCCTTGAGGGATTTCCTTTCATTCTTTCCAACCATTGTAGAATGCCTCTCTGCCTACGTACATCTATCAATATGTCCGAAATTGGACGATTGATGGGTGTATGAGATGAAAATGTTAGAATCCTTAGTCTCTTTCTCTTAGTATTTGAACTTTGATCATCATTCGAGCCGAGTCTATCTTGTGCACTTTTTCTCTTGTCATTCTTTCTATCTCCTCTATTCTAATCAACCTCTCACCAAGCCTTTATGTTATGTTCCTGACAGATGTATGAGGTGGCTTTAGCTTTAAAATCAGTGAAAGTTTTCGACTAGTTCTTTACTAGAGACTTGAGAAAGTCTCCATGAGGCTTAACTCCATCAATTATGGCATTGAGAGCACACTCATATTCACTTCTAGGATTTGAACCATCTCGACCATAAACCTAGACAAGTAGTCTCTGATTAACTCATCTGATTTTTGTTTGATTGTGTTAAGGATTGAAGAATCCTTAACAGGAAGTTTACTTGCAAGGAAGTGTTGAAGAAACACTTCTACTAATTCATCAAAACAAGAAATGGTGTTTGGTTTTAAGTGTTTGAACCAAGTGCTGGCTACATTCCTTAAAGTTGAGGGAAAAGCTTGATAAGCCACTACATCACTCAAACCATGCAACTTAGCCAACGTATGATAATATTCCTTGTGGTCCTTCGAGTCCTTTGTTTCATCATAAGTTTCAAATTGTGGCAGAGTATCACTCCCTCTAAAAACTCCAGAATAAAGGGACTATTCTTAATTTTGACTTGCTTTCTTGTTGTAACAAGGGTGCTGACATGCAAAGGACCCGCATGGTGCACTTAATGTGGTTGCTTGCCTTCATCATTTTTTTAAAAGTAAGAGCCCCATGATATCCTTATCTTGCTTTGTCTGTAACTTAAGTGAATAAATTGAATCATTGTTCTATTCAGCGTCGTGATCACCATGGTCTTTGTTCTTATTCGAATGAACACTATTATGGAAGAGGTTAAGGATTTGTTCGTGTTTTTTTTTTTCTCATTAACTTCAAGTTTTCCTTAGCCAAAGTTGCTCAAGTCTAGCTAATTGTTGCTCATTAGTATGCTAACTCCCCCACCCCCTTAAGGTATTGGGAAGAAGTGCCAACACCTGTACTCTTATTTATTCGAGTCTTAGCCATATGGATATGTTTAGGAAAAACAAATGGCACCAAATGTTGTTAGTGAATTCTAAGGGTTGGAAATATTTTGTAAAGATAAGAAAAATACTAGGTATCGGAGCCAGTCTAGTATGGTCGCTTCGATGCCTAAGTCAGTATGTAAGAATGAGAAGGGTAAAGTAAAGAAGTTAACAATCATCAAATGCCTCTTATAGAGTTTCTTTCCCGTATTTATAGGAGATTGTCATGTTTGAAGGAGCAGTTATTGGAATAATTGTTGAGACATGTAGAAGCTTATTGATTAGACACCTTCCCTTAAATGTACAGAGAGTAGGTAGGTATGTAATATAACCATACTTATGGTAACTATTTGCGCCATAACTTGAATTCAAATCAACAACGGAATTGTGTTACTTAAAGTAGTGCCAAGAATTTCAATTACTCGGCGATGTGCTAAGAATATAGATTGTCCCTTCTATTAGTAGTTGAATGGATAAGTAAGATGGGTTGACGAAAACTAACAGTCAACACTTACCATACCCTATTGCAAGGTAATTGCTCAATGTCAGATTTTAAGGCACAATTGAATTGCCTAGCTTATTCCCTGCCAAAGCTGATCAAACAAGATGAGAGGTTATGCACCAGATGGTTTATCTTTGGGTTAGAGCCTAAGCTACAAGAGATGATGGTAGAGTTCAAAGGCACTTATGCTAAGACAATAGAGCAAACCAAAAGTGTTAAGAAAGGTATGAAGAGGAAAGAAGAGCTATTGGCCCATAGAGAGAGGAAGGCCTTAGGTGAGAGGCTTATGTCAAGTTATGGATAGAGAGGGTGGCAGATTACCATTTGCCTTGCCTATACGGAGCATCATGATCAGAGAGGGTAGCAGACTACCATTTACCTTACCTAGGTCGATGATGTGGCCAACCCCAGCATTAGCTCACCTAACCTTGCTAATGTTAGTTAGGTATACCCGCTGTTATGGATACCATGAAGTTGCAAATTGTAAGTGGACTCTAAATACCTATTTCCTTTGTGGTAAGACCAAACATGTTAGTAGAGAATGCAAGTAGCTAGCTCTTCTACATTAAGGTTTTTGCTTCATTTGTAGTCAAAGGGGACATTAGGTAGTAGGTTATAGAGAGGTAGGGAAATAGCCTATGTAAACTATTCAATTAATTGCTACTTAGAGCACAACCAAAGTAGCTCAACCTCAACCAAGACCCTGCCATAGAGCACCAACTTGAGTCTTTGTACTCCAACAATAGATTTAGAGTCAAGAGACTTCGGAGGTAGATACTCTTGTAGGGACACTCACTATCTTTAACAAGAGCATACATGTCTTATTTGATACTAGAACATCCCACTCATAGATTACAGAGTCTTTGGTAAACATTTGTATGTTATGTACTACGTTTTTAAACTCCTCTTGATTGTAAATACCCCCTTGGGGAGTGAGAATATGGTGAATAGATTTTGTCAAAAAGTAGAAATTGTAGTAAAGGAAAGAATCCTACTAGCTGGCTTGTTAATGTTGGACATGTTTGACTTTGATGTAATCTTGGCTATTGACTAGTTAGCGAGACATCATGCCACCATTGATTGTCACAACATGATGATCATGTTTGAGCCTGTAAGAGAAGTAACTTTTCAGTATCAGGTAGAAGGGTAGATGCTAGTGAGTTGTATTGATTAGGAGCTATGGGAAACCTACCATAACAGCCTTAATCATAAGGACTGGGGAAGAACTAAAGTCGGAATAGGTACCAATGGTACATGAATTCTTAGACGTCTTTCAAAATGATCTACTTAGTTTACCACTTGACAGAGAAGTAGAGTTCAAGATAAACTTGGCATCATATACTAAGCCTATTTCAAAACTGGCATATAGAATGGCACCTATAGAACTTGTTGCATTGAAGAAACAATTGCAAGAGCTACAAGATAAGGGTTTCATAAGGTTGAGTTCATCTTCTTAAGGAGCTTTAGTTCTTTTTGTAAAGAAGAAAGATGGAAGTATGAGAATATTTCTAGACTATAGAGATCTAAACTAGGTGACCATAAAAAACAAGTATCCATTACCTCGAATTGATGACTTATTTAATCAATTACAAGGGACTTGAGTTTTCTCAAAGATAGATTTGAGGTCAAGCTACTACTAACTTAAGGTGAAGGTAAAGGATGTTGAGAAAATAGCCTTTTGAACTAAGAGTTGTATGAGTTCGTAGTCATGCCATATGGCCTCACCAATATGCTTGTGGCATTTATGGATTTTATGAGTTAAGTATTTCAAAAGTATCTAGACAAATTCATTGATGATATTCTCATCTACTCAAAAAGAAGAGAAGAGCATGAGCAACATTTGAAAACCGTACTAAGTAAACTCAGAGTAGAGAGATTATGTGTTAAGTTTGGCAAGTGTGATTTCTAGTTAGACTAAGTAGCTTTCCTAGGTCACATAGTAAACAGTGAAGGTACATCACTAGATCTAAAGAAGATAAAGGCTGTTATGCATTGGTCGAGGTCAAAAATAGTGATTGAGATCATAGGCTTTCCAAGTTGTGCAAGATATAATAGGAAGTTTGTAGAAGGATTTTCAAGATTAGCCGTACCCTTGACTTAGTTAACATAGAAAGGGGTCAAGTTCGACTGGGATGATAGATGTGAGTAGAGTTTTCAATAGTTGAAGAAGAGACTTATAACAGCACCAGTATTGTCCTTATTATGCAGTAGTAAGGAATTTTTCATTTATAATGGTGTCTCGATTTGGGAACTTAGGTGTGTACTAATGTAGAATGACTGGTTGATAGTAGATGTGTCACACCAGCTTAAGCCATATGAGAAAAACTACCCTGTCCATGACTTAGAATTGGCAGCAATAGTCCATGCCTTAAAGCTATGCAGGCATTACCTAGTAGGGGAAAGGTACAAGGTATTTATTGATCATAAGAGTCTGAAGTACTTTTTCCCCCAATGAGATCTAAACATATGACAGTGTAGGTGGCTAAAACTAATAAAGGACTACAACGTAGACATAGAATACCACTCGAGAAAAGCTAACATAGTGGCTGATGCCTTAAGTAGGAAACGATACAAGAATTTGGCGAATTTAATAATGATGCATAGGTCATTGCTAGAGGATATGATAAGGCTAGACTCGAAAATTCTAACTAGAGAAGTAGGTATTAGGTTAGCAAATATGAGGATTCAGCCCTTGATAATAGATGAAGTTAACATAGCCTAAGTTAAAGATGAGGGTATACACGAGATAAAGAGAAACATGGAAGTGGGAAAAGTAGTAGAGTTCACTGTAGATGCTAATGGAGTACCTAGGTACAAAGGTCAATTTTGAAAGAGGCACATTACTTGAGATACATCATATGCTCGGGTAGTACGAAGATGTATTGAGATTTAAAGGTATATTACTAGTGGAATAATATGATGAGGGAGATTGTAGAGTAAGTGTCAAGGTGCCAAATTTGTCAACATATCAAAATTAGGCATTAGAGACAAGCAATTGAGTTGCAATCGTTCTCAGTATCAAAGTGGAATTGGGAATAGGTCAACATAGACTTTGTGACAATGCTAGCAAAGACTTTGAATAAGCATGATGTAGTTTAGGTGATTGTGGATTAGCTAACAAAGTCAGCACACTTCATTCCTATTTACCTCAATTATACATTGGATAAGCTCACTAAGATATATATTAAGGAAGTAGTGAGGTTGTATAGAATACCAGTAAATATTACGTCAAATATGGACACTCGTTTTGTAAGCAAGTCTTAGAGAAGTCAACATAAAGCCTTAAGTACAAAGTTGTAATTCAGTATCACATTCCACCCAAAAATTGATGAATAGTCAGAGAGAACCATCTAGATACTTAAAGATTTGGTTCAAGCTTATGTACTTAACTTTAGTGGCCCTTAAGACAAGCATTTACCTCTATTTGAGTTCGCTTATAATAATAGTTACTGAATGACTATTCAAAAGGTCCCTTACAAAGGCCTATATGGTAGAAAGTGTAAATCATCCATACATTGGGACAAGGTTAGAGAAAGGTAAGTTTTGGACCCAAAGTTCGTATAGGAGACAATGGATAAGGTAAGGTTGATTAGACAAAGAATGCAAACCATTTAGAGCTATCATAAGAGTTATGTTAATAAGCAAAGATGCTTGATGGAATTACAAGTAAGAGATGAGGTTTCATTGAAGGTATCTCTAACTAAAGGAATTCTCAGGTTCAGGCTAAGAAGGAAGTTATCTCCATAGTATATCGGACCCTTTGAGTGATCGAAAGAGTTGGAAGTGTAGCTTGCACATTAGACCTTCCTTCTAGGTTAAAGGGTATGTAAACTCTTAACTTTCGAGAATAAAAGTTTTTATAAGGGGAAAGAGTTGCAAAACCCAAAACATGGAAAATATAAAAGTATAAAATAAGATAAAACAATAAAATAAAGTATCAATATAGGGTAATTTAGGTCAAGGATGTAAATGGTATTGTAAAAGTTAAGCGAGGGTAATCTAGGTATGGGAAAAGATTAGTGAATCCTAGCTAAATAAAAGATAGCTAGGGTTTCTGAAAACCCCTTTTTCTCATTCTTTTCCCATACATACAATATCTATTTCCAAGGGTTTTTGTGTGTTCTTGAAGCCATAAAGCGAGAACAACAAAGATTGAATGTTTTTTAGTTAAGGGATCAAAGGTAAGGCTAGTACCACACCTTATAATCATGTTTCCTCGCGTTTGCTTATAGGGCAACCACTTTTTCATGTAAGACAGCTCCAACATGAATTTGAAGAGCTTTCTTGGGTAACCTATAGTGAATTGTGGATAAAGTAAAGCGTATCTAAGGATGTAAATCTCTAAGGTAAGTTGTATTTTGCATTTCCCATAAGATCCCTTAAAGGAAATTCATTTTCCGCATTTGATAGTGAGTAAAACAATTTTTAGGGTATCATATATGTATCTTATGATGCCTGTGCAGTAGTAGATGTGCTAAAATTGATTCATAACAGGTCATTTTTTATCACTTACCTTATCTTGCTTTTTTTTTTTTTTCATTGTTTAGTGTTTGAGTAATGTTAGTATTAGGATGAGTTGTGATTATAAGGGTGTTTGGGTTTTCATTTTGAGCAAGTTAGAGTTGTTTAGTGGTTAGAATATCATTTTGGGAGTGTTGGATTACGAATCGGTGAAGAGTAAGGCTATTATTAGAGGTTGAATGCATGCTACAATCTATAGAATTCTGCAAATTGTAGTAGGTGTCTGACAATACCCCCCATAGTATCCACATGCTAGGGTTAAGATGTGTTCTTTCAAGCATAGCATCTGAACACTAGACAAGCTTGCATTCGAATGCTTGACCCTTGTTTTGTGAGGTTAGTTTTCCTTTAGGCTTTTATGAGTTTTTCATGGGTATTTATCAATTCTAAACATTTCCTAAACCTTTTCAAATTAAGAATCATCACCTAAACAATTTACAAATCGAACTAACTATCTAATAATCCTAGATTGCCTATATGATTCCTAAAGTTAACTTAAATCAGTTGAGTTATTGTGTCGAGGATATCATAAGTCTAGTTTTGAATCTTAGTGAGTATGATGTTCTCTTATTTATAGGTTAAGAGATTCTTATGTCAAATTCTAGACAAACGTTACAATTAGGTATGGGGTTATATGTTGATTATATGTATAAGGTATCAAAAGCTTAATACTGCTTGTTCTTGGCTAAGTCTAAGGGACTAAGAGGACCTAACCTTAGGGTGGTACGCAATGATGATGTGCGACAGTGTCCTAATTGGAGTTTTGCTTGAAAGTCATTTGAGAAAATTTAGATAGATACTTGGATTTTGGTTACTAAGATGTTAGAGAGGACTCGACACCAATTCCTATACATGCATACATACATACATACATACATAAATACATACATACATATATATGTATATATATATACTGCATTTAGTATAAATGTTACAGTTAATGCATGTATGCTTGTGCATTACTATGTGATCATGTGCCTATACAATTGATATCCCATACTGAGCTTTGCTCACCCCCTAGGTTTTCTATGGTTTTAGATGTAAGCATACATATAGGTGATTGCAAAGAGTATCATGGCGATTATGGTTATTACAACGATGAAGCTGATTATTATGGTTACTGTTACGATTTTGGAGACGATTTAGCATAGTTATTTTAGATTATGAGACTTCTTATTATAAGTTATCAAACACGTTATACTTTCTTTAGTTGTTGTTATTTGGGTCTAAGGAGGTCACTTGAGACTTCTCAAGTCCTTGTCAGTCGATGGTTATAAGTTATGAAGTATTGAAGAACTAAAATGTTAAGTTTTGTCTTATAACATATGAGATACATGTTAAAGGATTATGTTGAATTAGTTTGTTTGAATAAAAGATAGTGAGGATTCGATTTGTTTGTTTTATTGGAGAATTGAGGATGTTTCATGACATCACTGAAAATTGTTGCATAGGAGTTAATACAAGTAACAAGGGATGATTTAAATATGTTGAGATAATTGCAGGTAATTTTAGATACTTGACGTATCAATAGATTATACGGACATATTTGGCAAGCTATGATTCCCTAGGTTCTAAGGCGTTATAGGTCTAGATGCATATTAACTTATTCTATTAAATTATTATTACGTTATTAATTTACAAAATTAATAGAGGAATAGAGCCTAAATAACTAATAAAAATATCAAAATTATGCCCCATATATTTAAAATAAAATAAAATAGCAACTCTCAACTTTGTCAAAATTACCAAACCCTAATGGGAGAAAAAAAAACATCAAAATCGGAAACTAACCCTATAGTGAAAAACAAGACTTTAAAAATAAACCCTAACTCCAAACTAAAAACATGATCCCAAAATGAGAACACTAATTCCACTTCAAAATCACAATCTCCTAATTTTATATTTGGCAACCAGAATCATAAATTCATTCCTTTATTTAAAAATGTCTAAAGAACGGTATAGAAGAGATTGTATACATGCATTTATTAAAATACCCTTATTTATTAGACATCATAATTAGGTTGAAAGTTAAATGAATTATCAATACTTATCAATGAGGAAGACTAAAATTGTGATTTTACCTTCCCAAATACATAATCAAATTTTTTCTTAACACTGGAATTTACCATTGTAATAGGAATGTATCCCAAAATCGTAATTCCATTCTGGTTCATTCTAGCGTAACAAATGTGATATAAAAGAAATATCGTGGGAAGAATCTTAATCTCTTTATTATGTCTCTCTCACAATTTTCAGTTATTTCTTTTACTTTCTCTGTACATATAACAATCAAAATTGTGCAATGAATATTACAATTTTCATGTTTTTGTATCTATTTTGACTTTAATGCTATTTAAATTTGAGTTTTGATCAATACATTAGTTGTCGTCAATGTATTTATCTTATTGGTGATTAATATCATGATGCAGAAGAAATGATAAATTTCAAAATAGGAATTTCCTTCATCTTTTTATCTTGAAAAGCAATTTTATCTCTGCATATTTTTTCCTCATTAGTGATTTATTTCTTCTTCTTTTCTAGCAATTTTTAGTTAAATGTCAGTGTATACCTCGATAGAATAAAAGGGAGAGGAAACTGAAAGGTACTATTGGTAATTTCAATAGATGTTAGGATGTTTTGCATATGTGGCCTTATAATTACAATATCGATATCTTAAAATGCACTCTTGTTAAAAAAATCGTAATTCATGAGTTACCATCTCATATTCATGTTTTTAGATATGCTCATATTTCCCTTCTTCTTCCTTTTTTTTTTCAAATGGACAATCATGTTTAGTGGTTCAAATTCCATTACTTTTATGAATTCATAAGGAAAAAAAAAAACATACCTTGTATTTGTTGGAAATAATCTATAGTTACATCATCTTAGAAGTCGGGAATGTTTGGAAGAAGATTTTGTAGATATCCTAAGTACTAGATATTGATCCTTTTCTTGTTTTGAATGTAGGGTGACCTTAATTTTTGTATTACAAGTATATAGGAGAAGGCTTTAAGTTGTTTTGATGAATGGGTTCTCTAACTTGATAGTATGGACAAGAGTTTAGAAGAAAGGTTTTAGGATCAATAGAGAAGTTGAAATATGAATTAAAGGCTATAAAATTAAAGCATAAAGAATCATCAAACTTTAACATGAGTTACAATTAGTACAAAAAAGAGAAAATTCACTCTAGTCTATTACTGATCACTTAGGATGTATTGGAATGATGTTATGAAGAGTATCATGTGTGTCGTTGGTGCTTGTTATTAGAATGATCATATTTTTTACTATATATATTAGAAAGAACATTTATAAGATGGAGTATCAATGATATTTTACTAATTTAATATTCAAAAACCTTATTTGATAAATAGAATCTATTGTTTCAATAATGTGCAATGAAGACATGTCCCTTATGCTAGTCTACAATAGATCTCTGTTTATCAGTTGGTTTACATATTCCACTATTATATTGGTGTTTACTATTCATAATTGCAAGTTATTGTAGTCTTAGCAATCATTCATACCCTTATAGACCAACTGAATTAATATAAGATAAAAAAAAAAAAAACATACATTTATTGATTGTATCTTTCATGTAATGGCATTTTCTTTTAAGGTCCATGCTAAAATAGTGATGAACTGTAAAGCTTTCTTGTTTTTCTCTTTCTACAATATTTAAGCCAATTCAGTATAGAACATCAAAATCTCCTTTTCTTAGCTTTTATGGCCATTACTATTATATTGAATACTTGACAAATAAATTCTTATGCAAAGAGGAGCTATTGTATGAAAATATTAACAATAATATTTATAGAGGGTCATTTTAGTAATTGAGCTTTTAGCCTAATTTAATGCCATGGACCGATTTGATGGGCTAGTGATAGGGTTTAGGACACTAGGCCTTGTTAGGGATATTTTAGAGAGATTTGGCTTGGCAAGGATGAAACAAGGATTGTGAGACTAGTTTTTTTTTTTTCACTCTCGTCTAAGCTTGGTTGCCTCTTATGCAAAAAGTAAATTCAAAAGAATTTTCCAAGGTTTGTTTAGGCTTTATTTGGCCTTCATAGGCCTAAAAATGACTAAAGACAAGCATTACTTGAAGAATGGGCCTTTTAGTAAGAGTTGGGCATTCTTTAATTTTTTTATAAGCCTTTTAGGCTTATATAGGCCCATTTCCAAAGTCTATCTACATAGCTTAAGTCCATAAGAAAAGAAGGGATTAATATGAGTTGTTTGATCATCAAGAGCAATCTAATGGTTACTAGCAACAATATATCTCATCCATTCATCTCAAAATGATTTGAAAGTTAAGATTAGCCTCTAAAATATGTAAATAGGAGACTAATCCTCTCATTTGACATACATTATACTCTCTACAAGGTTTCAGACAAACACAAAAGCTCAGTTGATATCTTTAGAGAAGATCAAACAGCAAATTAATCAAGAACAGATCAAGAAATCATTGTATCTACTCATTATAACCTTATGCCACACACACATCATGAGAAACCAAGTTCGCCTATCCTCTTCCCATAAATCTCTCTATTGCATCCATATATGTGTCATTGAAACAAGTGATCTCTAAGATTAACCTACATATGCATCACACATAATCGATTAGCTATAGCAAACCCATGATACATTATTTAGCAACTCAACTGGGGAAGAGATCACTTGCTATCATCATCATTAATGGAGTCTCACAACAACACACATTAAGATAGTTCCAATGTTCATGACACTAATCCTTAGCACAACAAACAAATTCAAGCTTCAGTAGAGAGTACTGTACCTATGGCAATCAAACAATCAACCATTACTTATGCTTCCATACTTATGATGTAAACTATGCAGGAGAATACTTGTATTTTCTATTAGTTTTTGAACATTTTCAAGTAGTCTCAACCTAGGTTGGTAACTACTACTGTTGCTAACCCTATTGGCATTCAACCTACAATAGTTCTTCCTACACTATTCGCATAAGATTTTAGATCTATTCTGACGGCTACTATTGTTGCATTAACTATTGCTTGGTATGGTACTTAGGTTGTACAACCAGCTCAAACCCCTACAAAAGTGGAAGGTACACAGCAAGAGGAAGGATTGCAACATGTCTTGCCTCTAATTAATATAGATCCAATACCTCCTATTGTAGAGGATCTTAAAACCTAAGCTGAAAGGTCATCATCATCTAGATGAAATATTAAACCTCCTATAGTAGGCACGGTTGTGACATGCAACATTACTCCAATACTCCAACCCAAAGTTTCTTCTAATCTTACATCTTCGTCTTATGTAACGAGAGAAGATTGTGATAAGTACTTAAAGCAAATTGAAGCCTCATCTTCTACCAGGATTATTAACTTGAAGCTAGCATACCCTCAAAGGGTTATAGAGAAGTCGTACCCTGAGGACTATGTTAGCCCTAAATTTGAAACTCAATGGTAAATAGGGGAGTACCAAGGAGCACCTCCTTAAATTCATCGAGACACTTGAAGTCTACGAACTCAATGATGACCTCAAACCAAAGGAATTCTCTAAATCCCTAATAAAGAAAGCATACATTTGATATGTTAACCTTCTCCCAGATTCTATGGATTCATGAGGGATTGAAATCCTTAGTGCCATCAATAGAGAACGCACGAGGAACAAACAATTATGTCAATAGGCAAAGAGGTGACTCAAGTAAGAAAAGATATCCATTTATTAGTATTACCTAAGGAAAAGGATACAAGGGTAGTAAGAAGTCCAAAAGAGATGTTGTTGTGACTATTCCACCATTCCCTTGTCTTGTGAATAAGGTAAATGCAGTCCTCGATCGTTTTCCTAAGGATGGAGTAATTAGATTACCAAGGATTAAGCATTAACATACAACTTAGGAAAAGAGTGACACTAAGTTTTGTAGATTCCATATAGCAGTTAGACATCCAACAAGAGAGTGTTAGACATTGAAAAGGATTTTCAATGAAAAATCTAGAGTGGTGAACTAGAACTAGACAATAATAATGAAGTGCATAGGAACCCACTTCTACTACATAATAATTAAGAAGCTACTAATGCAATTTCACATAATCTAACTACTTCTCTAGAAGTCAACTAATCCCAAGCCAATGTGCCTATAAATTCACCATACGAAGAGACACCCATGGATAAAGGAAAAGCTAGCAGGATTATTGCTTTAATGGCCAAGTAGAACATATCCAAGCCAGTTAAAAGAAAATCTAAGATAATCATGTAGTAAGACTCAAAACCCAATCCATTTCCACTTCTCCATCTAAAACCTACTTGCTGTCTATTTCCCTTGTCAAGACTTTAGAAGCTAATGTCACAAAACATCAACATAATAGTTTATAGATCGTTTAATGTGCTCATACCTTACTAATTGGAACTTGGCAACCAGCATCTGTACTGTAGCATTATATGGGGCAAGTGCAAGTTCTTTTAACCCAAACTCCCTATTAGCTTACTTGATGATTAGGTTAGAGTCACCCTTAATGCACAAGTGAGTTACATCTATTCATTAAGCTGAAAGTGAACCAAGTAAGAGAGCTTTATACTCAACCTCATTGTTCATGTAGTGAAATCCAATTTAAATACTAAAGGTAGTTCTTAGCTAGTTAAGGATGTCAACATAACCTTAGCTCCATATCCAATTTTTCTAGATGAACCACCAAATTGCAATGACCAATCCCTATAGGTTTCCATAATAAGTGCATCTATATGAAAGTCTCCTAAAATAGCCTCAACAACATTGTTGGTATTAGTACTTGGGAATTATGCTAGTAAGTTTGCTAGTACCTATGACTTGATTGGTTTTGGAGTTGATGTAGTAATGTCAAATTCTCCAAAAAGTAGCATCCATTTTGCAATTCTTCCAAATAATGCAGGATGAGATAGTGAGTACTTGATGGGTCAACATTATTCATAACGATGACTTTATGTGCTAAGAAGTAGTATCATAGCTTTTGTGTTGTGATCACTGTAAACCCTACTTTTAGTAGGCCTAAGATTTGTTTAAGAGTACCTCCCGAACGTTCCTAAAGATCAACTAAACCAAAAACTTAAGTTTATATTTAGGAACAAATTAAATTTTTACAATTCAAAAGCCAATTGTCAATTCAAAAGCCAATTGTCAATTCAAAAGCTAATTGTCGATAAAACCCGAGCTTGAAGAACTGCGAGCTCTAAAGCTACTTAAAACCCTAAACCTTAAGACCATTAAGGAATTTTAACCATAAATAATTAATCGATAATTTAGTTTGAATAATTTTATTCAACTTTATAAAATTTCACAATTCTACAAAAATCAAATCATAAATCACAAAACAATGTAAGATGAAAATCCTAAAACAATTTTCTATAAGGCTATGCCCTTATCTTCATGCATAAGCCTTACACCATAAATAAGTAGATCAACCAATCACCTTAGATAACTTATCAATTGAGAGTTGGAATCATTTATCAATTGATAACTTATCAAAATCTAGTGATAAGACAGTTTCCTTATCACCTCTTCACTTATACTACATATGGACAAATTTTCACAAGAAATCATGAGCTTAACTTTAATAAAGGTGACAAGACCACTCCATGCCATTAAAAGACTTCCCATGGCAGATCTAAAAAGGGGAGAAAGGGGGGCCATGCATTTGTCATTCACCCATCAATCACTTCCTCTTACACATCACTATTCATCCCTTAATGCTTACATCATCAAGAGTTGCAATTGTTGACTTTTTGTAAGCTTTAAGACAATACTTTCAAGGCATTTAAACACTCCTTCTCTCTTCATTCCAACCGGCTGCACTCCTCCCCATTTCTCTCACTTTTAATCTCACTTTCACTTCATCTTTCTCTCTTTTAAAACAAACATAAAAAGGGGAAACAACTTTACCCCACAAAATCCATTTTCTTCCATTTTGAAGCTTCAACTCACGGCATTTTTTTCTTTGTTCATGTGCCATTTTCTTTCATCATTTAAGATCATCTAAGACCATTAGAATCTTTCATAAACCCCTTTCCAAAAGACCAAAGAATTCGGGTTTCAAAAAGGTAAGCAAAAAGGAGGAAGCAAAGTTAAAGGCTTAAGAGGAACCTTAGTGCACAACCACCAAACTTTGCGTTAAGGACGAGTAAGTGATTCTTGTGATGTGTGGATTAATATTTATGTTAGAAGACTTGGATTTCTTGAAGATATGAGTAAGGTTTGAGTTGTTATAGCACAAAAATTCGTTTTAAGAAACAAACCCTAAAACCATTACATGAAGTTGAAATATGAGCATGTAAAGTTGGTGTTTTGTATGGACATTTGTTTAATGCTTTGAATGGAAGATTTTAAGCTAAGGAAATCTTGAAATGAGAACTTTGATGAAGGGTAAGCATGCTGGACGTGAAGGTTCCATGATCATTTGAATGTTGATTTTGTTTCCATTTAGTTAAACATGCTCAAAACTAGACTTAAGTTAAGGAAAAATCCATCACATGAAGTTTTATGAAGAAATCAACCTTATATGGCATGAGCTATGATATGGAGGTTTTATGAAGTATAAGATCTTTTATTTCTTTATGTGGAGCATGAGTTAAAGGATCATTTGATGGAAGGGAACTTAAGTTAAGATTTATACACAAGTAGTTAAGTGCATAATCTATCACCTACACTTAAGGAAATGATGAAACAAGTTGAAAAACCAAGTAAGGACCCCTTAGGACCAACATGAACAGATCTGGAACATGGGTAAATGAGGCCTAAAAATATGATAAAAGTGAAAGAACAAAGTGAAAGGATTAACCAAAGCAAGTATAATTAGCATACAAAGCCTAAAACTCAAAACCGGGCCTAAAACTCTCAAAACAAGCTTAGAACTCTAAGATGGGCCTTCAACAAAAATCTGACCAGCAACTTAAAGAACCAAGAGAAGTTGTTTTGAAGCCCATAATAAATCCACCTAAGGCCCCATAAGCCCACCAAAGTCATTAACCTGAGTTGAACCAAAAACAAGCCCATTTGATAACTTAAGCTCACTAAAGGGCCCAAGAAGTGGTTGTAAGCCTTAGGAATATAAATCAAAATTGTAAATCTGATCTCAAGGAGTATTTTAAGCTTAGGATAAAATCTAAAGACCAAGCCCAAAGGATTCCTCAAGCTATCAAAAGCCCATTTACCAAACAAGGCCCAAAAACACTCCAACACATTAGGAACGCTACTGTTCTGACCCATGGACAGAATTTCATACCTCATTTCGAAAATCTAACCTTACCACGTTAAAGTACACTCGAAAACGATGAAGATTGACTATAAGATCATAAAAATCGGATTTAAAACGAAAAAGTTATGCGCGATTGAACTTTAGGTAAAAACCGGAAAAATTCCGAGAACTAGCTAATAATATAACTTAAGAAAAATTTACATAGTTTCTTAAGTTTGCTTCAATTCCTTATAAAAATTATTTCAATGACCAGGGGACACTGTTTTCGGAGACGACTTGCCTCCGGACTACTTTGATTGAACCACATGGCAGAGTGAGTAAATTCCCGATGACTCTTTACTTGATTGTGCTTGTAAAGTAGATGCACCTAATCTTATATTTATAAATTTGGATGCTTGTGGGATATGGGAGATGCATGTGTATGAAATTATGGATGAGTGTGATGACTTGTTAATTATATATAATAATTGGGAATTGTTTGCATGAATATATACTTGTGAATTGTATGGAATGAAATTGGTTGATCACCCTGAAAATCAAGTTAATCACTTATATGATTAAGAACTCAAAATGAATCATGCATTCCCCATATTGCATATGGATAACACCGACTGCCGCTTCACGCAGAAGATGGGAAGGGACTCACAGGAATACGAGTTTCCTGCAGGATTGGGCACTAGCTATGCCATCATATATATTGAGTCTCTGTCTTAAGCCGATGGGCTTACTAGGCGCTAGGAGACGCCAACCGTCGGCGAGGGGCCGAGTCTTGTGGCTTCTGCTTAGGGCGTGTGTTTGTGGACTGCGGGGGCCACCACACCGCTAGACTTGGGATTTTTAAAGGATACAGTTTGATTTTGGTGAAGGAAGTATATATATATGTATATATGTAGAGTTTTGTTTTGGTATGAGCACGATAGTGCAAATGAAATAAAACCCAAGGTCTAGAACCCGGATTTTGGTTTGGGTCGGTTAATTATCTCCAAACCCCGACTTCAGGGGGCGAAATTCTGAGTCGTATGCAGTTCCTAGGTCACTGCATGCGTTGTATGGCATACTGTTTGTTCATGCATTCATATGATTGTGCATCTAATAAATTTCTGTCGTGTGGTACTGATGAGGGTATTTATCTCACTAAGCGTAAGCTTACTCCCCTATAGATTTCTGTTGGTGCAGGAGAACCTCTTCGTCAATCCGGGCCGAGGCATGCCTGTGGTAAGTCTTTGGTAGAGACGGGTTGGAGCGATCAGAGAGCGAAGAGGACATTTTGTAATAGATTATAGATATTTAGATACTTTATATATATTTATGCATAACTAGATTTTATGCAGTTCCGTTATGAATTGCATTCGTTTGTAATATTGTTTTGGTGTGGTTCTCATGAGCCCATACAATTAGTTAATTTATAACATAGAAGTAATTTTAGTTAAATTGCTCTATATTACTTTTTTATGGGCCTAGTGGTAACGTAGAGTGGAAGGAGCCTTGTGTGTCGTATGAAAGGCCTATGATCAGCAAAGGGGTTGATAATAGACCTTTATACGGTACACGGCGACCTATCACGACAACGATACTGTTGGGTCGTTATAATCACTAATGCAAAACAATGTTTTTCATATGCTAGGTAAGTAACCTTACTTCCTTGCATGTTTAGCTTAAGTAATACACTAAGCATTCAACACCATCCCATCAAGGCCCCAATAGACATATTTTTAGACATCAAATACAAAATCATTAGCATTCCCTTGATTAGCACAGTCATAGTTTGTAGGGAATTCAATATCTGCTTGATCCTCTAAAAGGCCTCTTCTTGAATTCGACCGCATTCAAATGAACCTCCTTTCTTCATTAACTAATGTAATGGAAAAGAAATTTCTACAAGAACTAGAATAAAATGTCAAATATAAGATACCTTGCCCATAAATCTTTTAACTCTCTTTGATTTTTTGGGGATAGCATGGATTGTATAGCTTCAACTTTTGTTGGATAGACATCAATCCCCTTTCTATATGCAATAAAACCTAAGAACTTCATAGATGAAACCCCAAACACATAATTGAAGGGATTCATTTAAAGCTTATAAGTTTGCACCTCTCGAAAACTTATCTCAAGTGATCAATATGATCAGGTGCCTACCTTGATTTAATGATGATATCATCTACATAGTCTTCCATGTGAGTATTCTTCATATCATGAAAGATGGAAATCATGGCCCTTTAATAAGTAGCCCTTACATTCTATAATCCAAAAGGCATTACGGTGCAATGGAAGTTCTCGAAGGGCATTCTAAAGGTTGTGCGTTCAACATCTCTTGGGGCCAATTTGATCTTATTATACCTATTGAACCCATCCATAACAGAGAATAATTCATGTCCAATGGTTACGTTTACTAACATATCAATGTTCACTAGCAAAAATTCATCCTTTGTGAAAGCTTTATTCAAGTCGCAAAAATATACACACATATGTATCTAGCCATTTTTCCTTCTCATAGGCACAACATTAGCCAACTAGGTTGGATGCTCTATAGGCTTAATAAAGCTAGCTTATAACAACTTCTCAATTTTAGCTTTGATGTGCACCTCAATCTCTAGGCGAAATACACATTAGTGTTACTTCATAAGCATAATTCTTGGTGAGATATTCAACTAGTGCATAATTAAACCGTGATCTAGTCCCATCATTTCTTCATATGTATAATCAAAACATCACAAAACTCGTGAATAAGATCCACCAGGGGACCCTTTATTTCTTTTACTAAGCCTTTATTAATGAAGATGGGTCTCGATTTCTATCTTGGAGTTTCTAAGTTCAATTCTTCTACTTCCTCAACTTGTGGTTTCACTTAGTCTTGTAACTTTTTTTTGGGGTAGGACGTAGTGCTTGGTTGGGCTTCTTGTTAATTTGAGGGTTAGAAAATGAAAAAAATGCCTCTTCTAACCCCATAGACCATCACAAATGGTAGATGGTTCATCCATCTGTTCAAGTGTAGCTTTTAATCTTCTCAGCCACCACAACCACCCCCTCCCCCACAAACCCCACTTCCCTTCCCCCCCAATCTTCTTTTGACCTCCACGAATAGGAGAGCTCTTTCTCTTGATAGTCTTGATAAGTATAAATTACTTTACACTTTCAAAGTATGTTTAGGCTTGGAAACAAGCTATAGCAATTACTCCTAGTAATTATATAGAGAAAAGTGAAAAAAAAAAGAGTGTTCTTAATTGAAACACTTCGTGATCTTCAACTAATTCTGAGCCAAAGGGATGAAGTATACATAAGAATAATAACTTTTAAGTTAGTCACAGTCATGAAAGGGGATGAAATAAGTGAAATAACACCAATCACAAGCATGATAGTAGAATCTAACCTTAGTCATGCCCTCATTTACTAGGCCATGATCAATAAAGTTTGGTCAATCCTCCTATCAATCATGGTCGTGATTGAATAGCAGAAGGATGATCACGGCCTTGGTTACGAGCGTGATGAGATCTAATAATGTGATGAGGAGTTCACGATCTCATTAACAGCTGTGATTGGTGAAGAATAATTCTTTTCAAGACTATTACACATCGAGTCACGGGTGTGATAGAAAGGGACACAACTGTTCTTTTCAAGCTTTCACGCAAACCAGTACATGGGAAATGTCAAATAGTGCCATAAAGGGGTAGATTCGAGTTTTTTGATAGGGAAAATATAAAAAGATATGGAAACTTTTGGAGAAGACATCAATTTTCATAGATTAATTTTTTAGATACTGAGAACAATACATCACCTATCCACAAAACATTCATTTTACCCATCCTTATACCCAGTATTGCATTTTTCCATTTGTATTCTGCATCAATTCCTAATGTGTACTATACTTTCCCAGAACCATGGGAGAAAGAGATGGAATTCGTTGTTTGTGTATTCATCAAACTTCTTCAGTGGAATAAAAAGGGGGTTTTACTTTTAACTTATTCCATGCTTTATTTCTACGTAATTATATTTCTTGTTAGTTTGTGTTGTTGTTTTATCATATATGAGTAGTCCATTAAGGCTTGCTACATCTTTAATATGATCAAGTGCTTGAAAAAGTAATTTCTTGATGTTTGTTAATTCTGTTGAATGACATTGAATGAATCTAAGAACGGTATAATGCACGACATTGACTTAGGATAGATTTCGATAGAATATCTCGAGAGACAATTCTATTGAATAGATCTAGTTCATTGGAATAACTTACTCTTGATAATAGAGATATTGATAATAGAGATATTATTAGGAAAGTTGCTACATCTGTAGGGGAATTGATATATTAACACAACATTAATGCAATCTTAGTTGGATGTTAATTCGCAAGAGATTCCAATAGACATAATTAGGATTAGAAGTAAGTAGTTCAAAGAAAAACGCCTACATACTGTAATTTACTGCAGTTAACAAGTATTAGGATAAAAAGTATTTTGGTAAGATTATATTAAGTGATGAAGCAAGTCTGCATGTTAAGTATATTTTCGTAATTGTTCTTGTAATCATTGTATCAATTACTCTAGATTATTGATTAGTGTAGTTTATTAACAATTAAAGTCTTACTAATCGATCACCTGATGAAATTAACTACTAGATAATTGGAAAAATTATTAAGTATTAGTGTTTGAGTCATTTTCTTAGTGGAGACAACCCTATACTCATCTGTGCTACAAAATGATAGGTACACTCATCTGTCAAACCTCGTTAAGGATAGGATATAGGTTTATAAATTGTAAAACTCGGAAGCTCTATTTAGAGGCAATCAAGTTTTTAGTACTGTTTCCGAGGAGAATCAACATCATCATTAGGAACATTAGGATTCCTGTTCTTCTAGCCATTATTTTTCTTTTTATAATTGTTAGTAGTTTAGTTAAAATACTTGTGCTCATATTTGAATATTTGCTGAATTGTAGTTTATGACCCAAAGTAGCACAATTAATCTAGCTGACTTCGATCTTGAACCTGAAAGAACACTTAAAAGTAACTTAAAGAAAGTTCGAGAATATTTTCATAAGCAAATTTCAGCTAGAAAGGAAGTAAGAGCACGGGAACCGTTGAGATCCAAAATGAATAACCTAAATCAAAACGTCAAGTTGTTAGTAAGAAATTAGTTATTGAATTCAGAAGATGGTATCCAAGGTGATCCACCATTGAATTTAGACCAACATCTTGATGTGAATCGAAATGTAGTACGAGCAAGAATCGAGCCAGGAGGAAATCTGCCTGTGACTCTAAGGACAATGTTAGATTATTATAGGCCCAACCTGGATAGGGCTAGTACCAATATAGGCCGGCCTAGAGTTTAAGCCATTACGTTTGAAATCAAATCGAGTATCATATAAATGATTTAGCAATGTATTCCGTTTGATGGGTTTAGTGATGAAGACCCCAACAACCATTTGTAGCAGTTCTTGGAGATGTGTGACACATTCAAGATAAGTGGAGTTTCTAAGGATGCTATTAGACTTAAGCTATTTCTGTTTTCACTAAGGTCCAATGTAAAGCAGTGGCTCAACTCTATGCTAGAGAATTCCATTAATACTTGGCAAGAAATGGCTTAACTATTTGTGAGAAAGTATTTCCCACCCTTAAGGATAACTAAGCTAAGGGCCGATATCTCTTCTTTCAATCAAATGGATTTGGAGACTCTATATGAAGCATGGGAGAGGTGGAAGGAATTGTTAAGAAAGTGTCTTCATCATGGTCTTCTAGATTGGCATCAAGTTCAGACATTCTATAATGTCACCTTAGCAATGCATTCAATTGTTTGAAGACATGGCCAATAATCATTATCAATAGTCATCTATAAGAGGAAGAGAAAGAAAGTTAACAGGAAAACATGAATTGGATGCTACTTCCACTTTAGCACATAAGGTGGAAATGTTGACAAGGAAAATTGATAGTCTCATAATGGGTCAGAACAAAGGTTTAGCAGTTATAAGTGCAGAGTTGGCCAACCCATTCGATATTGATCAAGTAGAAGAAGTTAACTACTTGGGGAACCCGATCAGACTTAGTAATGATCCCTTCAACAACACCTATAACCTGGGTTGGAGGAATCATCTAAATTTTCAATGGGGTAACAACATCGGTCAAGGTCTTAACATGCCTCCACTTAGTGGACATGTTCAAATTTTGCGCCGGGTCCTTAAGCAAACATTCTATAGCTTCTTCCACCACATTGCCGCATACTTAGAAAATTCTAATGTGGCAACTCTAATGCAAATAACATCTTCATAATCATAGAAGTCAAATATCTTTTCGATCTTCTCTTCTTAGTCCAGGTAGTCATCAGCACTATTAAACCCGTTGAAGTTTGGAATCTGTACCTTAAGATGTTTAACACCTCTTAGCACTTTGAACTCTTGCTCATCAATCCCAATATACTGGTCTTCTTCTTCTTCTTCTTCATACTCTTCCACTTCGTCCAACTCTAACCTTTTCCTTCCAACTCTAACCTTTTCCTTGCAACTCTATTAGTACGTTATGGTAAGGCGTAGTTCACTAAAAAGGCTTCCGAAGCTCCTTCATTCATTTGCCTCCTCAACACTCTCATTTCTCAACCCTACTCAGTAACTCTCTCATGTAGTCCATTCTCTAAGACCCTGTTTACAAAGATAGCTAAATTGGCCACAATAGCAGTGAGATCTTGTATCTGCTCATTAGTAGTACATGGTGTTTGTTGGGTAACTTAACTACGACCATGAGCATCACTTTCGACATCGTAAATCTCTCCTTGTACACTAGGGTTTGACATCCCTAACACAAAACTTCAGTAACGACACTTTATACAGATGGCTACAATCACACACAGTCTCTCGAATAGCAGACTGACTATTACTACATAGCTCTCGGTCTCAACCTCAACCTCAAGCTCTGCTACTAGAAATATATGGTATGCTTAAGAGCTCAGTTATCACTAGGACTTACCGAAATAGATTTAAACTAAAATAGGTCCTTCGAAATGTCGAAGAAAATTAGTGGGAAATTGTCCACAACCGAACAAGAGTAGCTGATATGAAGCTGTTCAGAGGATATGACTCACCAACGAATACAATACGACTTGACACTACACTTGATATGACGCATAAGTTGATATTATAGTCCACCTACCACTAATCCTAAGCTACTCAGTAAGATTAGATAAGAGTGTATGAAATATAGACTTGGAAAGGGTTGCCGCATAAAAATAGAGTATTCAGTATTAAAGTGTAAAGTTTTTTTTTTTCAGCTTACAAAAGAAAATAACTATTTATTGTAAGTTCCTAGGACAGCATTACAAATAATAAAATTACAAGAAAGTATATATAAAAAGAGGATTCTTAGTACATACCAAAAAGGGTAAAAAGGATGAAAGACCAAAAATGGAAAAGTAGTATAATGTCAGACAAGGTAGACAGGTGGCAGTGCAACATTGGTCCCATACATATATTCTCTTAGCACAGCAGGTGAGAGGGGTCAAAATATTGTGGCAATAAAGGGGTCGGGATGAGAGAGATGGTGGCATGCTGAGAGAAAACTATTTAGCCATTTAAGTGAGTCTCTCATCAGTCGTCACTCGGTAGGAACTTCTTGGCAGTGGTTAGATAGATTACTCGACACAGGGTCCTTAGCAAGGGAATGGTCAACATCATTGCTATCAAGTGTACAAATCAATTGACGACAATTACAGGAGCTTAAGGAGTTCAACCACATTCTTCCAGCATAAACTTTCTCGACATCAGTAGGTTGCTGGGAGAGAATTTGTCGATTGAGGGTTGGAGTCCTCGAAGCCGTATGCGAGTAATAAGACCGTTGGTCAGTAGTTCATCACAAAAGCACTTTGAAAAAAGGTTTTAGGATCTTTTCTAGGGAATACTAAGACAAACCTAAGAGAACAAATACACAACTTTAAGATAAGGAGGAGTTAAGACTCCTCTAGTTAAGGAATGAACCTGCATATTTTGGAAACGTTGAGCTTGAGAAACAAGCATGTTTCAATTATTAGATTTTTAATTTCATTTTTTTTTATTTTAAGTACTTTGAGAATTGTTGAGTTTTTAATTTTAATTAATTGTTGTTATTATTAGTGGTTTGGATTGTTTCAAGTGTCTTGTTTATAGCTCATGCACAAAGAAAGAGATCATAAGTGAAAGTCATAGCAATTCAGTGAGAAGAGAAAAATTCATGGAATGTGGGGATACGGATGGAAAATGGAAGCCCAATATGCATCTCGACCGAGATAAACGTAAGTAATTGAATTTTTTCAAGTAAAAAATACATCACGGGTTCAATTACAGTCATGACAAATTAACAGGGCTCATTTACCTGTTCATTATGGCCACGATCAATCCTTATAAGAGTTCATACCTCAATCATGGTTGTGATCAATACCTTAAAAGTTCTTCATGTCATCATGACCGTGATCTAATGAGATAATTGTGAAATCTAAGGCTACAGTATTAATCATGAGTATAATTACATCCATGACTATAAAAGGGGGAAGGCCGTGATGGTTTAAAAATTTTGGGCACTAAGCTTATCACGAGCCTGTGACCAAACTTAAAATGGGGATCATGACTCAAGTCACAGTCGTGATCATGTTTCTATTGCCCTACTGTATAAGAAATTTCACCTTCTCTCTCCTCATTTCTCACATTTTAAATTTCCATCCCGTGATAAAACACTCTCCATACGTGTCCCTTACGAAAAACCCGCACCATTTTAACACTTGATTAATCATTCTCACCTCTTTTTCTTTCGTTTTTCTTTACGTATGTAGTGATTCACTTCATGTAACTTTAGGATTTATCTGTCTATGTTTGCTTTTATTTATGAAAGTGTTGTTATAGTAGTTTTGGGTTCTTTATATCATCCTTAGAATTTGAATTTGCATAAATCTATAATATACATTGCTTATTCAAAATGAAAGCCTAATTCCTTTGGATAATGGTAGAATTAAGGATTATTGCAAATTGAGTCTAAGTAAATGAATTTGTCTCATCATCATACTTATGTGTTTTGTAGAACTATATTGCTAGTTGTTGTTTTATACAATTGAAGTACTGTGTTTGTATAATAGTGTAATGTTAAGTATGTTTAATCAAGAGAAGACATTCATCTTTAGTTAATGTTATGGCTTCGAGTTGAGTCATGTTGAATTTGTTTGTAGTGAGTGCATGGAAATTGGATAGGGTTGATCATGATTAGTTAATAGATGCGTTATGTTCATAAGTAACAAGAAGTTGAATTAGGTTTGCTTGAATTGAAGTGTGCTTGAAGTTTGAACTAACAATTGATATTTGTAGATGGCACCGAAACATTTAACTACTTCTCAGCATAAATGACCAACAGCTAATAGTCTTCCTTCTCCTCTACCTTAACGTTCTGACACAATAAGTTCCAATTGGTCAGTTGCTCCACCAACCGGTATGATTGATGAGTAAGCAAATAGATTCAAGGAGTTCACCTTGAAGAAGATTATTAAGAGACATTATATGGTGGATTGGGATTTGTTGGAGGAGTATGGCTTAAAGATAGCCATACAATAGTTATTAGGGAATGGACCATGGCTGAAATTGTTTTCAATTCAAGAAAAGACATATCGACAAACAACCTTAACTTTTCTCTCATCCTTCAAGATTAAGTACAAATATATTTGCTCTAAGATGGACAATGAGGTGGATTTCTTTGCATTTAGAAGGATCACACCTTTGACATGCTAACATTTGTACAGGCAATGGGGTTATACACCCGAAATGAGCTTCAAGATGAAGAGTTTGTTGATTTACCTATGAGCCTACCTTGTGGAACTTCAATAACTAAATTTTGGAGACAAATCTCCAATGAAAGTAGCTTTAGGGAAAGTAAATCAAAAACTTTTATTTTAAAGAAGACTATTGCTCGAGTCTTCTATTATATTGTCAGGATGATCTATAGGACGTACGAAAGCCTTGGAGTAGTGGGGGGGGGGGGGGGGGGGGGGTGATTTATTACCTTTATATAGTATATTGAAGGCGTTTCTGGTAAATGTAGGCATCATAACCACATATGGTCTTCACCGGTAGACTTTCGATAAGAGCAAAGGCATATTTATTGGGGGGCTAATCACTAGGATTTTAAGGAATCTAAGGTTCTAGCCTATAAGTAATAGGCCGAACGACTCTTTGCTAATCTTGAACCACTTCTAAGAACCCCTTTTAATCAATGGGGTATTGCAAGAATCTCGAATCCTGATTTGGATATCGAGGACCTTAGAGCTCCTAAGTTTGCACCTTCAACTTCTAGCTTCTCAGTCGATAATCTAAAGAGATTAGAAACCGAAGTGGCTACGATTAAAAAAACTCAGAAGGGGATCATCGAGCTATTGAAGAATATAGCCACCAAGTAGGAGCGGCTATACCTTCCTATTTCTCTTGTCCATAAACTCAAGAGGAAGCTGGTCCTAGTCAACCTCCGGTTCCCTTACCAATACTAGCTCCCTAAGAAGAAGAAGAAGAAGGAGGACATGAAGAGTTTGAAGAAGAGGACTCTAGTGATGATGAGGATGACTCAAACGAAGTAGATAGTGATGATGAAGAAGGCATTGAAGAAGCTTAGCAAGCACCAGTTGGATAAGATGTTGAGGATGGAAGTGAGGAGGATGAAGCCAAGTCGGATGAGGAGACAACAGCCGATGATGACTAACTTGTTTATTTTTCTTGTTATTTTCTTTTGATGTGTTTTGTTGGTTTAGGATCACTAGTTCGTTGAGAGCTTACTTTTACTAATGTATATCGTTATGGAGACTCTCGTATCACGAGCTTGTCATCTTTTGTTTTGTTTTGTGGTTTTGTCTTAATTGTCAGGTATGTATCATTGTTCAAGTTGTCCTAGTGTTGGAAGCTGTAATCTTTGATCAATAACAAATCAAATGAATTACTCGAACTTCATGTTTCAGGGAAGACTAGTTTTTGTTGTTTCTTATTTTTTCTCTTTCTCATTGTTCAAATTTTATGCTCATTCTCTATTTATTTCCTTCTGACATTGAGGACAATGTCTCTCATTAAGTGTAGGGAGGGGTAAATTATGTTTATCAAAAATCTTCCACTTAGTTTGTTTGTCTTAAAGTATGGCTTGGTTTAATGAATTGTAGATTTGACAAAATAGCAAACAATCTAGTAAGTTAACTTTGTACCTCACTTAATTCTTATGAACTTAGTTTACATTATCAAGATTGTAGGATAGAATCTTAGTGAATCACACTTGCTTGCTAATTAATGAATGAGTTTAGCGGTTAGAAGTGAATCATAGTATTTAGCTCAAAGCTAACTGGTTATACTTCTAAATTTTCTAAGTAGTATATCTACTTTCTAATTACTTTTGTGAGATCATTTAACCTTGAATAAAAAGGATAAATGAAGTAGTTCGCTTATTGATACTTCTTGAGAATCTCTTCAAATTAGAATAAATTGAAGTGTGTAAGGATTGAATTAGTAAGGGAAGGCTTCGATCCCTTAAAAGAGCAAAGTCTAACCCTACTACTAATTTTTTGTCTTTATAACTTTGTGATAAGAATTTACAAGGATCAAGTTAGTAAGGGCAGGCTTTGATCCCTCAAAAGAGCAAAGTTTGTCTCTACTGCTGAACTTTGACCTTATAGCCAAGATAGTAAAGGTAAACTTCGGTCCCTCAAAAGAGCGAAGTCTAACTCCATTGCTAATCTTTGGTATTCTTATGAAAAGAAAAAAGAAAAAAAGAGAGGGATGCAATGTATATGTCATTTTAGAGAGATTCGATGAAAAAAAAAATGTAGAAATATAGGGGAAAGATGGATGCAATATACTTTTCTTTTAAATTAGTGTTCATAAGAAGTAATTGAAGGTTTCTTATACACTTAAGAAAGTCAATGAAGTATAACCAATTATCATTAATCTATTTAACTTTGTGTGGACTTTGAACCTTTGAAAGCTTTTGTTAAATAGTAAGGGTTAAGTGTGTTTTACTTCAATTGGTCTTAGAATATTGTTTTTGTATTCTAAGAACACAATGGGGTATGCACAAAGTTAAGCCACTATGGATGTTTTGTCAAATGTGCAATTAATTATTTTAAGTATTTGCTTAAGGACAAACAAAGCTTTAGTGTGGGAAAGTTTGATAAGTGTAAGTTACTTTACACTTTCAAAGCATATTTAGGCATAGAATTGATCATAAATGTGATTTAATCCTTTAGATTGGGTACTTAATTGAATAAAATAATGATTTCAGGTAAATCATAAGCAAAGGAATGAAGTATACATAAGAATAACAGCTTTCAAGTTAGTCACAATCGTGAAAAGGGGAGAAATAAGTGAAGTGGGAAGAAATAAGTGAAGTAGCATCAATTAAGGGCATGATAGTAGAATCTAACCCTGGTTACGCCCTTATTCACAACCATGATCAAGAAAGTTTGGTCAATCCCCCTGTCAATCATGGCCATGCCATGATTGAATAGCAGAAAGATGATCATAGCCATGGTTACATGCATGATAAGATCTACTAATGTGACAAGGAGGTCATGGTCTCAATAATGGTCGCGATTGGTAAAGAATAATTTTTTTTTAGACTATTACACCTTGAGTCATAGGTGTGATAGAAAGGGGCACAACTGTTCTTTTCAACCTTTTCATGTGAACCAGTACATAGGAAACGTCAAGTGGTGCCGTGAAGGGGTAGATTTGAGTTTTTTAACAAGGAAAATATAAAAAGATATGACAACTTTTGGAAAAGACATCAATTTTCATAGATAATTTTTCAAACACCAAGAACAATACATCACCTATCCACAACACATCCATTTTACCCATCCTTGTACCCAGTCTTGCATTTTTTCGTTTGTATTCTATATCAATTCCTAGTATGTACTATACTTTTCTAGAATCACTCGAGAGAGATATAGGAATTCGTTGTTCGTGTATTCATCAAAATTCTTCAATGGAATAAAAAGGGGCTTTTACTTTTAACTTATTTCGTGCTTTATTTCTACATAATTATGTTTCCTGTTTGTTTGTTTTGTTGTTTTATCATATATGAGTAGTTCGTTAGGGCTTGCTACATCTTTAGTATGATTAAGTGCTTGAAAAAGTAATTTCCTGACATTTTTAATTCTGATGAATGACATTTAATGAATCTAAGTATGGTGTAGTGCACAATATTAACTTAGGATGGATTTCGATAGAATATGTTGAGAGACAATTCTATTGAGTAGATCTAGTTCATTAGAACAACTTACTCCTAATAATAGAGATATTATTAGGAAAGTTGCTACATCTGTAGGGGAATTAATACATTAACACGACATTAATGCAATCTTAGTTGGCTATTAATTAAAAAGAAATTCCAATAAACACAATTAGGATTAGAAGTAAGTAGTTCTAAGAAGAACGCTTACATATTGTAATTTCCCCGTAGTTAACAAGTATTAGGATAAAGAGTATTTTGGTAAGATTATACTAAGTGATGAAGCAAGTCTGCATGTTAAGTATATTTTCATAATTATTCTTGTAATCATTGTATCAATCACTAAGATTGCATTAATGTCATGTTAATGTATTAATTCCTTTGATACACTAATGCAATGTAGAAGTCAATATCTAAAAAGAAATATGTCTTTCCCTTTCCAATTTCCTTTGAAACACTAATGCAATGTAGAAGGGACAACACTATGGTCACACTGCCACTTTCTCCCTATCAATAAACGATAAGAGAAAGGATTATTCAACACATGAAATTTGATCACCCCATGAATGGAACCAACTTTAAAATCAGCATTAATGAACCCTAGGGCCTTAGTAGGAGCTTCATTAAAGCCATGAATATTAATCGGCTGGCCAATTGGCCTCCTCATATCTAACCTTATAGCTTTGAAAGTCATCAAGGGCATTATATTAAGTAAAGAGCCCTTGTCAATGAAAGTTCTGTGAATAGGTTGTTTATTAAGTTCACTCTCTATGTACAATGGATGATAGTGATTTAGGTTGCTAGTACATATATCATCATTAGTAAAGATGATAACATTCTCATGTGCCTTTGCTATCTTGCGAATTGGCAATAAAACATTACATTCTTCATACTATGGCTCAAAGATCTTTCCTAGAGTGGTTGTTGCACTAAGTCAAGATCTATTGTCAAATCCCAATATGTCGAAGAAATTTCTAACATTAACTGTTTTCACCAAGGCTATCGGGTTGAAGAGACCTCCACTATAAAAGGTTAAAGCAATCTCATCACAGTAGTCATTGTTGCTTGGTAGTAATCTTACTTTCAAGCACGTAGTGGAAACATAATGTCCTCCTATACTATTTGAATGCTAAGATCAAAGCAATCTCAAGTTGTAATGGCTCATATCAACTCTACGGCAAGCTTAGTCGCCATAATGCTTTTTCGTGAAATTTGAGGTCGAAGGGACCTTATCTATAGATGATCGAAGTGATCATGACATGTTAGTTGCAAATACAAGGTTGAAGTGACCTTACCCTTCTATGACTTGTCTACTAAAAAGAATAAATAAATAAAGCAATCATAGCTATGTCAAGTTAAAACAATTCCATAGTTGGCTAAGCAATTGTAACACCATATATTTTAAAATTCAAAGTAGAAATAATCTAAGACGCTATAATACTATGACAATAGCAACAATAAATAGCAATGATTCATAATATTTAATTATATTGTACCAACAAAATTAAACAAAGTTCATGCATATTAAGGTGCTACATCTTACTTCAGCTTAGAATCGGGTTTAATATCATTAAGGAGTTCATTTGTCTTTGCATTAAGGGCTTTCTCCTTTTATTGTAGAGCCTTGATATCGTTGCTTATTTGATCACAAGCTTTGATTAACTCATTGCCTTTTAGCAGTCTATGAGCTTTAGCGATGATTGACTATTAGCTATTAACACAGAAGTCCAATTGATGAGATACCTCATAAGCTTTTATAATGGACTTCACTTTCTGTTTAGATATTGACTTCTAGGAGCTACTCATAAGCAACATTGCTTCTCCCATCATGATCACAACACTAGTGCATATAGGAATATGAACAAAGGCAGACTCTTAACCCAAAATTCCCTATCTAAAGCATATAGACCTTCTATAAGATGTAAAGGCATATCAAATCTGTAAAAGCCTATTGTCTCCTTTAAATCAATATCATTTTTTGTGATGTATCTCTAGTGTAGTACATATGGAGAAGCAATCATAAATGAAAGGAAAATGCTAGCACAGTCCATGAGTAGCTTGTTGATGTAATGCACTAATAAGCTCTAGTGTAGTACATATGGAGAAGCAATCATAAATGAAAGGAAAATGCTAGCACAGTCCATGAGTAGCTTGTTGATGTAATGCACTAATAAGCTTAACATGGCCTAACTATACTTGATATGATGCACAAGTTTTAATTAAGGTCACTCGACACTATTCCTTGTCAAAGGGAATAGATAAGAGCTAGGGAAAATAAAAGAAAGGGTGCTCTCAAAAGAGAAATCTATATTCAATATGCAAAAGTGATGATTATGTGCATATATATTAGCCTCTTAAGGTTATAATGGAAAAAGACAAAAGGGAAAATCATAAAATATTGTACAAAGATTGTTAAATCTAATGCTAAAAGGGATATAAATGACAAATAGACAAGGGAAATCTGTTAAAGAATTGTCCTTGGATTAGGAGCTTAGTAGATACATGTTTGCTTATGTATAGTTGTTCTAACAAGAAAACAGAAGCATGTCATTCTTTATTGTTCCTAGGCAAATGAAGTTTTTAAGCATTAAGGTAGCTTGGTGTTCAAGGAAGAATGATTGGGCAAGAATACAAGAGAACAACAGATGGATCACCCAACCTAGTTTAGGTCAGGTCGGTACTTAATTGCTAGCTTAATGCTTGGGCCTAAGGTGGCATCGGATTAGATAGTGGAATGGATCAGCTCAACGATCAGCTACTCAGGGGTTGGGTCAAGGGATGTATTGGCCATAATGATAGCTCGATGCTCATGATGGGTGAAATGTAGTAAGCCTTTTATGGAATCATCATCCCTTAATGGTTCATGAGCTAGGAAACATTGAATGAGTCCTTGTAGGCCTCTAGCTTAACTCCTAGTGATTGGATGGTAAGGTTGATTCCTATCATGTTAAAGTTGCTTCCCTATCTCGATGTGACACATTAGCAACTGAAGGAGAAGACTAAGCAACAGGTGTAATAATAAGAAACACATAGAGAAGATCACTCGCCTAAACTGGAGCAACTATGTCATAAGTACCCTTAGGGAGCAAAGCTTTAGAATGAGTCTCAATAGCAATGTTTAGTATAAGTACTTGAGTATCATTAACAGTTATTGCATCTAAGCCATCTTCATTATCGAACTCGACTATTTCAACATAATCAGCTAGATTATATGAATCATCGTCACCATCAACTTGCTCATATTCTCTAAGAGAATCCCCATAATCTACTAACTCATGGTCATCATCCTGTTCTATAAGGTTTTAGGGGGTTAATGGTCAATCTTCAAGATGGGAGCTAGATTGAACAAAAACCCTATGAAGATATATGTGAGTATAATAAATGAAAGTAATATCAAAGATGTAAATTCTAAAGACATGATCCTTACCTCTCAAATGCAAAGTTGTTTGGTAGTGTTTTGGTCATCACTTGAGGGAGGGGGAGAACGTTTAGGTAAGTTAACACCTATTTTAGCTACTTTAGAAGTCCTTGCTTCTTCATTAGGGTAATTAGTTACCTTACTTCTTTTGTATGGCCTCGAAAGTTGAAGGTAAAACTTATCTCAATAGACTATCACCTAACTCAAATGTTTTACGTTTGATGCAAATGCATAAGGCTGAAATCTCCTAAACACTCAACCTAGTAACATAACCAACTGGGGGAGATCACTCCATAGCAATTCAAAGGAGGAAGATAGATTTTTTTAACATTGGAAAGAATCATTTTAGTGTTGTAAACACCCAATATTTGACACCATGTACCACCCCCACCCCACCCCCCACCCCTCTCTTTATTTTATTTTAATAAGATAAGGGGTCCTAAATTAGGACAATAAAAAAAGAAAATTAAAGAAAATCCAAAAAATTAAGAAATTTAGAAAAAAATAAGAAGTTTAAAAAAATAGGAAAAAGCATTAAAAAATAAGAAATTAGGATAAATATAAGGAAAGAAAACCTAAAAAAATAAGAAATTTATAAAATACGAAAAAAAAAATAAAAAGTCACAAAAATAGAAAAAATAGAAGATTTTAGGGAATTTAGAAAATAACATTTTAATAGGATAGATTTTTTAATTTTAAATAAGTTTATAAGTAGGACCATTAGGTTTAAGCTTATATTTGAATCTAGTCCAAACTAACTCAATCCATGTGTGTAATTTAATTACATAAATAAATAAGGCACAAGCCAACAGCTTAATGAATAAGTACTTGGACTTGGCATTGGATTAAACTTGGAAGTCAAGGGTTCTCACTAGAGGTGAAATTGCCTTTTTCTTTTTTTCAACACTGGCTACGCTATTGTATTAGAAACTACCACGTGCCAGCATTGAATTGGATGATTGATGGCGACATAACTCCACATGGCATGCCATATCAACTACTACGTGTCAAGATCTCATTACGCCATGTGTCAACATTGGTTTGTACAACCAATGCTAACATGGCAGCACATGGCATGCAACATCAGCTACTACATATCATTATTGATACGTAGTACGTTATAATTGTCAAATCAATTGACATGGCATCACTTCAATGCCACGTCAGCATTTTCCTTTTCTTTCACTCCCTTTCCCCTCTTTCTCAACTGAAAAATAGCTCGACCCCTTTACTTTGGCCTTAATTTTTGCACAAATTTTACACACACATGCGTGTTTTATTGCTCTGAACTTGTTTACCACATGACCTATTATAAATTGGTACAAAAAACGCATCCAAATTCAGTTAAAACTTGAATTTCAAACTTTTTTTTTTAATCTGAATTCAATCTTTCCTTACTTACTAAGTTGATTCATGTATAAAAGGGGCTTTGGGGAGTTCAATGGGGGACACAAGTAGAAATCTTTACTCATAAACCCTCTCTCTATCACTTTCTCTCCCTAATCGTAACTCTCTCTCTCTTTAGCTTAGAATTCGACCGTAATGATTTTTGAACGAAATCGACACCACAGCCACAACCCCCACACTCCCAGCTTTTAGCTAGTACCCTCATAACCACTACTCCTAGCCACATAGCCAAATGTCTACTGAAAAAACCCTAGCCACCACCGCAATCTACTCTCGAAACACCACCCTAAGCTTAAACTAACCATACAGTCAAGCTCCTCATTACCCAAAACCGCAATCCATACATCTCCTTTACCCCCAATTGCCACCATGCCAAAGACCCCAAGACCATCAATGGCCACCGCCTTGAACAACTACCAAACGACCACCCCAAGTCACAACACTCTCTCTCTACCCCCACTAATCTCAATTAAAACTCATGAAAACTTCTTCCCCCCTTTGAATTGCCGGTTAGAATGCTTCGAATCATGCTTTGCTAAGCTACTACAGTAGAGCTTAGAGATGACCCGACTCGAGATTCGATCCAAGTATGACTCATGCACCCAATTACATTCGATTCCAATTTCTTTTTTTATTTATTGATAATGTAGTTTTTGTTGTTGTTTATTTATTTATTGTGAATGTAAATGTAATAATAAAAAAAAATAAAAAAAAGGGAAGAAAATAAGAAAAAAAAACAAAGAAAAAAAAAAGAAGAGAAAAGAAAAAAGTAGTTTATTTATTTATTTAGTCTAACAGATAAAATAAAAAATAAAAATACATAAAAAAATAAAATAAAAGTAAAAATAAATAAGTACATAAGTTAAAGAATAAAAATTGTTTTTTAACACTTAGAAAAATCAAGTTTTCAAAAAATAAAAAACAAACCCTTTATAAATTAGGATTACTTTTGGATTTTTTGAAACTAAAGTTTTCAATTTAGGACCTTTTATAGAAATTTTCTTAAATAAACCAAATTAAAATAAAAATGTAAATTTGATATGTTTTTAAAATTAAAATCAACTTAACCCACTAAAGCTTTCATTAAAAGAATTATGTATGTCTGATCTCAAATAGCGAATACATACGTACCTATAGAATGATGGTAAAAAATATAGAAACCTACTTTATCTTCTTTTTTTTTTTCTAGGTTATTCAAATTATCCAATTTAGGTAGATAATTGAGTTCTTTTTTTTTAATTTGAAAGGTGATTTTTAAGGTTAAGGTTAAATTTGGAAAGTTAATGGTACCCATTAGAGTTTAAAATTCTTAACCCTCGGATTTAGATATCTAGTTTCTAGAATAGTTTTTTTTTTTATAAAATTAGTTTAATCAATAGACTAATAGCTAAGTTATAACCATTCCACTTAATTAGTTATAACTTAACTCTTTTTCCCGACTCCGGTCGAGTGGCAACTCCAAAAGAATTTTTAATATTAAAAAAAAAACTATTTTCTTTAAATCTTAGTCAAGGGTTAGTATTAAACGAGTATAGTTTAATACTGATCGGTTTTGAAAAACCTAATTTACAAAAACCGGGAGATGAAAAACCAAGCTTGATAGCTTAGCAACTCTACTAGAGACGTTAAGCGGGTTGGCCATTTAACTTTCCAAAATTAAAATTGATCTCTAAAAATCACCTCAGTTTAATTTATTTTTTTCATTCTTTGTTAATTGTATCATAACTGTACTAACGTCATTGTAGATTTAGTTTTATGTATTTAATTGTTTTGAAAGGGGAAATTTATTTCTTGTATCATGAATGCATGATAGATATGATCAAACCTAAGCCGTTTTAAGACCTTAGAACGAGAAGCCATTGTATAAGTTTCGAGTGTAGTAGGGCAACCACCGCTCGGAGCCGATTAGGCTTAGAAACATGTGAGGTTACATAGTTTAAGGACCTCTAAAACCTATCCTTCTTGCATACATTCATCAGGGTTTGGCAAATAACTAATAATGCAGCATGGTTATAAAAAGAGAAAAAGGAAAGATAGACCTAAAGCTTCTTTCCCTATATTTTCCTAGAATTTACTCTTAGGTTCTATTTATCTATCTATAATATTATCTTACATATCACACGCATTAGGATATGGGGGGTCATTTGTTGCATCAAAGATGCAGAATAGATGCAATCTGTAAACCCTACTTTTAGTAGGCCTAAAACTTAATTAAGAGTATCTTCTGAATGTTCCCAAATATCAACTAAACTAAAAACTTAAGTTTATATTTAGAAACGAATTAAATTTTTACAATTCAAAAGCCAATTGTCGATAAAACCTGAGCTTAAAGAACTGCAAGCTCTAAAGTTACTTAAAACCTTAAACCTTAAAACCATTAAGGAATGTTAACCCTACGTAATTAATCAATAATTTAATTTGAATAATATCATTCAATTTTAGAAAATTTCACAATTTTACAAAAGCCAAATCATAAATTATAAAACAATGTGAGATGAAAACCTAAAAACAATTTCTTATAAGGCTATGCCCTTATCTTCATGTATAAGCCTTACACGTAAATAAGTAGACCAACCAAACACCTTAGATAACTTATCAATTGAGAGGTGGAATCATTTATCAATTGATAACTTATCAAAATCTAGTGATAAGACAATTTTCTTATCACCTCTTCACTTATACTACATATGGACAATTTTTCATAAGATTTCATAAGCTTAACTTTAATAAATGAGACAAGACCACTCCATGGCCTAAAAAGACTTTAAATGGCAGATCTAAACAAGGGGGAAAGGGGGGGCCATGCACTTGTCATTCACCCATCAATCACTTCTTCTTACACATCATTATTCACCCCTTAATGCTTACATCATCAATAGTTGTAATTGTTGACTTTTGTGTAAGCTACAAGACAATACTTTCAAGACATTTAAACCCTTATTCTCTCTCCATTCCAACCGGCCACTCTCTCCATCATTTCTTTCACTTTTAATTTCACTTTCACTTCATCTTTTTCTCCTTTGAAACAAACATAAAAAGGAGAAACAACCTTACCCCACAAAATCAACTTTTCTTCCATTTTTGAAGCTTCACTCACAGCATTTTTTTCTTTTTTCTTGTGTCATTCTATTTCACCATCTAAGACCTTTTAAGACCATTAGAACCTTTAATAAACCCCATTCCAAAAGACCAAAAGATTCGGGTTCCAAAAGGTGGCAAGAAGGAGGAGGAGGTAAAGTTAAGAGCTAAAGTGGAACCTTAGTGCACAACCGCCAAACTTTGCGTTAAGGACAAGTGTTTTCTTGTGATGTGTGGATTAGTATTTATGTTAGGACACTTGGATTTCTTGAAGATATGAGTAAGGTTTAAGTTTTTATAACACCAAAAATCGTTTTAAGAAACAAACCATGAAACCCTTACATGAAGTTGAAATATGAGCATGTAAAGTTGGTGTTTTGTAAAGACATTTGTTTAATGCTTTGAATGGAAGATTTTAAGCTAAGAAAATCTTGAAATAAGAACTTTAATAGAGGATGATCATGCTGGACGTGAGGGTTCCATAGTCATTTGGATGTTGATTTTGGTTCCATTAAGTTAAACATGCTCAAATCTAGACTTAAGTTAAGGAAAAATCCATCATATGGGTTTTATGAAGGAACCAACTTTGTATGACATGAGCTATGATATGGAGGTTTTATTAAGTATAAGATCTTTTATTTCTTATGTAGAGCATGAGTTAAAGGATCATTTGATGGAAGCAAACTTAAGTTAAGATTTGAACACAAGTAGTCTAAGTGTATAATCTACCACCTAAACTTAAGGAAATGATGAAACAAGTTGATAAACCAAGAAAGGACCCCTTGGAATCATCATGAATAGATCTGGAACATGGGAGAAAGAAGCCTAAAAATATGATAAAAGTGAAAGAACAAAGTAAAAATATTAACCAAAGCAAGTATGGTAAGCATATAAAGCCTAATACTCAAAACCGAGCATGAAACTCTCAAAACAAGCTTGGAACTCTAAGATGGGCCTTTCAATGAAATTCTGACCACCACCTTAAAGTATCAAGAGAGGTTGTTTTGAAACCCATAAGAAATCCACCTAAGGCCCCATAAGCCCACCAAAGTCACTAACTTTAGTTTGGACCAAAAACAAGCCCATTTGACAACTTAAGCCCACTAAAGGGCCCAAGAAGTGGTTGTTAGCCTTAGGAATATAAATCAAAGTTATAAATCTGATGTCAAGGAGTATTTTAAGCTTAGGATAAAATCTTAAGACCAAGCCCAAAGAATTTCTTAAGTTATTAAAAAGCCCATTTACCAAACAAGGCCCAAAAGCACTCCAACACATGAGGAACGCTATTGTTATGACCCATGGACAGAATTGCATACCTCATTTCGAAAATCTAACCTTGCCACATTAAAGTACACTCGAAAACGATGAATATTGACTATAAGATCATAAAAATTGGATTTAAAACGAAAAAGTTATACGCGATTGAACTTTAGATAAAAACCGAGAAAAATTACGAAAACTCGTCAAGAATATAACTTAAGGAAAATTTACTTAGTTTCTTAAGTTTATTTCAATTCCTTATAAAAATTATTTCAATGACTAGGGGACACTGCTTACGGAGATGACTTACCTCCAGATTACTTTGATTGACCCACATGGCAGAGTGAGTAAATTCCCGATGACTCTTTACTTTATTGTGCTTGTAGAGTAGATGCACCTAAACTTATATATATAAATTTGGATGTTTGTGGGATATGAGAAATGCATGTGTATGGATTTATGGATGAATGTGATGACTTGTTAATTATATATATACTAATGGGAATTGTTTGTATTAATTTATACATGTGAATTGTATGGAATGAAATTGTTTGATCACCCTAAAAATCAAGTTAATCACTTATACAATTAAGAACTCAAAATGAATCATGCAATCCCTATATTGCATACAGATAACACCGACTGCCACTTCACGTAGAAGATGGGAAGGGACTCACAGGAATACGAGTTTCCTGCAAGATGGGGCACTAGTTATGCTATCATATATATTAAGTCTCTGTCTTAAGCTAATAGGCTTATTAGGCGCTGGGAGACGCCAACCATCAACAAGGGGCCGAGTCTTGTAGCTTTTGCTTAGGGCGTGTATTTGTGGACTGCGGGGGCCACCACACCGCTAGACTTAGGATTTTTAAAGATATGATATGATTTTGGTAAAGGAAGTATACATATATATATATATATAAATATAAAGTTTTGTTTTGGCATGAGCACGATAGTGCAAATGAAATAAAACCCAAAGTCTAAAACCAAGATTTTGGTTTGGGTCGGTTAATTATCTCCAAACCCTGACTTCAGGGGGCATAATTCTGAGTCGTATGCAGTTCCTAAGTCACTGCATGCGTTGTTTGGCATGCCGAGAGTTCATGCATTCATATGATTGTGCATCTAATAAATTTCTATCATGTGGTACTAACAAGGGTATTTATCTCACTAAGCTTAAGCTTAAGCTTACACCCCTATAGATTTTTGTTGATGTAGGAGAACCTCTTTACTAATCCGAACCAAGGCATGCCCGTGGTAAGTCTCATGTAGAGACGGGTTAGAGTGATCAGAGAGCGAAGAGAATATTTTGTAATAGATTTATAGACATTTAAATACTTTTATGTTTTTGCTCATAATATAGATTTAATGCAGTTCTGTTATGAACTACATTTATTTGTAATATTGTTTTGGTGTGGGTCCCACGAGCCCATACAATTAGCTAAATTATAACATAGAAGTAATTGTAGTTAAATTGCTCTATTTTACTTTTCTATGGGCCTAGTGGTAATATAGAGTGGAAGGAGCCTTGTGTATCGTATGAAAGGCCTATGATCGGCAAGGGGGTTGATAATAGACCTTTATACGGTACACGGCGACTTACCACGACAACGATAATGTTGGGTCGTGATACAATCAAACCTAGGCCATCTTTGGACCCTAGGAGAAGGGCCATTGTATAGGCTTCGAATGCTATGACATAACCCCTACTCAAGGTTGATTAGGCTACCCCACTTAAGCTCAATGTGACTAATGAAAGTGTTATTTAACAAGTAAGGTCACAAAACTTAAAGACCTTTTCAAAACTTACCCTAATTGCATATACTCTCCTCCAAGCTTGAGTTAATACAATACCCTTAATAAATTGCAATGCTACCAATCATTAAAGAGTTTTAATACAATCAAGTTTCTGAAAATGATAATAGGGTTGCAACTTAAGGAAGTAATATAATAACCCAAACGATCCCAACATCTGCATATTTCCATATGCTTTCTTTTGCTACATTAATGATTGATTCTTATTCATGAAATATGTAGACCTAAGAATGGTAAGTAACCAACAAGAGAATAATCAAAGAGTCAATACACTACTAGATGCCCTAGGTATCCATGAGTAACTGCTACAAGCTGAAGCTACTTATTAGAAGTAGAGGGCTAGGTATGTTGAGGCCTCCAATAGGGCCTTGTTAAATCAAGTAAAAAAAAAAAAAGTGGAAGGACCATGAATTGGGCTTTAGAAATGTTGGACAAGATTAAAACCTAACTACGAGAGTTAGATTAAAAACTTTAGACGTAATTAACGGGCTTTGAATAAATTTTAAGTTTTGTTAAGAATAATTGTTAGGCTCCCTTCTGTTTTGTTCTCTATACTCTAATCTTTCCAAAATAAAATTTTTCTCTTTAGTCTATCATTCTTCGTTCTTTCCTTCCATGTAGATATTCTTTCCATAGAACTTATCTAACCATTCATTCTCTCTCACTTGAGGAAATGTAATTATAAACTTAAAAAAAAAAAATCGCCATCTTTATGTAGATTTTTTTTTTTCGATTTCTATAAAATAAAGCTTTATCTTTCTCTCTTACTTAAAAAAAAAAAAAAAGAAATGTTGCTAACTGGTAAAGAATTCTCCCAACCAGGTTCACATAGTTGATGTTAGACTTGCCTCCCTAGAAAGGACAATACATCAAATGGCCCAACAATGGCAAGTCTTATTCCAAATGATCACCACTCTCCAAATATCCTAAGATTCAAACCTAAAAAGAAGACTTTCAAATTTGGAAGAAAAAGTAGTGATGCTACAAAAGAGCATTACAGATTTGGAAATGACAATGGTCACCATACTTAAAAGATTTCAACACCTAATGTTCAATACTAATCAAATGTCAGTAGGCCCAACAAGAAAAAAGCTAAGGAAGAGTGAGAAAGAACAAGTCATAGGGACTCTGAGGAGACAATTCACTTGATTGAGGATCGCAATCACCCAAATCTTTCATCATTTTAAAGTAGTAAGGATTATAGCTTACAAAGCCCCTAATCTAAATTACAAAACATTTAGCTTTGACCCAAAAGCACAATGCGACTATCATATGGGGTAGAAGGAGCACTCTACTAAAAAATGTTGGAGATTGAAGAACAAAATTCAAGACTTGATTGATGCAAAAGTCATTTAGCTAGAGCTACAACAAGTCGATCCTTCTTCAAGTCATATGAGTATTTCAACTGAGTTGCCTAAAACTCCATTTCCTTTTAGTATACCTATGCCTTCTAATAAGCTCACGAGTTGTTTTAAGTAGTTAAATGCTTATTAAGATAGGGGCAAAGAAAGTTGTTTTTTCAATAAAGTTTGTAATAGCTGGAATAATATAATTGCCTTTTCAATTGAATGATTGAAATGTTATTGGTGCAAATAAATTCTCCTTAAAGAATTGGTAACTCACTTTTAAAAGATTTAGAATGAAAAGAGCCAAAATATTTTCCACATACTAAGTTGAAACACTTTGAGAGTTAAGAGACATAATGGTGAGGATACTTTGGGCTCATTCCTTAAAGGAGGTCCACTTTGAATGCGATACGTAGATTAAAATGAAATTAGGCATTCATTTTTTAGTTCTAAACACAATCATCTCTTGTTCACCCCGTTAGACCCATTTGAAGAATTTTCAAATTTAATCCCTATCGAGAACCACCCCACGGTGGGGCAATTTGAAGGTTAAGGTCATTGATGAGGAGAGAAGGATAAAATTGCTTTGTAGTTGCTTCAATGATGTTAAATTCAAAAGCAACTTTTATTTTTGTTTTGAAATGAAGAAGAGCCATATCCTTTTTAAACACCTTAAACTTATACTTACCTCACTTAAGCTCATATAATAGAAACTTATGGATTTTGGCCTCCGAATAGCTTAAAAGGCAAAAACTTAGCAGTAGAGATAAACATTCTTAGGTGCAAAAGAAAAGAAAGAACAGCAAGAGAAGAATGGGGCAAAGTAATAATAATAAAAAAGAAAAGAAAAAGATGAAGAGAAGAGATTAGAAAATTGGGCTCAAGTATAAGTCAAAAGCCTTAAGAGATATATCATATCCCAGAGGGGCAGCCAAATCGAATCAAAAGTCAAAGACCAAATAGCCCTGAAGACGTAAGGCTCTAAATCGCAGTCCAAGCTCAGAAACTCAGAAGCTTTATATCTACTTTGAAGCCTCTCTTATGCTGAATCACACCAGACCTTCCCACTTACAATACTAACCTTACAATATAAAAGCACTTCCGATCCTAGAAGGTAATTTATCTTTAAAAGTTGTTTTTGAAATTGGGCCAAGAAAATTTATAATTTTTCCTAAAGTTCTCAACTTGTACACTCGAGGTTAATATTATATTTATTTCAAAATAGGCCTATTCATTAGTTCCTTTTGAAACCCTTAGACCAAAATCCTAAATTCATAATGTCAAACTAAAAAAGACCTAATGGATTGATCAAGGCGTATCATATGCAAAATGGACTATAATTTTAGGACTGAAGTCAAGAGTGTAATCTGGGCTGAAAGTTTGCAAGGAAGTTCTCTTCTACTAAGCTAGTCATGAGTTACCTTTTCCTTAAAAAAATAAAGGTGTTTGAAATCACAAGGCCCCATCAAGCGACTCAATATCTAAGCTAGGGGGAACATAAGAGGCCCTATGTGTTTATTAAGGAAGGGTTCTTTACCTATCAGCAAACTTAAAAAGAAAAAAAAAAAGAAGAAGAAAAAGAAAAAGAGAAAAAGAGAAAGAGGGAGAAAGTATTTTTATTCTAAGTCCATGCTGGCCCAAGTGCCAAGTTTTTAATCCATTCCAAAAAAGCTGACCACAATAGTCAAGGTTTTTCTCATGCTTCCTAAATGAAGGAAATTATCCTCAATGTCTTTTTCCTTTTTTAAACCAAGTAGTGTTCTAAACAAGTTTAAACCTAGCCAACTCTTAAAAGGGCAATCCTGCCTTCTATCCATTCAACTCTCTTTAGTAAGCCCATAGGGTGCTTCTGTTTACCAAGTTCTCTTAGCGAGCTCATAGGGTACGTCTCTTCATCATTTCCCTTGAGCAAACCTATAGGGCATAGCATTAAGTCTAAGTTTAGGGTTGTTAGTCCTCGAAAGATGCTCCTACCTAGGTTAGTGAGCTTAGTGAGGCACAAGCAAGTTCTTTATATCGATCTTAGCTTAAGGTTGCTAGTCCTCGAAAGATTCTCTTACTTAGGTTAGTAAGCCTAGAGAGGTACAACCAAGTTCTTTAGTCAATCCTAACTTAAGCCCGAGAGATACTCCCACCTAAGTTAGTGAGCCTAGAGAGGTACAACCAAGTTCTTTAGTCAATCCCAACTTAGGCCCGAGAGACACTCTCGCCTAGGTTAATAAGCTTAGTAAGGTACAACTAGGTCCTTTAGATCAATCTCACATTAGGGTTACTAATCCCCAAGAGACGCTCCCGCTTAGGTTGGTGAGCCTAATGAGGCATAACTAGGTTCTTAGATTAATCTTAGCTTAGGGTTGACAGTCCTCGAGAGATACTCTCGTCTAAATTTAATGAGCCTAAAAAGGCACGACTAGGTTCTTTAAATCGATCCTAGCTTAGGGTTACTAGTCCCCAAGAGACATTCCCACCTAGGTTAGTGAGCCTATAAAAGCATAACCAAGTCCTCCAAATCAATTCCAACATAGGGTTGCTTATCCCCTAGAGACACTCCCACCTAAGTTAATGAGTCTAGAGAGGCACGACCAGGTTTTGTTCCTTCAACAAATCCCCAATAGATCAGGTCTAGGATAGCTAGCTAGTTGTTGTGAAGTCTTCCTTAGGGCAAAAATAATGTCTCTTTGTCTTTATGGCAAAGTTTTGTTCAAACTTCATCATAAAAAGAAGCAGCTATACACACCCAATTTTTGCAACCCCAACTAACCCCCTACCCTACCTCTTCCCTCCTTTATTTTACTTTATTTATTTATTTTATTTTAATAAGATAAGGAGTCCTAAATCAGGGAATACACAAAAAAAAATAGAAAATTAAAGAAAATTCAAAAAGTTAAGAAATTTAGAAAAATAAGAAGTTTAGAAAAATATAACAAAATAGAAAAATAGGAAAAAGCATAAAATATAAGAAATTAGGAAAAATAAAAAAAGAAAAGAAAAGAAAACCTAAAATATAAGAAATTTATAAAATATAAAAAAAAAATAAAAAGTCACAAAAAAATAAAAAAAAATTGAAAAAAAATAGAATATTTTAGCGAATTTAGAAAATAACAATTTAATAGGATAGATTTTTTAATTTTATATAAGTTTAGAAGTGAGACCGTTGGTCTTAGGCTTAGATTTGAATCTAGCTTAAGCTGACTTATATTTGCAATTTAATTGCACATATAAACAAGGCACAGGCTAACCACCTAATGGATAAACACTTAGACTTAGTATTGGATTAAACATGGAGATTAGGGGTTTGAATCTCACTAGAGGTAGAATTGCCTTTTTATTTATTTATTTTTTAACACTTACTACGCTATCAAATTAGGAAACTCCTACATATTAGGATCTCATTACATTACGTGTCCTGACCATAGCAGCATTGGGTTGGACGACCGATGCTAATGTAGTGCCACGTAGCATGCCACGTCAACTGCTATGTGTTACTATTGACATGTAGTACGTTGTAGTTGGTCAAATTAGCTTACGTAGTGCCATGTCAGCATTTTCCTTTTCTTTCTCTACCTTTCCCTTCTCTTTCTCATGATTTTCCCCTCTTTCTCAACTGAAAAACAACTTGACCCCTTCACTTTGGCCTCAATGTTTGCACAAATTCCATACACACATATGTTTTTCTTACTCTGATCTTGTTTACCACATAGCCTACTGTAAATTGGTACAAAAAATGCGTCTAGATTCAATTAAAAAATGTATTCAATTCAAGCTTCAAAAATCGAGAAAAACTTGAATTTCGAAAATTTTCTTTTAATCCAAATTCAATCTTTCCTTACTTACTAAGTTGATTCGTGTATAACAGTAACTTTATAGAGTTCATTGGAGGACACAAGCAGAAATCTTCGCTCACAAACCCTCTCTCTCTCACTTTCTCTCTTTAACCATAACTCTCTCTTTTTCTAGCTCAGAATTCGGCTGTGGTGGTTTTCGAATGAAATTGACACCATGGCCACAACCCCTACACTCCTAGCTTTCAGCTAGTACCCCTATAACCACCGTTGTAGCTCTTATCCACACGACCCAACGTCTACCACAAAACCCTAGCTACTACTATGATCCACTCTTAAAATACCACCCTAAGCCTAAACTAACCACACAGTTGAGCTCCTCGCTACCAAAAACCCCTACCCATATATCTCCTTCACCCCTCAACTGCCACCATGTTGAAGACCCCAAGACTACCAATAGCCACTACCTTGAACAACCACCAAACAATTACCCCATGCTGTAACACTTTCTCTACACCCACTAATCTTAATCAAAAACTCATGAAAACTTCTTCACCCCCTTGATTTGCTGCTTAGAACGCTTCAAATTACGCCTTACTAAGCTACTACAATTGAGCTTGGAGATAATCCAACCCAATCTGATGACCTGACCCAAACCCCATCAAATCGACCCGAAAACCACTCTAAGTCTAACCCATACGTTCAATTACATCCAATTCCAATTTCTTTTTTTATTTATTTCTTTTTTACATATTGATTATTTAGTTTTTATTTTTTATTTATTTATTGTGAATGTAAATGTAATAATAAAAAATAAAAAAAAAGAAGAAGAAAATAAAAAGAGAAAATAAAAAAGTAGTTTATTTATTTATTTAGTCTAATAGATAAAATAAAATATAAAAAAATAAAAAATAAAATAAAAGTAAAAATAAATAAGTACATAAGTTAAAGAATAAAAAAAAATTTAATACTTAGAAAAATCAAGTTTTCAAAAAAAAAAAACCGAACCCTTTACAAATTAGGATTATTTTTAGATTTTTCAAAAATAATGTTTACGATTTAGGACATTTTTTAAAAATTTTCTTAAATAAACCAAATTGAACTAAAAACATAAATCTAGCATGTTTTCAAAAATAAAATCAACTTAACCCACTAAAGTTTTCATTAAAAGAACTATATACTTCTAATCTCGAATAACGGATAAGTAAGCACCTACGATGCGATAGTAAAAAATATAAAAACCTAATTTATCTTTTTTTTTATTCAAGTTATTCAATTTAGGTAGATAATTAAATTCTATTTTTTTTTTTAAATTTGAAAGGTGATTTTTAAGGTTAGGGTTAAATTTGAAAATTTAACAATACCCATAAGAGTTTAAAATTCCTAACCCCAAATTCAGATATCGGATTTCTAGAATCTTTTTTATATATATACAATTGGTTTAATCGATAAATTAGTAGCTAAGTTATAATCAATTCACCCAATTGGTTATAACTTAACTCTTTTTCCCGACTTTAGTTGGGTGGCAACTCCAAAAGCATTTTAATATAAAATAAAATGAAAAAAAAAAAAGCAATTTTCTTTAAGCCTTAGTCAATGGTCAATATTAAACAAGTACAGTTTAATACTAATCAGTTTAGAGAAACCTAATTTACAAAAACCGGGAGGTGAAAAACTAGGTTCGATAAGTATCTTCGGGTGAAATGAGCTTACAATAAGATTTTAAGTCCATAGTAGAAGCTATATTTAGGGGACACCTTAATTGAATCCAAATTTTCATGCCACTCTATTTGGAAAATACATCATAACTGTAAGGTCATGGAAATTACCACTCAAGCCCTTGATATCTAGTAACAAGGGGAGGCTATGCAAAATACACCATTGAAGGAAGCTAGCCACAAGGTATTATAAGTCCCTACGACTTTCTGATGAAGTAAAATTTTGTGTGCTACTCAGGTAATATTCATTGAATGTTTGGTATCTAGGGATTTTTTCTACAAATACGGAAAAAGTAAACTTTGCAATAGTATTAAAGAATTTAAGTAAAAGTGCTTGTGATGTCTTTCTACCCATGTCCATGATTGCGGCAAATTTGAGTTCGAGTTTGTGTTTATGCTAGGAGAAGTTAAGTGTCCCTAAAACCTTTTACTGACAATGATTTAAAGAAAGATCACGTTTATATAGCATAAAGCTGTATAGCAACCCATGGAGCAAACAGTGGCATGATGGTATAAATCAAGGCGGTAGTATAGTGACCCTAAGTAAAATGGTGCTAGAGCAAAAACTTTTCCTTAAGCAATGCGAATTGCCAGTAGGAAGAGTCTTAGAATAACTCCTTCCTTTGGCTTATCGAGAAAGATGTACATTGATAGCCAAAGGGTTCCGAATGTTGCAAGCTCATACATGCACTGAACATTATACTCAGTTATTATTGTATATGAGACGATTAAATTCATGCATGCAAATATTCAATGCTTATTTGCTTTTATACTTGAGACCCTATGTTATGTGACCATTCTTTCCAATCCTACCAGAGAAGTATTCAATCGACAACACCTTGTAGAATATTGAGTGTAGTTTCATCTTTTGGTGAGCTCAATGCTATTATGACGTTTATTTTCCCATAATTATGAAGCTCGTAAGGGAGAAACACATCCTCTAGAGTAGGTGTGAGTTTGCCCAAAGAAGCTATGAAGGTGTGAGTTTGAGTGCTTCACTTAGACATAAAAGCTTGCTAAGACTTCATATCTTCCATCTTATAGAAGTTGAATTGTGAAGTCATGTACACAACATTGAGGATCTTAACTTACTTCAATATTGAAACGTAATTAGTAAGTTTCGTCATATACTTTACCCATGAGTTCCAACCAAGAATTATATGCTTTGGAACATTGAATTGAGTAAGAGACATAAGAAGCTCTTTCCTTTCATTTATAAAGTGAAGTATTAATTCTGCATTTACTAATGTCTACAACAACACATAAGTTCATCATAACCCTTAAAAAGAAAGAGGAATACTTTCTATTTATTTGAATATATATACACACTATGGTTACTACAATTACTCGATATGAGACAACTCATTCATGCATAAGAAGCCACTATCTAAGTCCATGTCTAGATTAAATTGAAGTAACCAGTAGAGTTGTGTAAGTGGAGCGAGTTATGTGGTCTAACCTATGTAACCTGAAAAAAATGTAAGTCAGGCTAAAAATTTTTTACCTACTTCAATGTAGGCTTTTTTAGCTCGACCCGCTTTAGCTTGTAGGTTAAAGTAGGCTAACCAATTATGTGATAGACTAACCCATAAACTTGCAAAAAATATATGATAAAAAAATAAAACTAAATCCTATTTAGCTATTTCTCAAAATTTGATCCTTTGTCTATAGCTATTCTTTGTAAATTTATCTCTTGGGTACTCTAGATTTAGCTAAAGATAGAACCTTAGTTTTATGTGATGCTTTTTTTGGACTCTATACTAGAAATGAAAGTGTAATTTTTATATATATATAAATATGAAAATGTAAAAAATTAGAACTTCCATATTTGGCGTACACAAATTAATATGGTAGGAAATGGCAAACATAATTATGCAAACAAGACAGAATCTTTTTTATAGCTTCAAACACGACACAAAGCATTTGATATATTTACTTAACTAACATGTAGTGGTTTGCAAATTCAATTCACTTGTTATTAGTCATGGAATTGCTTTGAAATAGGAAAATATGAGCATAGTTATGTCTAACCATTCTACTCAAAGGCTCGATGTTAAGTTCTAAAATGTACACTTCTAATATATTCTCATCGATATACATGAAATACATAGAAAGACTTTAATATGAGAATAATTATGTCTTGTGAAATGCTTCTTTTTGTGAGCATATTTCTAATCAAGTGGATGTTTCTACATTTATAATATTCTTGCATTATATCATATTTATAATGTTTAATTTTCTAATCAATGCTTAAATGTTTAATTAATTTAATTTTTTTAACAACTTCTATTAGCAACCCATTTTTATGTAATGAAGGCAACTTTGTGGAAGTTTCAAATTCATGAAAGGCTATATAAGCTTTGTCAACAAAAATGTGTTGAATGTTTAATAGCACTGACAAAATTAATTAGGCCTAGGGTATTTTCATTGCATACTTTACAATGTCTTTTTGTTTTTTCTAAGGGGTGGAATTCTAGTGAAAAAATGTGTTTAAATATACCCACATCATGGTTTATGAAGGTTAAATCTATATTGGGCATATCTACATAATACGTTCATGGGAAAATGAATATTTTACATAATGCTTTTATAAGAAATGAATGATAGTACAATTCGCAGATTGGCCATGAGTTGAGCTAGAAATTTTAGCCTACATTTGCAAGCGATCAACTCATTTAACCCACGAGTCAATTTAGGCCAAGTCAAGTTAGCCTACTGGGCTTGCTTGCACAACTCTAATCGCCAATAAGTAGAATATGCATGAGAGCTATTGCCAGCAGCCCATCTTTCGCAATTATTATTGTTATTATTATTATTATTAGTATTAGTATTATTTTTTTTTGAAGGGGGTGTGTGGTGGTGGTGGGTGTTTGAGGGGAAAAAAGTCAACAAACAATCAATATAATAAAATAAATTTCAATGAATAAAAAGTAATTCCTGTGCAATGTAATGTCCAATTTCCGTTTATGATAAAAAGACAATGCCATATGTCCACATATACTATTTAGTATATACATAAAATATGGCCTGCTTGAGCAATTCAAGTTTCCACGTTCTGGCATGAGCTCATGTGAAGCACAGATCAAGGAAAGGAGCAACACCATATCGATCTAAATTACATCCAAGGAATAGAAATATACAAAGCATGGATCAATGGTGTATGTGTATATATATATGTATATATATATATGTGTGTATATTTATATATATGAATTCTTTATTTTCAACTGATGTATTTAACCTTAAAGGGACAGTCCACATGTCTAGCAAGGTCAGTAACTGCATGACAATATGCTTCACGCTAGCCCATATTGAAAATGAAAAAAGAAAAAGGGGTGAAAAGAAAGGAAGCCGACCTGTCGAGTATATACCCAAAGTCCAACACTACATTAGCAATTTCGTAATTCGGCCAATGTGAAATATGTACATTTATATCTTGTGAGAAGAATATGAGAAAAAGTAAGTACCTTCAAGGCCTATCGCCTAATACATGAATTTTTCAGCAAAATGTTGTTTATTGCTTGAGCCATTATTAAGCATATTGAAAGTCAAATACTCCCAGTATGCAATAGCAAATTTGGATCAAGTAGAATAACTAGTACGAATTTACAATCCATGAAGAAGCTCAATCCATGCCTTGTTATAAGACTTGGATAATAGGACATGATTCACGTGGAGATGCACATCACCCTACTATCCACAATTCAATGTCAACAAGTGCTCCATCATCTAACAATTTCACGTGTTGGCTATTTGACAAGAATTCTCTTACACGGTCAAGCGCAGGAATTGTCGTAAATCGAAGCCTACTATCAATGTAAAGGTCAAAAGTGTGAAGTAACAAAATTCTAGGCATTATTTTCTTTTGTTGCCTAAAGAATATGAAAAAAAAAAAGAAAGAAAGAAAGAAAGAAAATAAGTCATATTTTACCAGCCAACATCCAGCTACAACAATTCAACACCGATTGGAGATTGTTATTATGAATGAAGATGGAACTGAGTCAGGAAATTAAAATAATAAGTGGCCCTTCGGAATCGTCACCGATGATGTTCGAGCAATCTAAGCTGCTCGTAATTTTTGAGAAGTCCCAATGATGGTCCAGTTGAGAAAAGTAATCTAGGAATATAGGACAATTCCAAGAAAAAGAATTAAGCTGAATGGCTTATGGAAAATACAACATTATATGAATGTATATAATTGAAAGTTATGCTAAGATGCAATCCAAGGTCTATTATGCGCAGGGTGATATATGTCTCCATCTTCTCTTTTGTATCTACTTCACTAGAAGAAAAGTGACCAAGGAATACTGTTGAAGTCCATGGCAGCATACACACGCACATATATATATATATATATATATATTAAAAGCAATGCCAGTCATGTGAATGCTCAATACAAAGTTTCATGGTTTGCTTAGTTTAAAACATGTTGTATATATATTCGAACCTAATATCCAGAGGATGGGTGATTTTTGTCCAGGTTCATTGTCCATTGTGAAAAACTTTGTCGTCAATTGATAACACGGAACAAGCCGCCCAACGCCATTGTTATTATGGTTTGCAAGTAATAACCGTCTGATAACTCTTATATTAAATACACTTTTCATAGTGATTTTATAGTATTGTCCTTATAATTTTTTGTTGTTTTTAAAGAAATCATACTGAATTAAGTAAAATTTTGATTTTAAAGTTTAAACGTGTTCTTGAATTGAAAACGAAGCAAAGGACTTAAGTTTCATCCAATTCGGAGTTCAAATGAATAAGTTATAATATTTTGAAATTATATAACTATATCCCTCAACTATGTCATACAATAGGAGAAAGTAATAATTTTTAGTCAAAAAGTTACACAACATGAGAACATAAGCATGTCCTCAAGCTGTGTCTCACCCAAAGTGATTTTAGAACCTAAAATCAGTTAGTTACATTACTTGATCCAACAAAGTTTTTCAAGGCATGTTTAAGCTTTGTTGGCCTAAAAATGACTAAAGATAAGCGTTACTAGAAGAATAAGCCTTTTAATAAGAGTTGTGCGTTCTTTATTTTTTATTAAGCCTTATAGGCTTATATAAGCCCATCTCTAAAGCCTAAATCCATAAGAAAAGAAGGGATTAATATAAGCCATTCAATCATCAGGAGTAATCTAACAATTACTAGCAATAATAGATCTCAAGTATTCATCTCAAAATGATCTTATAGTTAAGATTAACTTTCAAAATCTATAGATAAGAGGCTAATCCTCTCATTTGACATGCATTCTACTCTTTACAAGGTTTAAGACAAACACGAAGCTTTACTAAAGTCTCTTCAAAGAAAATCAAACAACAAATTATTTTAGATTAGATAAAATAATCATTAGATCTACTCATTGCAACCTTCTATTACCTACATATTATGAGACATCAAATTCACCTATTCCTCCTCTCATAAATCTCTCTATCGTATCCATCCACGTGTCATTAAATTAAGTGATCTCTAAAATTAACCTACATGTGCATTATACATGATTGATCAGCTATAGCAAATCCATGAAAAAATTATTTTTGTTATTGAATCACCCCAATTATATACTAAATATATTTTTCCATTTTAAACCAGCAAATTTGAAGTCATCAAGTTAATGGTTGAAAAACAAGATGGTAAGTTTTGGCAACTCCCTGATCATTCCAAAAATTTCAAATAATTTTGAGAACCGAGTTTTCCTTACATGTAGTTTAATCATACCAATATATTAGGTAAGTTTGTTCCACATACATGATGAATTCTTTAATTATACAAAGATATTTATCATGTGCATTTGGAGTAATTATATTAGCTCCACATATCATATAAAGTTACTTCCAAAAACCATAACCATATGGTACCAACCAATGTTAATAGTAGTTTGAACTTTTCAATAATATCCAGACTTAGTAATAATATTACCAAAACAAGAAAAAAAAGAAAAGAAAATATAATCATATATAAAAATACTATATAAAATGTATTGGTAATATTTATTAACAAAGCAAACCATATACATTATTTACAAACCAAGATATGATGGAGTAGGTTTTTGTCATTGTATACCAATAGCACTTACAGCTCGTTCACTTTATGGAATAGAATAAGAGGAAATGGAATTGAAATTCCATAAGGAATGGAATAAAGGTATAATACATATTACTTTATTTAATTAAATTTATAAACAATTTAAGAATAGACACATGTTAGATATTTCTCATGGATTTTGATGATAATAAAAAGAGAGAAGAATTCTAATGAATTAACAAGTATGTAGGAATTCAAAAAGTTTAAAATTGCAAATTAAGGTGCATTCAGAATCTTGTTCAAAAGGTTTGAATTGATTGGATATAAACTAGTCTAAAAATCTTTTAAAAAGTTTTTTAGAAACTTTTATAAGAAAAATTGATATAGTACTTCAAAAGCTTATTTAAAAACTTCAAAAACAAAAGGTTGATATTCTTCAGAAACTTGTTCAAAATGTGAATCTGGAAGTATGATGTTGAAAATAGCTTTAAACCATATTTGAATTAATCAAGCCTTAGCTCTACTAGATTGGGTATATTAGGAAAATAGAATTAATCCCATTTCACTTAAGATTGAATTAAGATCCATAGGGATTTATTTTTTAAGCAAAAATATATTTGGATAAATTAAGATATGCACAAGAATTGATAAGGATAAGGTGGATTCGGATTTTGTAAAGTTTCAAATTTTTAAACATAAGGCTTATCCAGAAGTTGTTAACAAAAGCATATCTTTTCAATTCAAATCAGAAGCTTATCTCATAGTTACTGATTAAAGTTCATCTAATCTAAACAAATTAAGGAAAGTTGTTTTGAAATTCAAATGATTGAGATCTTCTCAAAACTATCTAAGGAATTATCTTAAATAACTAATAGTTGGATAAAAGATAATCTTTAGATTTTTAGCCGTTAGAAGATTTCAATATAAAAGAGAAAGGATTCAAAACATTAAACATAACTCTAAAGAAAAAATTTCATTGCACAAAAAATCATGATCAAAGCATACCTACTGAAAAAGTCGTGGAAGGTTCTTCAAATACTTCTTCAAAAAAATTCCACCAAAGAAAACATTACAACATTCATTGTTTTCTCTTTAAAGCGAAATTGTTTGAGTTTTTTACTTTTGTTCTCTCTTGTAATTTATAATTCTTATTTTATTGTTTGAGTGTTAAGATAAGTATATATGTATTCTATAGATCTGTATTAGCCTAGATTATTGAAAGGTTAAATAGGCAGAGCAAAGTGTTATAAAGTCCATATGTAATAAGTGCTTGTAATTTTTGTGATTTGATTTAGTAGATCAAATAGAATGACACAGGTGAAGTAGACTAGATCCCCAGCAGTGAAGCTAGAAGAGAGCAATAAGCAGAAGGCCGAAAGCCAAAGCTCTATAAAATATCTGCTTAATATTCTCATTCCCTACTCTTTTAATTTGCTTTATTAATTGTTGTGTGTTAGATTATTAAATTATCACTATTTACCGTTATAATTTGTCAAGAAGAGTAATTTTATTATATCGAAAAAGTTTTCAAAAGTTTAAAAATATCAATTCACCCTTTCTTTTGATATTTTATACGGGACCAATAATTGGTATCAGATCCTCGCTCTAATATCTTCTAGAGTTTAAGATCATAGATGAACCGAGTGGTAGTTTAACAATTCAACCTGGTAAGGCACTATTTTTTTATGGAACTAACTTTCCCTATTGAAATTTCAAGATGGGGGCTTATGTGAAGGCATCAGATTATGAGACTTGGCAAATCATTTCTATAGGAGATTTCAAAGTTTCAACTGTTATCACAACAAATGATGATATCACCAAAGCCAAACTCAATTCAAAGGCTAAGAATCTTTTGTTGAGTACTATTACATGATCAGAATTTTATTTGATTGCTTCTTATGAAACAACTAAAGACATTTGGGATACTTTGCTGCAAACCTATAAAGGCACAAAAACAATCAAGGACATAAAAATGAACTTACTAGTTCAACAATATAAAACTGTTCAAATTCTCCTTAGTGAAGAAATGAAGGACTCTTTTAGTAGATTCACTGCTATAACTAATGAATTGTCTTCTCTTAGCTAAATAATTAGTGATGCAAATATTGTACGTAAGATGCTAAAGATTATTTCCAAAATTTAGAATGCAAAGAAAACTACCATAGAAGAAGCTTGTCATCTAAAGACATTAACCCTAAGTTAATTGCGTAGTAAGCTCATGGCATATGAGACTGATTTTCTCAAATTAGAAAGTACTTTAGAGGATATGAAAAAAAAAGGCTATTTCATTTAAGGCCAAAGAAGTAGAAGCTAATTCAAACAATGATGATCCATCTGATGATGATGATGACGATGAAGAGGTCATACGGTTAGCAAGACGTTTGAACAAATTGCTTAAGAAAAGAGGTAAAAAATCATATAGTTCTAATAATTTTAAATATAACAAGAATCGAAATGATGCAGGAAATGTTATTAAAGAAAAGAAGGAAGTTATTTATTACGAATGCAAAAAGACTAGGTACATTAAGTACGAATGTCTACTATTCTTGAAAAAGGTCTGTAATTACAAAAAGAAATGAAAAGGCTTACTAGCAACATGGAGAGATTTGGATGACTCAGAATTTGAGTGAGAAGGTTTGGATGATAAAGTTGATGAAGCAAATTTATGTTTGATGGCACGTTCTGAAGTAAGTTCTAAATCTGAATCTGAATCTGATAAAGATTATATACCTAATGATCTCTGTGCTAAAATCAATAAATTATTAAAAGCACTTTCAAAAGCCAATGATAAAATTTTAAAAGTTGAAAATGAAAATGAAGCTTTGAAGAATGAAAAACAAGCTCTCGTTCGAACAAACATGTTTTTGGTTGATGAAAACAATTTTTTGAATAATGATTTTGAAGATTTACATGTTGCAAGAGAAGCTTTAGTAAATAAAAATCTTATTTTGAAAGAAGAGATCAAAAGTTTGAAAAATCGTATGGAAGATTTATCTAAGTCAATAAAAAACACATTTCAAAAGTTTGATGAAAGTAATAAAAAACTTCAAATGCTTATTTCCAGTCAACAAGTAGATAATTCTAAATTTAGATTGGGTTTTGAAAGTGGACAATCATCTAAAACGAAGAGAGAAAAGTGTTTGTCAAATCAAAAAGTGAAAATCAAGAAACATTCAAAGAAAAGGATAAAGGAAAAACACTTGAACCTATCACAAAGTACAACAGACAGTATTCTCAAAACAAAGATAAGTATCATTTCAAAAGGTACAACAGAAGGTTGCATACAGAGTATGTTAGAGACTACCTAAAGCAAAACCAAAAGCGTAAGATAAATAATAGGTATAATTATTCTTCTCCCTATGCATGTTTCTTTTGTAACAAGTTGGGTTATATTGAAAAGTATTGCTTTTATAAAAATTGCAAGCTCGGTAAAAACCAAGTAAATGCAAATAATATCAGAAGCTTAAATTTTAAAGGATCTAAGCTTTGTCTAGGTTCCTAAGTATGTCTAATCATCCTTTTAGTAATTGTAAGTCATAAGGCAAAATTTAATTGAAGGTAATTCTTAATCAATAATGTCTCATTGGAAATGAAAGTATGGAATGAATGGTATTCTTATTCTATTTTTATTTTGCTCTTCGAGTTTTATATACATATTCTACTTCATTATTGATAATAAATAATTAGTTTCATTTTAAGGGAGAGCTCTTTTTTTAAAATATGTTTTTATTAGGAGAGAAAGAAAGATGTTGAAATTGGTTTCTTTATAAGAAAAACATGGCATCGATCTATTTTATTAAAGAGGAGAAGAGTTATCATATATTTTTCCTTTATAAAAATTGGTTATGTTTTCACAAGAAAAAGAGGAAGAAAAGTTTTTAGAAACTTTGTCATAAAAATATATGATTATTTTTTTATGATGACAAAAAGGGGGAAAAACACCAAAAATAATTAAGTACTAAACATAAGCAAACAAATCTAATAACATAACAATTTGAACAGTATATCATTATTGTTGAATATGTATGTATGTTTTGTTATCATAAAAAAGGGGGAGGATGTTAGATATTTTTCATGGATTTTAATTATAACAAAAAGAGAGAAGAATACTAATGAATTAACAAGTGTGCAAATATTCAAAAAGTTTAAAATTACAAATTGAGGTGTATTCAGAAGATTTGAATTGATTTTATATAAACTAGTCTAAAAATCTTTCAACAAGTATTTTAAAACCTTTTATAAGAAAAATTGGTATAGCACTTCAAAAGCTTCAAAAACAAAAGGTTAATATCCTTCAAAAGCTTGTTCAGAAAGTAAATTTAGAATTATGATGTTGAAAATAGTTTTTAATCATATTCGAATTAATCAAACATTAACTCTACTAGATTGGATGCATTAGGAAAATACAATTAATCCCGTTTCACTCAAAATGGAATTAAAATCCTTAGGGATTCATTTTTAAAGCAAAAATATATTTTAATAAATTAAGATATACACAAGAATGGATAAAAATAAGATTAATTTAGATTTTATAAAGTTTCAAATTTTTTAACATAAGGCTTATCCGGAAGTTCCTAACAAAAGCAAGATCTTTTTAATTCAAATCAAAAGCTTATCTAATGGTTACGAATTGAAATTTATCTGATCTAAACAAATTAAGGAAATTTTTTTTAAAATTCAAATGGATAAGATCTTCTCAAAACTATCTAAGAAATTATATTAAATTACTAACGATTGAATAAAAGATAATTTTCAAATTTTTAGTCGTTTGGAAGATTTCAATATAAAAGGGAAAGGATTCAAAACGTTACACAAAACTCTAAAGAAAAAATTTCGTTGCATGAAAAATCATGATCGAAGTATACCTTCTAAAAAAGTCATAGAAGGTTCTTTAAATACTTTTTTGAAAAGTTCCATCGAAGCAAACATTACAACATTCATTGTTTTTTCTTTAAAGCGAAATTATTTGAGTTTTATACTTTTGTTCTCACTTATAATTTGTAATTATTATTTTATTGTTTGAGTGTTGAGACAAATATATTTATATTCTGTAGATCTGTATTAGCCTAGATTGTTAAGAGGCTAAATAGATAAAGCAAAGTGTTATAAAGTCCATATGCGATAAGTGCTTGTAATTTTTATAATTTAATTTAGTAAATCAAATGGAACGGTACTTGTAAAGTAGATTGAGTCTACAACAATGAAGCTAAAGGAGAGCAGTAAGCAGAAGGCTGAAACTCTATAAAATATCTATTTGATATTCTCCTTCTCTACTCTTTTAATTTGCTTTATCAATTATTATGTACTAAATTATTAAATTACCATTGTTCACCATTATATGTTTGTTAAGATGGGTAATTTTATTATATCGAAAAAGTTTTCAAAAGTTTAAAGATATCAATTCATTTGCCCTTTTGATATCTTATATCGAACCAATATTTAACTTTAATGATTAAATTATATTGGATCCATTTTATTTATCAATTATTCCTAAAGTAATGAATAGTGGTAGTAGTTAGTAACGGTGGTTAGTGGTAGCAATAGCAGTAGCGACAGTGGCAGTAGTGATAATAACGATAACGACAACGGTTGTGGTTGATGGAAGCAAATGGCTATGATGTTTAGTAGTAGCGATAGTAGTAACAATAGTAGTACAATGGTAGTCGCAACGGTAATAGTTGGTAGCGGTAATAATAGTGATAGCGATAACGATAGCTACTATAATTAATAACAGTAAGAGTGATGGCAGCTACAGCAGCAGCAACAACAACAGTAGCAGTGGTGGCAACGAGTAGTGGCAATAGTTGTAATGGTAGAAGCAACGGTTATGTGTGGCGACAACAATGATGGCGATAGTTACGATAGTCTGTAGTGATAATAGCGACAACAGTAGCAATGGATAATAGTGACTACAATGACAGGAATAGTACACGATAGTGTTGGCGATAGCAACGGTAATCAATAGTGATAATAATGACTATGGTAATGATAACGGTAATGATTATAGTAAGAAATCGTGATTCTTTAATTAAATTAAAAAAATCCCCATTACTTGATTTCAAATAATAAAATTGAATTCCTACAAAATTATGATTTCTATAACAAAAAACCAAATAAACGTCGGACTAAGGAATAAAAAGAGAATAAAATTCGAATTTCGTGAAGTGAATAGTCCATTAAAAGCTCAAGTAAGTCATCAAAACACCGTATCCCACACCTCAAACTGCATTTCCAATGGAACCGAGGCCCTATGTCATATAAGCAAACAATAATTCAGCAAAAATTGAGGGCCTATACCACAAGGACAGGTTTTTTTCTCTTCTTTCTTTTTTTTTTTGTTTTTTTATAGGAACAACAGGAACACAATAATTTGACCAGCACTTGTGACTTTCAGGATTGAGCCCAAAAAATAAATAAATAAATAAAGAAAAAAAAAGTCAAACCACATGGACTATCTAAACTTAACAGTTAATCATCAACCAACCAAACCAACCACTTCTGCAGAAATTTTTTCCAACTGTTCTAAAGCACTTCACAGGAAATGCTATTGATATATGGTATATACAATTGTAACGTTTGCAATTCAATTGCAAGCTTTATGGCAGCTTCTTTTGCAGTTTTCCAACTCCGATGTGCTCAGCTTGTTTCTCTTGCACTTTTGGCTGCTGCCTCTCGAGATTTTGCATGGTTCTGGCGTTTATAAGTTGATTTGAGCAGTTATAAATCAGGGGTAGCAAAGTGCTCAAAGCAACCAGCATTTGAAAACAAAAGGCATCAAGATCAAAGTTTGCGAAACATACCTATGATATTCAAATCTAACTGCAGAATTATTAACTCCGGCAAAATGTAAAAACTGCATCTTGTTTTTAGCCTAAAAATAGGATCTATGTTTTCACCATCTGCAGTTCAGAGAGCAACTTCTAACAAACTAATAATAATGTCTTTCATCAAAGGCAGCCACTTACTATCTGTTGGCCCAGATCATGGTTCTTATACACCAACAAAACCATTTAAATATTGTCCTACTCTAAGTACCACCACCTTCCTATATCTTCATTCAGTTCATTGCCATAACCATAGCATGGCTTATAAGCCAAGTCTAATTGCATATTACAGTTATTTGTCGAACTTAGAATTGTATTTCAGGGTATAGATGAAGAAACTCAAATGAAAGAGACTATGACATTTTATACCTTTCAATATAACATACAATAGAAATATATTAGTACACAATGAACATTTGCATGCATAGACCAGCTTGTATGATTTTGGACTCTAAAAACAAGTCAGTTCACTGTAAAAATAGCCATATATGCACAAACAAGTCAAACAATCTCAACACAAGATACTTTCCACAATTATTTCCATCCTAGTAAAAAACATTGTTTCCCTTCACACAACAGCTCAGATTCAACTTCAATAACCTGCCTTATAGTTTTAGTAATTTATGCTAAAATTTGAACGGAGAAATAAAATAAATAAAGGAATACTGGTTGAATAGTTGCAACATTAGCTAGTATTGTTTAATTTGCTGATTCCAGGATATGAATGCAGAACTAAGCCAAAACCTAAGAAGAACAGGGGGAAGATTCCAGCTGACCAGTCTACCTAACTGAGCTTACAAGTGTTAAAACTTCTGAATTTCCCCCAAAAAGATAAAACCTCTGCAAATGCAAAAACCTATTGTTTTTTCACTTAATGTCATGGAACATGTTATAATTCAAAAACTTTAACAAAAATCATAAACTAAACACAAATGCAGCTTGACAAGGCCTACACCACAAGAAGAGAACCAATGACTGCAAATAAGGAAATGCAACAAACGACAGGACCTCAATGATGGATTATTGATAGTTATAACAAAGCATAAGGCACCCTTAGCAATTGAACAAAGATAGTTCATTGAATCATATCACCCTTAAATCAAAAAATTCTTAAAGAAAAGATTTCAATAACTTGTTGATCCCCTCTTCAGAATTTATCATTCTTGCTCAACCATTTCTCAGTATTGTCATCCATAAATTATCAAGAAATAATTGACAAAGCCATCAGGACAGTATTTTGACCAATGAAACACAAACACTTGCAAATCCAAAATCCGCACACATTCAAAGGAATAATCACATGATGGGTATCAAAAAATTGAAAGCAAAATACATATATATAGTAAAACAACTCTACCTTTGAAAATGAGAAGAAGTTGAAAATTTGGTGATTGAAGGTCAGTGGTTGGCACTTGGGTGACCTTCCTTTTTCGTCTGCAGCTGTGTGCTTCAGTAAAAGATGGGGAGCTTCGATCACTTCTGATATGAGTGTCATGAGAGAGATAGGGAAGATGATGAAGTGCAGGTTACGGTTTTTTTTCTTTGATTGTGCGAGTCAAATGACGTGAGAGAGAGAGGAGAGAAACAATGCTTTTTTCCTTTCAATAGATACGTAGATGTTTAATGAGAAGTATAATGTGTAATATTCCAACTTCTATGAGGTTATTTTAGGGAGAAAGAAAAGAATTAAGTTGCCGGATTGCAATTCACAGGTCAAAATAAAAAATGGCAATTCAGCATTTCAAGTAATAGCAATTCCATAAGGAATAAAAGGGGAATTGATATCAGGGCAAAGTGAACAGGCCATAATACTTCTAATCAATGGCAATACATCTTTTTACACCAACTCTATCATATATCACTACCCTGGAAAGTAAAATTCATCCAGCAGCAATCACTAACTGAGTCCCTCCGTTGCATAAATTTAACTCTAAACCAGCAACAATTCTCCCTCAATGCCAAGGCCAATCCTTTTCCAAAATGTGCTCCTGAAAATCACTTGTATCCTCCAGAGATATCTGGTGATTTCATACACTATCAATAACAAGAACGCTTGTCTTGGTCACCAACGGAGAGAAGAGGCCTGAGGGCAATAGAACTTGCTGCCAATAAAAACTCTCAATACACGAATTCAACAAGTTCCATGTGCTTCCAAAAGAAATATAGGAATGGCTGCTGAAGCAAACAAAGACTAAGTTATAACTATAACTTGCAAATTTTACTGCATCAATAGCAATAAAAAATGGATTAACAGCTTAACACTAGAAACATGGTCAAAGGACAAGCTTTCAGCACAATAGCTCTCATGTTGAGCACATAACTCCTGCACAATTTAAAGGGTAGAAGTTCTATTTCTAATTCATTCATATACGTCGATGCATAAATGTAAAAATGACATGGTTAATTATACAGCATTGGATAATAAGCTCAAATGACTGAAAAGATCAGACTAGAACCCAGAGGATGCCTTCCCCAGTCATTAAAAGATGGCTTTAGATAATTCATTTCAACACCACTCTTTTCTCCCTCATTTCGCATTTAGCTATGTGCTCTGAACACGTCTACTAAAGCATCAAGATGGTGCAAAACTAAGTTGTAGCCAGTTGTTGTAGATAGAAAGAGATCCTGCTGAGAAACATTTGCTGCATAGTAGTTCTAATAATCAGATTTCATTGACACTGAAAGAATGAACTTCTGAAGTTTCTCAATTTGGGGGAAAAAAAGGTAATGTAGAAATTTATGAACCATGTCAAGAAACATGCAAATGCCAAATATAAAGAATGCATTGATATGAATAGCAAGAAAATCCTTGATGTAAAATGCATTTGCCATTCAGGAGTTCCACATTTCTTGAATCAGGTATTGAACATTTTTACATTTCATCAAGTCTCAGTCTCAGCACACTATTAACCTCCAAGGCATCTGGTTATAAAGTGGAGAAAAACTTGCTCAAGAAGTTTTCTTTGGGAAAACATGTCATAATAGTGCATTCGAATCAAGGGAAAATGTGTTGCTCTCCAGCTTCCAATCCTACCAGAAGCTTTCTAAAAGAAATGTAGCTTAGATAATTTCCACAGCAGCCAAATCAAGAAACATGACTAACCTCTTTTACAAATTTTCTTTAAAGATCCTACTTTGTTCCTAGGAAATCAGGCCTACTTAGCAAAGGATGCCGTATCAAATAGCAAAAATTAAAGACTTTCGCATTTCTAAAATAACAGGAAAACCTCTTCATATGTACATACAGATACTCCTGAAATCTTTATGCCAGAAATGAGAATCCAGTAAATTCCTTCTTGAGTAACCATTAATGTCAGAGGAAGGGGAAAAAAAACTTCTTCAAATTGCTAAATTCAAATATCAAAATTGGGACATCATCAATAAGCAAGAAAGGAGCAATATAACTCACCAATGCACAAATTGGATTAAAACATTGCATGAGCAATTGAGGACATTGATGATGAGTTACCTCACTCTATGCATCAGAATCAAGTTCCCACCAAGCAACAGATTCTTCTTCATGCACAGATTCATCATCTGTTGCACCATCCATTCCCTCCTTATCCACATCCTCGTTTCCTGCATCAACTTCAACATAGAAATCATATATTTTCTTCTCCACCTCAGGGTTGTACGTCCATTCCAACCTTTTTAAAATATCACGGTCTCTCCATCGTCCCACAACTGATACAGCTTCCTTCTTAGCCTTTCCCATTAAGATGTCAGTCCATGAATATCCTACATCCGCTGTCCGTTTCAAAGCTCCATCACCAATATCCCCTACGACTACTGTTTTGAGACACCTCAATCTAGCTTCCTTCAAAACATCCACAAAATCTGAATCATCCGAAACAAGAACCAAACAATCGGCTCTCCTCTTATCCATCATATCCACCATATGATTCCTCAACGCAACGTCTGCTGCTTGAGGCTTGTCAGCTACTCTCTTAACCCAAAACCCAGCTCGCTTCAATTCATCTGCTAAACCATACCCCACCTTCGGTGTCGAAATATCCCTCGCTGCATTCCTATACTTCTCCATCTTCATTGAGTACTTCCCCACCAATTTCACCCTCCTTGAACCCGTTGCAGACTCAATCTGACTCAATCTCTTCTTATGCTCGCGCTCATGAATTTGCTTAAAATGATGAACGAGTTTCTCATTCAAATAAAACTTCCTCCCACAAACTCGACATAAATGAGGCTCGGCCGGCTTAACAACCCCCTTATTCTCCAACTGATTCAATAGCTTCCTCTCTTTCCTTTGTTCCCTAACAACTAAAGGCACATATCTAAATGCATGATGGTTTGCATAAGCCACCATATACCGAACAACACCGTAAGAAGACACCGACTTTTGAAGCTTGGTGGCAGCCTCAAATGGAGGGACTGATTTTGGGGGCTTATTGTCTAAATCCCAAAAGATGGCAACATTCTTTCGGTCAATTTTCGGTAGACCCGAATTCGAAGACTTGTCCAAGTAATCGTTACTTAGTTGAGAACCAGAATGAATAGTTCTAACCAAAACCCAACATGGGTATTTCAAGGTACAGACTTCTCCGTATGAATTAAAGTTTCCGAGAAAATTAACCATTACCCAGAATTTTGTTCTGTCCCTAATTATCAGTCATATAGTACAAACATGTAGCTTTACATTAAACAATTGACAACACATGAAAACTGAAAAGCCTCATAAACAGGGAGAAAGAACGTAGCTTGAACGCCGTAGACTTTAACCCCAGAAGTAAATAGCTATTTTAAGGTCCTCACGTACCTTGTGCCGGCACCTAAAACAGATGAAAGGTGATGATGAGCGAACTAACGGGAGCTTAGTTCCACTAATGCTCTCGGTTTATGTGTAAATAGGATTAAGGGTTTGCTTATGTTCTATTCTATTAGGTTGTGTTGTTACGCCGCGATTTTATTATGGGTGGTGAGGCCGACTCTCGCTTTTACTGAAGCGATATGAACCACTCCATGCACTCACGATTTATTTAGGACATAAATTGATACATACCCTTACACTCTCGATATAATAGTCTTCAACAAGGGACAGGTACTAGCTTTTTTTTTTTATTCGAATCATTAACTTTTTTTTCCCCCTATCTGAGTTCTCAAGATTTTGAAAACATTTGATTTGATTTGTTTCGTTGACACTATTACAACTTCAATCAAATGTTGACATGTACAATTTCCAAATTGCTGCACTGTAATTAATCTAACAAAGTATTCTTGTTATATGTATTTGATTCTATTATACGATAAAAATATGTAAAAAAAAAAAAGGAAGATTAAGCTAGTAAATCCACCAAAATGTAAAACTTACTCAAACCTATGTGATTTGATAGATGTTGGATGGATATTAAAAATCGTAAATAGGTTCCAATTCCAATTTTTCAATACATCATATAACATCTCTCCCATGAATAAGAGATTTGCAAAGAAAGTAAATATAATTCATAGAGATTTTATATGGGAGTCTACTCTTAAAGTAAGGAAGATCCTTGGATTAGTTAGAAAAAATTAAAGAAGCAAGGAAGAGTAGTGAGTTAGGACTAATGGACATAAAGAAGAGAAATCAAGTGAATTTTGTAAACTTGGCTTGGCAACTAAAACAAAAGAAAGTTCTTTAGATACGTTTGATACAGGAAACATGTACGATAAATCAAGAGCACAAAATAGGGAAAACTAGATCACAATTTTATAAGGAAATTCATAAAGCAGTATACTGGATTGAGGACAAGCACACATGATCTTGAAAAACAGAGAGAGTATAAAGTTTTGGACAAACAAGTGGAAGGATGGAGTGAAAGTCTAAGAATGGCTATTTAGGCCACTGCATAAGTTTGACATGAATTTAAAGATTTGCCAAGTGTATGATAACATTTCCAGATGAAAGGAAGAGGTGATAGGATATTCCTTGGATAAAAACATAAAACAAAAGCTTGGTTACCTAGTGCTTTAGGTAGATCATGAGGAAGATGACTTGTTGTGACGGCCCAATACTATAGATGGGGAAATCTTCACTAAATCAGCATATTCTAGACTAATGGCTAAAAAGGAAAATCCGTAGAAGAGATGAAGATTGGGACTAGATATGAAAACTACCTATAGCCCCTAAAAATTAAATTATGGTATCATGAATTTTAATGAAAGGACTAGCAATAGGAGATAACTTACAAAGAAAGTGAATGCATAATGATGGGAGATGCACGCTTTGTCATGTTGCAAAAGAATCGCCTTAGCATATCTTCTTGAATTTTAGGTAGAGTAGATAGTTGTAGGAAAGGTTAAGAATCTCCCTTAATATGGTGAAGTATTCTTTTGAAGAGTTGAAGAACTAGATAAAAACTAATTATTGAAGAAAGAAAGTTAACTGGAAAGAGATAAGTGCACCAAATTGTATCTGAATTATATTTGCTCTTAGGGAAATCTAGATAGAAACAAATAGGCAAATTTTTAGGCCATTGCATGATGCAAGGGAATAGGTAGACCATGTCCAGAAATAGGCGAATGAATGGTAAGTGAGAAATAGAAAGGAAAGGTTATAGCTAGGAAATTCCCAAGCTTTACTTAAGGGGCTACAGACTGTAGAAGGATGGATAAAGATAAATTGTGATGTTGCATTTACGAAAATAGGGAAGAAAGTAGGGATTGAAGTGCTAGCCCAAGATCATAATAGACTAGTGTTGTAGAGCTTTCATATACAATATAATAACCTGATCCCATTAGAGGTAAAGATATGAGCTATAAAACATAAGTTGAAGTTGGCATATAGCAAGGATACATGAAGTGATCTATAAAGTAGGCTGACAACAGGCGATCGATTAGGTCAAGAATAATAATTTAGACATGGATAGATGTTATAGATTTTTGAAGGATTATTAGCAAGCACATAACAACCTATTTGATTTCATGATTTGTAAGGTAAATCGGGAGAGGAATGAAGCCGCAAATTGCATTGCAAAGAAGAGACTGCAACATCATTTTCCTATGTTTTTCGTAGATTCTATTCCAATTTTTCTGTTTGATTTTTGTTTTAGTTCTTTAAACCATACTACTTTATTGTCGTTACATGTGGTTGATTAAGGAACTTCTTCTTATGGACATAGATGATATATGTAGATGTTTTTCCTTTTTCTTTTTTTATTGAAGTCTTTAATTTCCCTAAAAAAATCTATAACATATCCATATCTTATACTTATTGTTTATACTCTTAGATATATAAGGTACAGATTACAAGGGAGCTGGTAGCCACCTTATAAAATAATAATTTTGTATATAACAAAATTTAATATAATAATTCTACATATGTCAAAGGCCTAAGCCCATTTGTGAAGTAAAAATCTTAAAGCATACTACAACATTCATTTATTTGCACCTTCTCAATCTAGTCTCAAAGTACTACTATTTATCCTATTCTCTCAACTCTCATTTCCTTTGCCATTTCTCATTTTCTTTTATCATTGCTGAACTTCTCTTGATTTGGGGCAATCTAAACAATTTTTTTTTCTCATATTCCTTTATTATAAGTTAAGGTTTTAACATTTTTACCATTTCGAATGTTCATTACTAATCTATTATTGGACTAAGTTAACTTATTTCTAAATAGATTTGTAGTAAATTCTATTGGGTGCATTAGCAAACTTTCTTTTCAAAGAACTATCCAAATATTTGTGCAACCTTAATCTAAGTCTTATTAATATGTTAATTGTTAAATCAATTTAAATTTAGAAGGCCAGTTGTTTATTTAATCAGTAATGATACTTAAGAGGGACATATTAATTTTTTTAAGATTCATTATAATCTCAAAATAGTGAATAGTTACTGTTTTTGTTAAGTTGAAAGGTTCTTTATTTAATTTTGATGAGATGAAACAATGTTAAATTAAACAAATTATTCATTGAGATCAAACTCAATTGGCATTTATTGAATTGTTCAAGTTACGAAGTAATTTGTCTGTTTAAACTTGAGTTTCAATTCGAATATAAAAATCAAGTTGTGCCGTGGAATTGTTTTAGACAATTATTTTACAAGTATATACCTATTCTATGGCTAACAATAAAGTCATTATTATCTGGATGATAGTAAGGCTGATTCTCACCATTTGAAGAGTTGGTGACATCTAGATTGTGAGGTAGCCAAGGTCCAAATGGTAGCTAATAATCTATTAGTAGTAAAAGTTTTTAAGCTACTATATAAGCAATGGCTTAAAACTATCTAAACGGCATGATAGTTGTTCATCTATCATCTAAACTGTTCCTTACTTACCATTTATATGGTAGCAAAAACTAGCTCTTACGTTCATTTTCTTGCAAATTTTTAGATGTAGATGCTATCAACTATGAATACATAGCTTGGGTTACATTTAAGTACTAAAAGGAGCTCTTAGTTGCGAACTAGCAACTTTGTAGTACTTTCATTATAATTATTGTATTTTCTTCATTAATTTGTAATCTATGGTATAAGAAATAAGTGTTGTGCCTTATAAGCCAAATTTTGTATTTTTTGTAAAGTGCACTACATATATACTTTCTAATTGGAACTATTCTATAATTCTCTTTTGAAGTTTTGATTGTGGTGATAATAAAAAGTAGTGTGAAGCCCTTAATTAGAAGCAATTGTATGATCATAAAGAATGGAGGACGGTTTGAACTCTACATTTAGGTTTGATCTTTATTCCTTTCTCTCTTTATTTTACTACAACCAATATATCGTTACATTTATTCATTCATTTTTTTATTAATTAATTTTTTAATTAAAATTCACAATTTTTGGAAATTGTAACTAAACCTAATTTACTCCTCTTTAGTTCCTACACTAATTTATTAATAAAATTTCTAATAAGTATCACCTGAGCTTATTCTTAATGAACTTACCTCAAAATTTTTATATGATGAAAAGAGTAACAAAAATTTTACATGCTTAAAGGGATACCCCAATAGGTTCTCTTAGATACAGGTTATAGGGTGGTTCCCATTTTATAAGGTAAGTTCTAGTTACAAATATGAGAACTAGTATTTAGAGGGTAGATACAAATGGGAGTTTATATCTATTCCATCCTAAACTTGCTCACCTTTATCACTTGGGAAGGGTCATGATACCCTAAAAGATTAATTATATAATTAAATCCAATTGTTTTGTATTGCATATGGTATATCCTAACAAGTGTCTTCTATGTTTCGATAAGAAGTTATATTCCTAAAACAAAAGGTGAAAGAAAATAGTTATTTCCTTATGACTATTTGAGGAAATTGTAAATGTATCTTATGAGATATACACTGATTGTTAACTATGATTAAATTTCTTCTTAGAAGTATAAGAAGCCATTGGAGGTTTTGTTCATTGAATTTTATTTTAGGCTAGCATCTAAGTTGGTTGGTTATCATTGAATAGAATAAAAGTTTAATTTAAATCATTAAATGGTGTAAGGAAAGGTAGATCAATGCCTAAGTCTAACCTAGCCAATAGAGTATATGTGTTTTTAACCCATTTTACATATAAGTTGAAGAAGAATTGTATTTATTTATAAATAATTATACCCAAATAAAGTTCTAATATTAGTAATGTAGAATAAAAGGCCAAAAACAAAAAGTTAGACTTAGTCTCGATAACACCCCAATTAGACTAGTAGTTTAAATTGTAAACTTACTTAGGTTAGTATCATTAGAATTTCGAAATTAAGGTTTCGATTTGAGTATTTTAAATCTTTATTTTTATGTATACATTAAGTATATTAAATTTTATCTCACATATATTTTGAGTACATTAAATTTTATACTTTACGTATAGGATATAATAATTTTTATTAGTACCTTACATTATAATCTTTATATAAAAATTTATCTTCCTATGCAATATATAAATTCTCTTATTATAATTCTTATTTTCTTTTTCTACATATATATACTATCCTACTTTCTAGAAGGTTGTAGAATCTACCTAAAAACTTTACCTTAAACCTTACTTTTTTTCTCAACTACAATCATTATTCTTTCTCTCAACATCTATATTTTTTTCTTTCCCCTTACCTGACTTTTCTTTCTCTCATAAACACTCCCTCCCCTTCAATTGTTATCACCAGCCCCACCCCCCTCATAATTACCCCCTCAATTCTTTCCCCTATCTCTATCTCTTTCACATTTCTCCCTACCCTTCTCTCATCCCTCTGTATCTCTTAACCCTACCCCCCCCATCCAATCCCCCTCAATTCACCTTCTCTTCTTCTCTCGTCTTTTCCTTAACTCCAATCCTCATTAAATACAAACCGAACCCACTCGACCTTACTTCCCCTCTCGTCTGTCACTTTCTTATCTCTTTCTCACCATATTCAATTTCATTCACCCTTAATTTCTTTCTGAAGCTAAGTTAGACAACAACTATTTTAATTCCAATTCACTATTTGTTTGCCATTCGAATCCATTTGGGTTATTCCATTTCTACGTGATCCAAGTTGACTCAGTAAAATACTAATAATTTATGATTTAGTATATTATATTATGATTTATAATTTATTTTATGTTATTGCTTATTTTAAGATCTCATCCATGCCATTCGGTGATTCTCTTCTCGACTTAGATTCACAATTTGTCTCTGATTTTGTATTGGGTACCATACTCCTAGTATATATTTTACTACTATTTTATTTATTATCTCCATATTAGTTTTGATTAATTATTGTTAGTATTCAATTACCGCTTTTAAATTATTTGTTTATTATACTATATAGTGTTATTTATTTAAGAGTTATTGTTAAAAATATTTTATCTTATTTCAGATCTTAGTTATAGGTATATATTTTAGGGCCAATTTTTGTTTCTATCGTGTTCAACTTGTATTACTATCTTCTATTTACATATAGATTTTGTTAATGATCATATTTTATATGATAATCTCAAATGTTGGTATGTTATAATACTATATTATTTTTTATATCAACAATATTCCCATCTAAGTATTTTCTTCACCTTAGTGTTATGAATATATATAGTATATTTTATCATATTCGATATATTGATTATAGATATATATAAATATGTTGGGGTTAAGTTTCTGTTTATTTATATAGTATATTATATTACACTTGGTATGTTCGTTTTATGTGTCATCTATTATTATGTATTTTTTTACGAGTTGTTATGAATTATACTTTTTCTAGTTATGTACGTATTACTTATTTACCATATCAAATCGATAATCTATATTATTCGATACTCTAATCATGTGTCTATTGTATACTTCCTTTTATATATAGATATGTTATATATATTATGTAATTTACGAGTTACTATCAAACGCGATCTTTTATATATATATATGTATATGTCACCTTTTTAGTTTAATCATATTATGTCATTATTATTTGATTCAATAATTTCTTTTGGGACCTTAATTGAATAGATTAGAAGCTCTTAGATAACTTCCAAGTAAGACTTAGTTTTAGAATGCTTAAGGGATAACGTACTACTTGTTTTCTTCTAGATTCGTGGTGTTCAATATCCCTTATTGAGGTTTGAGTTTTGTTCGGGTTTGAGATCAGAGTATTGTATTCGATTTTAGAGTAATTCCAAGTATGTGGTACTTGTTTGTATGGATGTGCTTGATAAGACTTAGAATATAACTAGAAAAATCTATATTCAACTTAAGTGACCTTAACTACTGGTTGTGATTGACCCACTCGCTTTAAGGGCCCGTAATAGCAGTTCCTTAGAGGAGCAACCATTGATCATATGTAAGGATTCCCCAATAAACTCATATATGAAATGATGCAATTAGAATATTAAGTTTTTAGTTTTTAGACTTTAGACTTTAGGCATAAAGGACTTAAAGGAACATTTACATTATATTATATCTACATATGTATGTGGACACATATCATTTGTGATCGGGTTATGAGTACCCCCCCCCCCCCCCTTGATGATTGTTGGCCTAAATTAAAGATAACTAAACTGTTATTTGTTTATATATTATTACAGTTGCATGACATGTAAGTGTATGTTCTAGGCTTGACATTCGTGTGTGCTTGTGCACCCATACTAAGCTTTAGGTCACTCTTCTATTTTTACAATTGCAAGTTGATTCAATAAATTGCAACAAGTATGGAAATTATTATCATCAGATTAGGAAAGAGAGATAGTTAGCTCAATATGTTGTAAAAGATCAAGATTTTTCTATTTAGTATGTCTAGGGGCTAAAGTGACTCACTTCGGAGTCACTCGAACTGTTGTATCTAGAGAATTGCGTATTTAGAGATTTGTTGTTTTGTACTTGATAAACAGTTATTATTAGTGATCTTGGAGATTGTAGTTGGATTTTAGAGCCTTAATGTATTCTTGAAAGGCAGGGACACATGGTGGGTTGTGGTACCCTTCGGTTTTGTAATGTTATAGTCTCACACTCTTACTTTTCAAAATTACAATTTTACTCATGTAATTTTATGAGTTTACTGTTTTAGAAAAATCTTTCAAGTTAACTTGATTATAAAATCATTTTTCTATAGAAACTAATGTTTTTAATAAATTTTACATATCAAACTTGGTAAAAACCTATATTTTTAACCAAGTTTTCCTATTTTACAAATTTGAGTAAAGCCAAAAATAAATAACAAATATATATAATTAGACTTCTACTAGTCATTGACTATCAAGTCAATATAAAGAACATTTTTTTTTTGTTAAAAAAAGTTATACTATGGTCAAAGCTTAAGAGGTTTTGAAGTATATTTTGATAAGTTAAAGGAATATTTGTGCGCTAAAATCAAAATTTAAGGGGGTTATTCTCAGCCTATAAGAGTTGTTTGTTAATTTATCAACATTCACAAGTTTAAAAACTACAGTTTGAAAGTTTATAGGATCAATTCATATCTAAGTCAAAATTTAGGAGAGTTATTTGCGTTTCTCAAATTATATATTTAAGTTTATACAATTAATAACTCAAAATAAGTTAAAACATTTGGTTCTCTTCAATTCATCATTTTTTTCAAACAAAATAATGGAAAAAAAAATCAATTCTGACTCTATTTATCCTTCTTCCATAAAAGTTATATCTATATTATCAAAGTGAAAGAGGATAGTTTGGTGTATTTTTTTATGTACCCAAATTGCCCTTTGAAATATTATTATTTATGTAATTTACTATACAAAATTTTACAATAATCATGTAATTATGTCATTTTTGTCAAGGTTATAAATGTTAATTAACTTTAAAAATAGTTAATTCTATATATAAATCTTTTTTCAATCATTAACATTCTTATATTTATAGTGTAATTATTACTATTAATTGTTATAATAATTCTATTTATTAACATTGAATTAAGTATATGTTAAAAAGATAAACTACCATCAAAGTTCTAATTTTTCCTTGTTTTTACTCCCTAATTTGTTGAAATTTAGTCTCTTTATCTAAAGTAATTAATGTAATGTAAGAAAAGTAGAATTTATCACATTAAAGAAAATATATTGATTTACTGAAATTAATCTACTATAGTTTATGATATAAGTAACATACAATTTGAGAATATTATTAAAGGAATCTATTAATAAAACATTACATATGATTAGTATAACACCAAAACCAATATATTACACTTTAATGTTATTATAAATGACTTATGCTATAATGAGATAATACCTCAACATTTTGGCTTCATATTTTACGGTTTATACATTTTCCAATTACATCCATGTAAAAGATTTAAGTTATGAACTTTTATTCAATCTAAATTCAACTTATTAACCTTTGTAACTTTAAAGTTGTTATTTTCAATTTTTCATATTATTATTATATGGTTTATTGCATTAAATGTGCAAATAGTTACAAATTTTTTTCCGTTTTTTCTATTAAAAAAAAAGTAAGGGGAGCATAGGCATTATTTCACTCATTTATTCTAATAACCAAGTGACAAAATAAAGTGAAATATATTAATTAACTTATTATAAAATTTTTTTATTATTGATACACGCATCGCAGTTGTGCAATATTCTATTATAGATTAAGAATATTTTTATGAAAAAAGAACTTAATTTTTTCATTTCTTTATTTCCATGATGTATTTCATATTTTTTATGATTGTTATAAACATATTTAAAGTTTTTTTTAGCATTATTTTACGTAAATTATAAAAATTTATGTTTTTACATTTTGATTTTATATTCCCTTTGGTGATTCTAAGTAAAATCATATGTTTGATAATCTCGCCACATTATTGCTAAAGAATGAGAACATCCTTTTAGTGAAACTCTAAAAAAACCAACTAGGCAAGCTCTTAGAGTACATTTATTTTTTATTTTATTAATAGAAACACATAGAATACTTTGAATAGGAAATAATTTTTCTTTTATTTTACATAAAAATATTTGAAAAATTCAAAATTGTTTAAGTAATGTTTTATTTGCAATTTTTTATTTTTTATTTTTCTTTTTTAATAACTGTCGTGGTGACTTAGGTTGGACCTACTAAGTGTATGGTAGGTTGGACCTACCAAGGTGTATGAGGAAGTTGATGGATTGTGTAACAACGTATGTGTTATCGCCTACTTGTTCTAAGAGGGTAATGATTCCTTTGGTAGGCACAAGTTTTCCACCCTTAAAATCTATGAAGCCGTCTTTGTATGGTTAAAGGGGTTCATCCAATTGGTCTTTCGTTTGCTCGTAGGCGTTGTAGTCATTCCTTTGTGGACAAGACATTTGACTACATTTTTGAAATGATGGCATTCATTCGTATTGTAGCCATGCACTTAGTAGTAGTCGTATAACTTGCCCAAGTTTTCTACTTCTAGGGTTTCGTAAACATTAAGTGCTCATAGGAGCTATTGCTTGACCTCGTTCATGATTTCTCCAAGAGACTTATTGAGGGGTGTATGTGAAGAGTAGTCTTGGAATTTCTGTCTTTACCTTTCTCATTTGTCTTATGCTTGGGAAAGTGGTTTGGGGTCCCTAGGCCCTAAATGATCCTTCCTAGACTAATGGATGTTGTTGTTTATCATGAATCGAGTTCTAATGGCATCTTCTCAGGCTACATACTTCTTGGTCACCTGCATAAACTCATCTAAGGAGTTAAGCTTGTTTAATGAGACCTCATTAAATAGCCTTTTGCAAGGTCTACTCCTATGATGGGGGCTTATAGGGTCATTTTAGTGTCAAGCTTGGACACTTGTAGTTTTATGCGATTAGAGTGCTTGAGGTATGCCTGCAAGTTTTCATTTGGCCTTTTCCTTACATTATAGAGTATTGAAGAGTCTCTTCCTGGGACCTTTGAACTGAGAAAGAGTTGTTGAAATTTGTCTCCTAGGTCGTCAAATGATGTGATGGAGCTATAAAATAGGGTGTTGAACCAAAGTAAGGTTACTTTTGCTAGTGTGCTAAGGAAGGCCTTGCATATAATTGCATCAAAGAAGTTGTGTAAGCTTATCATTGTTTAGAAATAGATGAGATAGTCGTTTAGGTTAGTAGTTCTATCATATGTGTTAAGGTGTAATAGTCTTGCATCTACGGGTAGTGTTTGCTCTAAGATTAAGATGATGAAGGGGCTCTTGGTTTCTATGGAGCATGACATACAAGTAGATGACTCCACCTTCTTCTGGTTGTAGATGGTGGTTGAATGACGGATGTGTTCATTTAGTTTTTCAACGTTCATCTTCTTGAAGGCTTTCGACAATTGTTTTGGGGATAAGTCATTGATTGGTTTGCTTGTCACTGTGTGCTCGCCTTGCATATGTGTTTTGCTACCATTATGATTTAGCTGCTCATGCAAATCTTAATGGGTCTACTAATCGCGTTGAGTTTATTTGCGTAACTATGCTAAGCATGTGGTTCGTAAATCGTGACTTGGATTTAATTGTAAGGAGGAGTTGACAGTTGCCTCTTCGTTAAGGGATTTTTGAGATATAGTTTTGAGCATCACAACATCTTTACATAAGGATGCATTAGACTCTTAGGTTTTCTACTTTCTTCAAGTATTTGTTGGATAGGGAGCTAAGCTTTTGGAGTTTGAAAATTTTATTGTCTTGTGGTGGGGGCACTGTTGTACATTGTAGTGAGGGTCATGTTATACACCTTGGTAGGGGCATCACATCGTTGTAGTATGGTTACAACGTATTGGCATTGCTTACATTTGATTCATGAGGGTTGTTGTTTTTGCTTCTAGCCATCATGTGTGTGGTGGCTTGTAATGATGGGTGCCAAAATGTTAGTTGGTTAGATTAACTTCAATAGGTCTTGTTGGACTGATTTTGATATGGGCCGAATTCAATGGGCTCCTTATTCTAAAAGCCCTATAAGAAAGCCCCCTATGGGTAATACCATAAGAGCTCTTCGACGCTCGAGTCAATAATAAGGATGATAAGGTAGAAATGGGAAATTGAGGTGGACGAACACTCAAGGCTTAAATAGGGCATGCTTGTTGAGTGTGTATATGTGCCAGAGAAAGGGTCCAATCCCATACTCATTAGCTTCCTTTCTCTATTTATAGTGAGTAAGAGTAAGATTACTTAGACATGCATCAGCTTAGGATTTGTTTGTATTAGCAACTGATAAGGGGGGAATGCTTTGTGGAATTGATAAAGTGGCTTTGGGTTTGGTCAATCATGACCATGCTGGTAGGTATGTTTGTGAACGGTAAGTTTGATATCCTTAGGGGATGTTAGGCGAATCAATTGTATGACGGATATTAAGTGATAATTAATGAGTAAGATCTTGAGTAAAAGGATTGAGGATTCACACTTGGTAGGTCAAGTGTCTTGTCTAAGGCGAACCAAATGTCCGAAGGCTCGTGTGGTCAAGAGCATCTCTACTCTCCTAGTTTGTCGAGGAAGGGGGGAGCTCCTATTGCTTTAAGCTCCTATTGCTTTAAGCTCCTTTAGCTTGCTGTAATGGTACTTATGTATAAGGGGGTAGCCTTTAGTATTATGCTCGACATAATGCTTGCTCGAGTCCTCAAAAGGACAGTTTCTCACGTTCTTTTCTCGAGATTGGAGGCAAGCAAGGAGTCCGAAATAGGATATGATCATCTCTAGGGATGGTAGGCCTTAATCGGGACTGGGCCTCGGGTCGAGTCAAAATCAGGTACTAACAAATATAATAATTTTTTTTTTTTGAAATTTGAGAACTAAAGCCCCTTCCAACCCTTTTAAAGTTATGCTTAATGAGTAGATATAAGAGGGTTGATGTAGGAAAACCAAACAAAATATAAGTAGGCAGGTCATAATAGGTCACTGACTCGAAATCCCACAATTACTTAATTCTTTATAGAGTTTTCCAACAGATGTTAGGTATTGTCTTGAAATACTATAGATAGAATAAAAAAATTAATATACAAAATAATATTAATGTTGTGGGCCATATTAGATATAACAATAATACATAATAAAATAAAAAAAAAAAAGAAAACTATCATTTATTCCTTTCACTAAATAATAATATAGAAATGATAGTAATATCAACTTCATTTAAATTGTTTTGTTTGATAAAAAAATATGCCAGAATCTTTTCAAAGTAAAATTTTATAAATTTCTTTTAACGTAATTTATTTTTTTCTTTCCTGATGATATAAAAGGTACTTTAGCTTTTACTTCCTTTGACTTCTTGTTGCTTTAAAATATTGCTGTAGATCACTAGTGATGCCAGATGCGATTCGCTTCACAATTCCAGCATGCATCGGTACTGATGGCAGTACAGCGAGTAAAATTTAGAAAGAAGAGGTGACTGGAGCAGGAGGTTTTGGGCTAATCTAGACAGGGTTTGGACTTGGAGTTGAACATTGACATTAAAAACTTAAGGAAAGCAACAATACATGGAGTTGATGATAAAAAGAAAAAGCACATAAAAAGATAGCGTAAACATATTATTATTTTACCACACATGCAACACTTATGGACTCCCATCGTGTTAGATCAGGCTGAGAGCTCAACAGTAACTGGTTGCAGGTATATAACAAGGATTTTGAGATGGATCTTTTAACTCCATTTAAGATATTAGATTAAATTTGGATTTTACAAAACCTATCCTAAATTCATTCAGATTGCATCTCTATATATGATTGTTTATATATAGAGTCGAGTTTATTGAAACATCTATATTACTCATGATTATTGGCCTCATTTTGAAACTGAGCACCATCAATTTCTCAATCCATAAACTGCATTCCAATTAGTTAAGAATTAAAAAAAATAAAAACAAATATCAATCCCTAGAATAGATACTAGTGGCTACTACGGACCTTATTTGGTTTTACTTAAAAAAAAAAAAATTGAATTTTAGTTAGCATACTAAAATAACTAAAACTACTCTAACAAATCCTAGAAAATGCTCTAAAGAAAGCAAAGCACAATGCAATTACTGCACTTAGAATTTAAGGTATAATGGTTTGCCAGGAAAGAGTGTTCCCACTGCCTGGCCACAAACTTCAAGCAGTACAGAGGGATACCAATGCTGTTGCTGTTTGGTTGGCAAGCACTGGACAGGTGGAGAAGGAAGATGATCTGATATTCCAATGGCGGTTTTGAGGTTTGTTAAGAAGAAAACTATCATTATTATTATTTATTTTTAATGGAGAAAAGAACTCTTGGAGTAATTATGGGCCGGGGCCAACAATGTAATGAGCAGCTGACCTAATTCACCTAATTATTCTGTAATCGCATTCAGGCGAATCTGAATCTGCTAACTATTAACTCAAACATACCACTGAGAGTTAATCCATTGCCTTGAATTCCTAGTAACTATGTCGGTCTTATAACAAAGAGTTTAGGTATTTGCACGATGGAAACACTCAATTAAGGATGCAATTTTGCTGTCCTTATTGCGTCCACTATTTACACGTTATAATAGCTACTTATAAATGAGAAGTACTATAATAAAAATCCACATCATTATAAGTATGTATGCATATATGATCATCATAATTGTGAGTATGATAATTCTTAAACTTTTGAATCGGAGTCTAAGGCACTGCGACAAAGTAAAGGTATGTCATGTGCACATCCTAGAATGAATGAATACAAAGCTACAACGTGCACTAGAATGAATGGAAGAAAGAATACAAAGCTTTTCTCAGAAGCATGACAGCATGAGTTAAAACTTAGAAATCCAACCAATGTCTGCTTTGTAAGGTGCAGTCTTCTTGCCGAAACATGAATAATGAGAAACTATCAACACTAGTCACCCACAATTTCAATGTCAAATATATATATTTCTAAATGCATTTTCTATCATTGCATTTATGTACTGGCTTTTAAAATCTGCATATTGGAATATGGCATATATCTATGTTTTATCTAACAATTAATTAAATAAACACTCCATCTATGATCTCCATTTATTTTCCTCAATTTCTTTTAATTTAACTTTTTGAAATATTGTTACGTGTAATCAACAACTAATATTATAAAAAATACGATAATGTAACGATAACACTATATAATATTTAAAAAAATTAGATAATTTCAATTAATAATTTATAAATTAAAAGAAATTGAGAAAATGATAAATAAAGAGAATCCGAATCCCTATTCTTATGCGCAATTTACTTTTTTTTTTTTTCACCCCTTTCATCATAAGGACAAAGAGACACGGATAAGTAATAATAATTTTGCCTCATACCATGCTATCGACTTTTCCCAATAATAAAGGCCAAATCCACTTTAAACTAAAAAAAAAAAAAAATCCTCCGGAAGAAAATAGCCATTTACATTTTTCTTTTCAACTAAAAGTATTATGGTTATCTATTCCATTAGGAGAGGGTACTTATGATTTTATCAACAAGACCAATCAATCAATATCGTCCGGCAATTGTGATTACAGTATTACTCTATCATTATTTATATCCATTAACGTATGAGATCAATCTTCTTCGTTTGAGATTTGAATAGTAAGGTTTTTCGTAGAGATTTTACTAAGCTTCGAGCTTTGACCTTATTGAGATAGACCATTTGTATCTAGTCTATTTGTGACTCCAACCGATACTTTCAACGCTTTAAATTAACCACGTACCATTTAGCAGCAGTGAGTGCCTGAAGGGCAGTGTAAGGGCAACCTGCAACTGCAAAAGATATTTATTCCATGTGTCAAAAAGAGGGAACATGGTCCGCGTATGCACTATACACTGCATCACGATTTTCGGGAAAAGTAAAAATCACACCAAACCTGGCTATATAAATATAACACCGTGTTGCCAAGCGAGAAAAACTTCCAACGGCGAGTTGATTAATAGCATACAATTAAAAATAAAGTTTATATGCTTTTAAAAATGAAAAATTGTCATTTATATATATGATTTATGAAGTATCCTTAAATGTTTTTTTAATTATTAAGATAGTAATTAAGTAATTTTATTCCCATTTTCCTCTTAGAACTGTACTACATGTATTAGTTGGAGAAAAAACAGCAGACCGCGTTAACACTTAATTGACAACAACCTTATCAGATCGTAATGATATACTTTGTTTCTTTGTACTCTAATAGAAAATTCACAACTGGCCACTTTGGTCCGACTACTGTTCTTTTAAATTATTACTCATTATTTCAAGCAGAGGCAGGTACATAAAGTAAAGTAGATCTGTCAGCACCGAAACTGGGTTGGAATCACTAACCAAATTTATTTCAAAATTTTAAAATCTTTCAACTTGGAAGTCTGTGTTCGTGCTAACATGTCATCAACAAATATAAATATACTATTTGCTCGTCCAAAATTAATGTTTCTGACCAAAACTATAGGAAGTAGTAGTGGCCTCCCATACATTTTATAATAAATTCTTATAAAACCCTTGAATCAAGGACAAAATTTGCAGTAGCGGGAACCAAATGGAATGCCTACCTCATTCATAATACCATATTTGCCAATTCATTTTTTTTTTTTTTTGTTTTTTTCCTCTGAGTGTTAACGATGATCGTTTTTCGTGTTCAAGTGGCTGTTCTTGTGATTCTAGCTTTGCATTTTCCGGGTTCGATTTTTCCGATCTGCACGGCACAGAGAAATGAAGGTCAAGAATTGGCAGTGGATGTAGATCCAAGGTTTGTATTTGAAAACCCAAGGCTTAGACAAGCCTACATTGCTTTGCAGGCATGGAAACAAGCCATTCTTTCAGATCCATTCAACTTCACTGCAAACTGGAATGGTCCTGATGTGTGCTCCTACACGGGAGTTTACTGTGCACCATCTATTACCAACTCTTCCATGAGGGTAGTAGCCGGAATCGACCTCAACCATGCCGATATCGCCGGACACTTACCGCCCGAGCTGGGTCTACTGACCGACCTCTCGCTTTTCCATCTGAATTCAAATCGATTCTGCGGCACGGTTCCTAATACATTCAAGCGGATGAAGTTAATGTACGAGCTCGACCTCAGCAACAACCGGTTTGTGGGGAAGTTCCCGGCAGTTGTCCTGTCTTTACCTTCTCTTAAGTATTTGGATCTTCGGTTCAATGATTTCGAAGGTCCTGTGCCATCAAAACTCTTTGATAAGGACCTCGACGCGATCTTCCTGAACGACAATAGGCTAGTTTTCGGAATTCCTGAAAACCTTGGAAACTCTCCTGTGTCTGTCCTGGTGTTGGCTAACAACAACCTAGGGGGCTGCATTCCTACTAGCATTGGCAAGATGGGGAAGACGTTGAATGAGATCATCTTGATGAATGACAATCTTACAGGATGTTTGCCCGTGGAAATTGGGATGCTTCGGAACGTGACCGTCTTCGATGTTAGCTTTAACAATCTCCAGGGCTCATTGCCATCATCCATTGGCAGTATGAAAAGCGTGGAGCAGCTCGATGTCGCCCACAACCGCTTCACCGGTTTCATCCCTGCAGAGGTTTGCAGCCTGCCAAACCTGCAGAACTTCACATACTCTTTCAACTATTTCACGGGAGAAGCTCCTACTTGTTCGGCTATTTCTGGTGGCGGCAGGGTGGTTATTGATGGCCGCAAGAATTGTATTCCTGGTAAAATGGATCAAAGATCTTCACGGGAATGCTCCTCTCCAGAAGCACAGCCAGTTGACTGCAGCAAGTTTAAATGCAGCTCTTCCCCCACATCTCCACCCACGTCCGGAAAGAGGCCTCCAATTGCGACACCACCACCTCCCGCTAAAGCACGGGCTCCTCAGCCTTTCCTTCCTCCATCACCACCTCCTCCAACATCCAAGTCATCACCTTCTGGAAAATCGCATCCACCACCACCAGCTACACCCCCAGAATCACCACCATCACAGGCTCCTTCGCCAACACCTGGGCCACCACCACAGAGAGTATCACCGAGGACCCATCTACCGCCTCCGCCACCTCCACCACCTATTTTGCACGCGCCATCAATATCCCCAATGTCTCCTCCACAACACCATTATGTTTCAGCGCCGCCACCTCCACCTACCAAGGAAGTATCACCAGGTCAACATTATACTCCGCCACCACCAATATATTCATCAGCACCTACTCCATCACCGACACCAACTTATCCTTCTTACACACCACCGCCACCAGAAAAAGAGCATTATTCTCACCCTCCACACGGTCCACCACCATCACCATCACCACCCCCGCCTTATAAGGAACATTACCCATATCCTGGTCAAAGTCCTCCCCCACCGCCACAAAAGGAACATTACCCATATCCTCCACAAAGTCCTCCACCACCACCATATAAAGAACATTATCCATATCCTTCACAAAGTCCTCCACCTCCACCACCATATAAAGAACACTATCCTCCACAAAGTCCGCCTCCACCTCCACCGTATAAAGAACATTATCCATATACTCCTCAAAGTCCACCACCACCATATGAAGAACACTATTCACCTCCACCACCACCACCATATGGAGGGCACTATTCACCTCCTCCGCAAAGCCCACCACCACCACCACCCCCATATAAAGAACATTATTCTTCGCCGCCACCACCACCTCATGGATATCACTCCACTCCGCCACCTCCTCCACCAACGCCCTCCCCTCCTGTAGGTTGCATCTTTCCAGAAGCACCACCACCACCACCGCAAAAGAGCCACCACTATCATTCCTCTCCACCTCCGCATGTAGAGGCACCACCAAAACATTATGCCCCAGCACCCGAACATAATGAACATGACATGACACCACCACCATACAAAGGAAAACCACCAAAACACGACAAATCACCGCCTCCACATGTAGAAGCACCACCGAAGCATCATGCCCCTGCACCCGAGCATCACGGACATGACAGGACACCACCAAAACACGACAAAACGCCAGCACCGCCCACTAAGACACTGCCTCCACCGGCATTTGACAACACTCCTCTTCCACCAATCAAAGGAGTATCATATTCATCTCCACCACCACCTGTAATTCCTTATAAGTTCTAAACGTTTTTGTTCGATCGCGACATGATCACTCGGTGAAGAGAAAATTCTTATTAGTTTCCTATTTTTTTTTTTTTTTGTTATTAATTACTGCCTGCCTTTCCAGTTCTTTTTTGATATTGTCGTAATGTAACTTAAAATGCAATTCGAAGAACTTTTGTTATTGGTATACAAGTGTTGTGTACATTTGAGATGTGGATTAGAGAAATTAATTATGATATCATTTGTTACATCGTTGCTCATCAATCATCTTCCACCGCCATTCTTTTATAAATCCAAGTAACTTGATTTCAATTTCTTCGTCGCTTTTCATGACGATTAAGTTTTATATTTTCCTTCAAACTATGTTGTGTTGATCATATATAATTTGGGCCTACGTGCCGTAACGCGTAGAGCTATTATGATGTAAGAACGGCCGAGTTTATGTATACCGTTGAATTACATTTTGAATTGCCTGATTCACTCTGACTTAATCAACGGCGGATCTAGCTAGTGGGGATGGGCCTTGCAATGGCATACAAACTTTGAAATTTTTCGAAAATTGCTCTAGAGAATTGTCAAAAAATTGTAAAGGTATGTCAATCAATTTGTCGGAAATTATATAGTGCAATCATACAAAATAAATATATAGTTTAGTTATTTTTTAATTACGTTTAATCAATCCGAATTGAGTAGATAAGGCTATTAATAATAAAAAAATTTTCAACAGCTTTATAAAAAACAAATCAACAATTCCATTTTAGTGTTAATAAGTCTCATTCATTATAATTCAGGATTGTTTATTATAATTCAAAAAATGATTACGCTACATAGTAAATTTTGAATGACTGCAATTACATAGATTTCGCATACCATCATTTTTTTTTTTTTATAAATTTTCCTCTTACCAGCTCGCCCCGTCTTAAAAGCCTTAACAGTGTGTCCGTCACTGAGTTTGATGACATAGTTTATTATTAAATGAATATGTTTACCAAAATAGGAAGTTTGAATGGCTGATCTAAAGATTTACCGACATGCATATTCCACTAACAGATGATGGCAATGGCATCCTATGTTATTGACCACTTGGCAAATTCATACTGGAAACAAAATAATAAATATTCCAATTGACAGCTAAGGCTTTCACCATAAAAGTAATGAGCGAGCTAGATTTGCAGAGAATCAATCATTCAGCACTCAGCTTGATAGGTTGATTTCGTTGGGACTTTCATTTTCATTGGTCAGTGACACCACGTGACTGCAAGGCTACTATATGCACAAGAGCTCAATAAACCCTAGTTTTACTATGGGAACTGACTCATGAGCGACCATTATTTTAAGAAAGATTGTAAACCAGCTAAAATGTATGATACTTTTCGACATGGCGACAAGTGGAGGAATTACACTAATGTTTAGACATAAGTTTAAATAAAAAAATAATATTTTTAAAAATCAAAATAAAAAATTATCATTTCACAAAGTTTTATTATTTCGAAAAATTTAAATAAAGAATCAATTTTTTTTAATAATCTACCCTTCGGGTGGTTGATTTTATTTTCAATTTTTAATTTTTTAAACTTTTTCTTTCATATTTTCTATTTTTTATTAATTTGGTTTAATTATATTATTATATATATGATACTTAAATTATATTATTCAGTTATCTTTTTAATTTACTTTCTTTATTTTTCAAAATTTTCTTAATTTTTTGTACCTTTTTATATTTTTTAAAACTTTAAATTTATTTATTATTTAAATACAAATATAAGTGCTACATATACGCCACTTGTACATCACATGAGTGTCATATGTCATTTAACTACTGCATTAGATAAAACTAATTATGTTATAACAATAATCTCTTATTTTTCACTTATTTGAACTTTTTGAAATGTTCATTACTTATTTGAATTTATCTTCGAACATTAATATCTTTTGGTGTAATTCTCTTATTTATGTCCTCATTATATGCATTTTGTTATGGGAGGCCTTTTATCCTTTTTGATAGGTGTCACTATTGTATATATGTATAAAATATGGTATCATTGAGCTTGATTACAATATAGAATATGTAAGCCATTTGTACAAAAAGATTAGGGTTGCAAACCTTGATAGAAAAATTAAAGATTGTTTTGTCCTTATATAAAAAACATTACAATAATATGGCTATAATATATATATATATATATATATTAATATGCATCCTTTCGATCTTAAGGTATTGAAGTCAGTATGAGACTGAAACAATGATTAAGTAATGCTATAATAGACATTTTTTTTTTGTGAATATTTCTATACATTAGTGACAAGTAAGAGTATAGTGAACTAGGACTTAGCTAGAAGTAATCGTTTTAAAGTTAGTGCCTATATATTTAGTGTAATCATGTTGAACTAGGTTGTCATATAATTAAACAACTTTAAGGATGTCATAACAAGATGATGGGGGTGTTGAATATTGACCCCTATCTCTAGCACAAGAGAATTAGTCCAAACGGATTCTTTGACTACATATGCTAAGGCTAAATATTTAGCCTTTGTAGAGCTATCAGGCATAATAAGCTATTTCTTACAATTAATCGCTATGAGATAAGATTATGTTAAAGGAAGATGACATACCTTATGTAATGGAACAATAAAGGGTGTTTTTGGATCACTGGCTTAGTTAACATTAGCAAAATTAGATAAGGAGGTACACAATGTGCTTAGAATGAGGAAATCGAGTGTGAGAGTGTTGCAAAGATATCATAAAAGCTCATTTAGTTGCATACATATAATTAGTATTTTCTTGTTAATCTTCATTTTTTCACTTCTCCTCCTTTCAAATTATATTTAGCCATGTAGCTAGGAAAAAAAAATCTAACCTAAAAGGAAAACTAGTGAAAATGAGTCCGAGGTGAACTATAAATACCCATTTTCCCATATAAAGATTTCCTTAAAAAAGAAAAATATATTTTCTTTAAAATTCCCTTTTCATTTAAACAAGATTCTCCTAAAAATAGATTAGCAAACATTCAAAAAATGCATGTACATAAAAGAAAAGTTAATCAAATAATGGAAGAAAATAATAATAGAGAAACTATTTTCTTGAATGTATTTTTCCTTTTGGGTAGTATATTTTTTTAGCCATCTTAAAGGTGTCTACATACTCATTAGTTGTATCAAATTATTTTAGTTCTCTTTTTTAGAAAAATTTAAGTTGTTGGTGTTTTTTTTTTTCATCAAAAAGAAAAAGAAAAGAAATGCTTTACTTATGTGTCTTAACATTTTTATTTTTTTCCAAAATAAAAAAGAGCTCTAAAACCCAAGTTATTTAAATAAAAAGAAAAGACTAAAACCACATGTTATGAGAAATTCAAGCAAATTAAACCTTGAAACATTAAAACAAACAAGTTAGTAATGAAAACTACACATAAACATTTTTTTTAAATATATTTTCATATTATCATTTTTTTCTTAGTTCTTCATGTAAGTAACAATGTTTGAAACTTATCTTAGTTCTAATATCTATATTATTTAAGTTAGAGAATTCTCAAGTAACTGCCTCTTAGTTTTAATGTTGATTTTATTAAATTAGCTTGAAAGTATGTTATAATTACAAATAACTCCTATCTTCAAAAGCAGCTCGCAGTATTTTCTATAGGTAAATTTGTCAAAATTCATCAATTTCTCTTCTTTTCATTATGTTCTCTCTCCCCCTATTCTCTCTCACAACTTTACCATTGAAATGCCCTACCTTCTAGGCGTCTACTTTAAACCTTTTTTCAACCTTTGGTGCTTGAAAGATGGTCATTATACCATCCTTAAGTTAGCAATAAGGCTAAACTAGAAATCACCTATCAACTTATCTTACTTAAACATACAATTCCTTTAAAACTTCCATTAAATAATATAGCAAATCATAGCGATAAATTTTACATTAGCAGACTATACCTAGAGTATCACAATTCTCATTTCTTTACAATAAGTTAACTGTCTGAGAACTGTACTTTAACATTATGATTCTTCACATTAAAACCTATAATGTTACATGACGATCTTCTTGCAAAGTTGCTTCTTTACACTTGATGATGAATTTTGTAGCCAACTGCTCCTTATCAAAGAAAAAATCTCAACTAGCACTCTCAAAATCTTATTGCCCTTTTGATTTGATATCCTATTTGAACTCTTTTCCTAACTTGAGATAAGATAACTTATTCCCTTAGCTTACTTGTAAGTTGAGTGCGAGTGCATAAACAAACAATAACCAAAAGTAGAAACCAATACCACAAATACGTCAATAGTTGTTATCAAATTTATTTTGTCTTATACCCCAGCATAAAATTGATGCATATAATGTATGTTATACTTGTATACATGACATGCATTGGTATTGGTATTTTCGCCCAACCTAGGGTAACAAGGAGTTGCTAGAGAGTAAGGATTCCAAACTTTGCTTAAGACTACAATGAGTAGCTAAAACACAGCCTAGAGCAACATTAAGTAGCTAAAATACAACCTAGGGCCACAATAAGTAGCTAAATGAAGCTTAGCTAATCACTTGATCATCAAAATTCATTGAGCAATGCAATTCTACATGCTTAAAAACTTAACCTACTCGTTTTTTAGTTTTAGAAAGCTTAATCCATAGGTCCTTTCTATGCCATGCCATAAATGCATAAAATCATGTATCAAAAACAATCTCAATACAATTTCCCAATAGCATACCAATCATTAAGTGATTAACCTAACCATTACTTTAGTATTTTATCTTTTAGCCTAGAAACCTAATTTTCGGGTTTACCAAGATAAACATCTTAAGAGGTAGAGTTAGAGTTAGAGTTAGTCCTTAGTTTTTTGTCCAAGTTAATGTAAATATTAACATTACATAATCATTTAGTAATATAGTCATAGTAACCACTTCTAATGTCATTATATGTTTCAACTAATATCACATATACAAAAAGAAGCATTAAATAACTCATCTAATAGCATATTAATTGTAACTAACTTAATACTTATAGGCAAGCTTAGCCAAGTTGAACATAGCAAAATAAGTTAGTAAACTCACGCCACCATGAGTAAACAAATCTACTCTAGGCATATAAGTATTCACTCACTTATCGTTCAAAGCTTATACTCCAACACAAGGTCTTCCTTTACTTAGTTCACTTAGGGAACATATATGTAACACCAAAGTTGACTATGAGTTGTATATAAACTAATTGCCTAAACCTATAGTTTAGGTAGCCTCTGACTTTACCTTTGATTTAGTTTTCAATTCATTCTCTAAGTTAAGTTGTATTGAGGATTCTTAGCAAAATATCGTTAGACTTATTCCTTAAGTCTACACTAGTTAAAAGTCACACTTGATATCTTTTGATTGAGCTTCTTAGTCCATCTTATATAAAATTCACTTAGAAAATCCTTTGATAAATCCTCTAATTTAGCTAAATTACTATATTACTTACAAAATTCCCATTTTCATAGCCACATCATGTTAGCATCAATAAAGGATATGTAAGAAAAAGGGTTGTCCAACACTCATCTTATAGTAATGTCATTAATATAAATTACCAATTTACCATATAAACCAATAAATAGGTAAATAATAAGGAATTATATTACAATTAGTATATGTTGCTAATTATTTCTTTGAAAAATACTACAAACTTATAAAAATATAGAGCTTAAGGTCTGGAATTTACATAGCTTAAATCTAGTCATTGGATATATATTTTTCATAATATCGATTTTAGGCTCTATTTTACTAAAAATTAGCTTAATTCAGGTAAATAATAAAATTAAATCATAAGATCCAAACTAGACACTTCTAAAATCATAACTAAGCTTTAGAGAGCAACTAAGCTTCCCTCCATGTCAGACTTAGGATCTCCAAAGGCCACCATGTCAGGTTTTTGAATGCTTCACGAACCTCAATTTCCCTTAATTTCCCCATAATTTCTCTAATCTTTTCTAGAATTTGATTTGTTGTCTTTCCTAATGTTTTGCCTAATTCTTTACTCCAAAGTTTTATATATATATATATATATATCCATGATGTCCATGAAGGTTCCTAAGTGGTAGATGCTATTTTACTAAGAGTTAAGTGTCCAAATTTTCATTTTAGAATATATTATATTAACCATGTGGGCCTTAAGAAATTAACCAACTCAAATCCCACTTTTCATGTCGTAAAAATCCCTTGCCACGTCTATAGCCATTTGAGGATAATAGCTTACTATATTAATTGTTTATTACACTAATGCTTTGGAGTATATCTTTACCTCTGCACTTGGAGTATCATGTTATTTTCTATACATATTAGGTACATATTATGTGTATTTAACGTTGACACATATATTTACACACAATTATTCTCCACTTTATTATTTTTTATAAGTCAAATAATTTATCTTTAAAATCCTGTTATATGTTAGAGAACTCAAATTTTGAGTTTTCGACAACTAACGAGTGACACCAATGAAACTACATTATATTAAGTTAAATATTGTACATACTTCATTTTGAGAAATAAGCTTTAACAAGGCTCTTCATCAAATTTTTGTGGCCTTATGGTAAAGTTTGAATCACTTGAAAGAATATTTTTCAAAAGCTCTAATGGTTTTGAGGAACTAGGGTCTCATTAAATGGTGAAATTTGTTACTAACATTATCCACTTTATCCATAACAAATTCATTTCCTTACCTTCTAGATTATGCTTTCTAGGTTTCAAGTTTGATGAGAATAAGCCACCGTTCCAAATCTAAGACAGATGGTCGAAAACCATGGTTTCACATTCTGCCTTTCTTAGAAGAAAGTTTTGTCCTTAAAACTTCCACGCTTTAGAACTTCTAAACTTACCACCACTTCAGCTATGTAACTCTGATTTTGACATCACTTTACAATCATCAACTATTGTTAAGGTTAAATCCTTTTGTACGAACTTTTGTATTCTTAATTCCAAAGTTTTGTGATTGAGAGACTCTTCACTTTAGCTTTCGAGTCTCAATATTTTTCCTTACTTTCTACTTTAACTTCTATATTATGAACTTAATATAATTGACTTTAAACATCCTCTACTTCATTTTTTGCAATATCCTCTATAGTATCCTTTACTTCTTTTATCTTTTAAAGGTTTCTTTTAGTTTAACTTGTTCTCTTATCGCAACTAGTTTATTGCCCATGATTTATCACATTTTTATTTGACCATTGTGATAATCATGCTCATATCGCTATTTCGCCTTTGGCTACCATCTAATACCCTTTACCTCATATGAAAGTTGGAAAACTTCCTAGTCATCTTCTAGTCACTATTTTAATTAAAGTTTTCGCTTGGTACTTACCTCATTCCTTCCAATTTATCTGATTTATATTAGAATTTATATCTATTACTTCTATTACCATTCTATTTTCCATTCTATAGTTTTATAACCATGAGTCAAATATGTCTTTTGACTTAGTTTTTGCCATCTCATGCATACCCAAATCCTAATTTATGCAATATTAGTCGTAGCAATTTGGTTATCGTTTATGTGTAATACATAACTACTTCATTCCCTTATGTGTATATGTTATATTGCTTTATTATTATAGTTAAGGACTTAGGTACTTCATATAGCTTACACATATATCAACAAAAGTAGAGTTTGACAAATAAAAACTTTCAATCAACTTGTACTCAATGAGATAAGGAATGACTTAAATCAACTAGATTTGACTTGAACTAACAAAATTGTCACAACTCTTGACCATTAAGACACATAAGGAGACTAACTATTTGCTCATCCTAAAGATGGCATGACATGACTAGATCAACAGTGAGACAAAAGACTTGGCTAGAGGGACATAAGAGTTACAACAATAAAGAAACTTGACAAAAGAGACTTAAAAGTCATATATTTTCCATTCTCTTCTTGCTTTCCAATGTATGCTATGGTGTACATGAAGCGTATGATTTCATGGTGTTTTAATATTATCTTATGCTACATGGTAAACATTATCTTTTTATCTCACATAGGCTAACCTAACTACCCTATATAGTCTCATTTGAATCTCTATAGTTTAATCCTTCAGTTAAATGATAGTTCCCTATCTCAAAACTTATCTTGATCCCTATTTCCTTGATTCTTACTTAAATACATATCTAAATATTTTGGCTACTTCTTTCATACTTAAGTTTTGATGAATCCACTAAGATTTCTTTCTTAAAACCTACTTAAGTCCATCAAGTTTCTAAGCACTTCTCTAAGATTTTTCCTTAAAACTTATTCTAACTTATGCTAGTCCTTACCATGTTTCTTCCTTCTTTCTGAGCATATTGGATTTGTGTTCCTAGACCTACCTTAGACATCATCTTCATCCTTACTTAAATCCATACTTCAATCCATCAAATCTATATAAAAGACTTAATACTTCAATTCAACCCCCTTTAGATCCTTACTCATAGTCAAGTTGCAACAATTTAAAGCCTATTCCATAAAATACTACTTTGATGCCACCTTGTAATACTCCGCCTTCCAAGCATTTGCTTGAAACTTTTTCTTAAACTTTAGTGCTTAAAAGATAGTTTATTACTCCATCCTTGAGTTAGCGATAAGGCCAACTTGGAAATTACCTATCAGCTTATCTTATGCAAACATACAACTCCTTTAAAATTTCCATTAATTAATACAAAAATCATAGTGGAAACTTTTACATTAGTGCACCATACCTAGAGCATCACAATTCACATTTCTTTATCATACATTAACCATCTAAGAGCTATAATTTCTCATTATGATTCTTCACATTAAAAACTATAATGTTATCCAATGATCTTCTGGCAAAGTCGCTTGTTTGCACTTTATGATGAATTTCAAAGCCAATTGCTCATTATTAAAAAATGAATCTTAACTAGTGCTCTTGAATCTTATTACCTCTATGGTGTGATATCCTATTTAAACTCTTTTCCTGAATTGAGGATAAGACAACTTATCTTCTTAGCTTACTTATAAACTAAGAGAGAGTAGATAAATAAACAATAAGCATAAGTAGAAACTTGTACTATAAATATATCAATAAGTTGTTATTAAAGTTATTTTGTCTTATATTTAAACCAAGAAGTTGACGTAGATAATGTATGCCATGATTATGCATGTGACATGCACTAGTACCGGTATTCTTGCCAAGTCTAGGGCAATAAGGAGTTGCTAGAGAGTAGAGATTCTAAACTATGGCTAAGGTTACAATGAGTAGCCAAAAATAGCTTAGTTGATTACTTGATGATCAAAATTCATTGAATAATGTAATTCAATATGCTCAAAAACTGAACCTTATAAGCTCTTAGTTTTAGATAGCTTGACTCGTATGTTCTTTTTATACCATGACATGAATGCATAAAGTCAGGTATTAAAAACAATCTCAACATGATTTCTTAATAGCATACTAAGCATCATGTAATTAATTTAGCCTTTATTTTAGTATTTTATTTTTTAGCCTAAAAACCTTGTTCCACAATTCATTTAAGTGAATACTTTAGAAGGTAGAGTTAGTCCCTCTCTTAATGTCACATAATTATTTAATAACACAATCACAATAACCACGTCCAATACCATAACATATTTTAGCCAATATCATATATGCAAAGGGAAGCATCGTATGACTCATCCAACATCATATTCTTTGCAACTAACTTAATACTTATAGGTAGGCGTAGCCAAGTCAAACATAGTAAAATAAGTTAGTAAACTCATATCAAGATGAGTAGATATAAATCTATTTTAAGCATACAAATATCCACTTACTTCGACCTTTCAATAGTTCAAAGCTTATGCTCTAACTCAAGGTCTTTCTTTACCTAATCTACTTAAGGAGCATATATGTAACACCAAAGTTAACTGTGAGTTGTATATAAATTAATTACCTAAACTTATAGTTTAGGGTATCCTCTTACTGAACTTTTGATTTAGCTTCTATTTCATTCTTAGAGTTAAGTTGTATTTGGGATTCTTAGCAAAATATCCTGTAACTTAATCCTTGAGTCTACATAAGTTAAAAGTCACTTTTTAGGTTGCAAAAATCCTACTTTTTAAGTTGTGAAAGTCCCTTTCTATGCTTGTAATCATTTGAAAATAATAACTTACTGTATAAATTATTTATTACACTAATACTTTAGGGTATATTTTTACCTACACTTAGAGTATTATGTTCTTGTATGTACATATTGAGTTCATATTATATATATTTAATGTTAAAACATATATTTACATGCAATTATTCTCCATATCATCATCTTTTATAAGGTAAATATATCATTAAAGCCCATTATATAGTGAAACTCAAATTTTGAGTTTTTGATAACTAACAGGTGATACCAATAAAACTACGTTTTATTAAGTTTCATATTCTATATACTTTATTTTGAGAAATAAGTCTTACCAAGACTCTTCTTCAAATTCTTTTGACCTTATAGTAAAGTTTGACTCACTCTCTAGAATATTTTTTGGCAGCCCCAACAGTTCTGAGCAACTAGGGTTTCGTTACATGATGGAACTTGTTACTCACATTATCCACTTTATTCGTAACAAACTTATTTCCTTGCCTTCTAAATTATACCTTCAAGGTTTCAAGTTTAATGAAAATAAGCTACAATTCCAGGTCTAAGATAGATGGTTGAAATTGAGGTTTCATATTTACCTTGGAACTTGTACCTATACTCTTATGTATGTAGGGTACAAGTTCTATAGTACCTTATATCTACCTTAGAATAATAATAAAATAATATTATGTTACATCTCAGCATAACATAAAATGTACCTTCACATAAGAATACCTATTTATATTCAACAAAAGTTCTATTTATAATAAAAGAGTACTATAATAGAATTCGGCTTTACACTTATTTACACAAAAGGGTACATTTGTCGAACTTAACTAAACCTAAAACATAGTATGTATGTATGTATGTATATATATATATATATATATATTTATTACATTTGTACAGATCCTTCATGCGATTAAGATAAGAACATTGTAAGGATTCTTCAAAAGAGGTTGACTCCATTTTACACACTCTTAAAAGACTTTTCCTTAGTTAATGTTGACATCGAGTTAATTCTCTTCATAACCTGAAGATATATAAGTATCCCCTCAACATTCTGTGACCTAAGTGAAAGTGAATAAAACAAAGCACAAAACAAGTATAGCACACATTCATAAATATCAGTTCTATAAAACATTCAATTTCATAATCCGCATTATCAAGACAAACTGTTTATGTAAGGAATTCTTGTCATGCTCATGTACATAATATTCATCGGTATTGATATCTTATGCTCTTCCAATTACTTATTCAATTAGTTGATATAACCAGGCATTTGGATGCAACGTCTAGGAACCTAAAACAAAGGGCTGCATGGGAGTAGGACCCCTAAACTTAGTAAAACAGAGACCACCCATTGCGTCTAGAAATCTAATACATAGTCAGCCTAGCTAAATCCACACATCGTGGATAGAATGAATTGAGCAATGCAATTCTATATGCTCAAACCTAGCTTAGCAATGTTTAAACTTTCAGAAACTTGACCTGTAAGTGCTTTTATGTTATGCCATTAATGTAGTAAGCAATACAATAACCTAGTATCAAGCATGAATCTTAAGTTCTACATCACAAACACCTCGATTATCTTAACTCTAACTTTGTGTTCCAATTTTATAATACATCCCTTCATATAAGGTTTACTTAAGTGAACACCCTGAATGACATTTCATTTTTCGAGTTTTTCACACAATAACACGTATTGACAAATCAATCATACATGAGGAAGCACTTTACTTGGTCAATGCACATTACATAGAATCATGTACTCAACCAATCCAACATACAATTACAATTCACGATACAACCAACTCCAAGTCAAGTAGACATAAGTCTACTTGCAAAAAAATAGAAATATTCACTTACTCGGGCTTGATAGTAGCACAAAATTCTAGGCTTTATAATGAGTTCTTTTCACACCTATCATACCTAAAAAAATACATACAGTTTCTAAGTGAACTACAAGTTAAAACCAAACTTTTATAAGCTTTTACTATCACTTTTCTAAACATCATTTAGCTGTATCTTACTCATTTCTTATTTGATTTTAGTAAACTTTATATCTTTACGATCATTATTTCAAGTCCTCTTACAATATTTTAAGAAATAGGATTGATCAATATAGCTATAAGTCCGAAAATCCTCTTTCTTGTTATTGACTCAATCATACATTATCAAAACTTTATAACTAACTTGAGTAAGCTTTAATTCTAAACTATAAGTCCAAGAAACTATACTTTTCGATCATGTTCAATATCAATTACATGTGATAGTTATTAATCTTACATTATCTAGCAAACACCTTAATAGTATTATTTGCTATTTTGCATATTAGGCTAATATATAGGCTTTTATTAGAAAAATACACAATAAATAGTATACGAACTCGATTAGGTCTACGAAAAATCCTATAGACTCAAAAAAAATATACGGTTTAATGTTAACCATTCATACTAATTCCATAGGTTATCAACTATTTCCACAAAAATAGCATTTTTAGCTTGAAATTAAGGAAAATTAATAAAATAAACAAATTTATTTACAAAATAAAAATCAAGTGCTCAAAACATCATTGTAAACTTCCATAAGTTAGAATATGTAGGGTTCATTAATTAATTTTGTCAAAAATTAATTTTTCTAACAAAATAGCAAAATTGCTACTATTATTCAAAATAAATATAATAAATAATAAACATCCTTATTTTCAAAAATTATTGTTACCAAAATTAAATACATATATTATGCATATTATTTACAAAAATTTAGCTTGAAAGGATATTATTTAGTATTTTTGAAAATTCATTTAAAATTCACCCAAACAATAGATTTTCTTAAGGACTCTAGATTTCCACTAATTATTTAATTAAAATAAAATTATTACATTAATATACATATAAAATAACAGTAGAAAACCAAATTTCATAATTAAATAAGATTATTTGATATTTTTAGAAAATTTAACCAGTTATGGTTAGAAAATTGAATGACTTGAATCAGCCGTCTCAGCCATCACCTGGCCGTTGCTCCTTGTCGGAAAGATTGGCTATACTACCTACCCTTAAACCCCTAAGTTGTTCCAAGTTAGGTTGTAGGAAGCTAGGTGAACCATGCATGATCAGATTCGCCTTTGTTTTTACCTTATTTTTCTTTTCTTTTTTTTTTCTAATGCAATTTTCTTGTATTTTTAGATTCTAAAATGTTGTATTTGATTTAATGATGCCCTATTTATAATGTTAGATAAGATGACATGTCTTAAAGTGAGGTGTCATATGTTCAAATTTGAATTATCCTCATTGTCCAACTTTGTTAAGTGTTACTTCTTTATGTTTTTGACTTTTGACTCATCATCCTAGCTAACTTTAGGCTACCACATCATGCTGGTTTGGTGAGTCATCAAGTCAATTTTTAATTAATTTTTAATTATTTTATATTAATTTACCTAGTTTTTATAATTTATTATTATTATTATTATTATTATTATATATGTATTTAATATATATAATGCATATCATATGTAAATATATGTATATTATATATAATTCAACTTTATTTATTATTTTTATAAGTTGAATAACTTATCTTTAATATCTTGCCATATCTCAAAGCTCGAATTTCATGTTTTTGAAAATTATTAGCTTTATCAATAAATTGACGTTTTTCTTAAATTAATCCTTTTATATAGTTTATTTTGAGAAATTTAATTTACTAGAATACTTTGTCTAACTTTTCTAGTTTTATTGTGAAATTTAAACCGAAACGGATGATGTTACCTGACTCCCTAAATTTAGAGAATTGGATCTTAAGGTTATTATGTTGGCTTGAAATCTTGGGTATTGCATATTAACAAATAAAAATTAATACTACTTTTTTTTTTCAATTTTAAAGGAAATAATTGCAAAAGCTCAACACATAATAAAATCTTAAGATGATGCATTACTTGTGTTTAATGTTTAGTCTCTCTCTCTCTTCTTCTTCTTTTTCAGTTTTTTTTTTTTTTTTGTAAGACCTCTCTCTTCTGTTACTATATTATTTCTTTACCTCTCCCTTCCTCTTTTATTAACTTTAGTCTAATAAGGTCTTAAAAATATCTTAATTCTTAACTTATTATCCAATACATTATATTAGAATTACTCATACAAGTTTTTGTATTATGCATTTAACAATCTTATTCTTTGATAAAAATTTTATTTTGATAATTTGAAAAGATAAAACAAAAGAAATTTAAGTATGACCCAACAAATGGTTTGAACATTTCTAGTTGCAAAAATATTATCTATTTGTTTACCAAAGTTTTATATTATCTCAATTTAAAATGCATCGCAATCTACACAAATTTTTGCTACTGGGTTTAGTGATAGTGTCATTATAATTTTGATATTAATTATGTTAGACAAATATTTGAAGGAAGATATAAATATATATATATATATATAATGATCTATAAATTACCCTATAGTTTGTAGAATCTACAAGTATAGGATAAGGTATAAGGTGGTTTCAAGGTACCATATGATAGGTTTTGAGTATAAAAATTTAAGAACCTGTACTTATAGGGATAGGGTATGGATAAGGCCTTATATCCTATGTATCTTTTACCTCTCATCCCTAGGTTTAACCATTCAAAAAAGGAGCTAAAGTTTCTTAGGTATTGCGCTTAAAGAGAGAAACTTTTGATTTCTCTCAATTAAGTGAATGTTAACAAAAATAAATGCATACATGAGTTTTCGTTTATGAATTCAAAGTTTTAAATAACATGAACTTTGGATTTTTTATTTATGAAGAGCTTACTTATGAAAGGCCTAAAAAGTTGTTTATTCAATTATTATTTTTTATTTTTCTAGTTTTAAATTTTTTTTTAAAAATTTTCTTTTCTTTGATCTAAAAATTTTAGGTTAAAGAAAAAACTTCACTAAAACTTTCATCTTTAAAATTATTTTATTTTTTAAATATTATGATTATTATTATTATTAAAATAAAAAATTTGAAAACTTTTTATTCTTGAAGAACTTTTATCATTTAGAAAATAACATTATTTATTTCCTTTATTTTTATTTCTTTTTTTTTACTTTTTATAATTATTTACATATAAAAACAAATGGAAATATTGTAGTAATAAGATGAGTAAATAAATTAATAAGAGGGGCTAAACTTGTGTAGGTTGAGATAAGCAAAGCCAAACCAATGGGTTGAATGGGATTATGGTTAGATTTGGACCAGGTCAAGCGGATCGAGCATAGGTTTTGTTTGGGTCATGGGATGCAGTAAGGTAGCAAGAATATTGTAATTCCCTCATTACAATGTTATATTCATTGGCCACTTATGGTTAGTTGAACCTTCTTATGTACTCTATGAGTTAGTAGTAGTGGTTTAGTAGTAGGCCAATAGATGAAGGGTGTCTGGAAGTGGATCATTGAGGTTGATTTTAAGCTTGTAGAGAAAAGACATTTCATTGTACTTTAAGGCCATGTAGTGATAGATCAATCCTGTTTCGAAGGTAACAAAACTATTAGTGGTAGTTTTTTAGTTCAAGAGGTGGTGGTTTGACTCATGAAGATAGAGAGACAATGGTCAGAGTTTTAAAGTCCTTGTGAGAGAAGATGAAGATTTGAGCTTCATTTTGCAATTTTAGGATGAAATTTTCAATGAAAATTAGTTTCATAAGCTTGCTATTTATAGATGCAAATTAGAGGGAAGTTAAGGAGCTTATGGAGAAAAAGAATTGTTTTCATTACAATCGAATGCCTTTTCTCTTTTTTGTTTTTTGAAAATTTTATTCAAATATTCTATGCTTGATTTGATTGTAGAAGTGATTTACTTCTAGATTAATCTTTTGGCATTCCATTGGCTCAAGCACATTGAAAAATGAAAGGATGAGTTGAGAACATTGACAAATTGAAGCTTGAAAGCTCTTACATTGTGGTAGAAGACTGGAGGTGGGATACAAATTTGAACAATAGTCAAAATGTCTTTACAAAACATCCTTTTAAGGTAAAGAGAAAAAGAAAGGAAATCTATGTTGGTATAAGGGATCATATCAATGACTTGATAAGCCCTATCTGTTTGGCTAGAGAACCTAGGTCTAACATTTCATTCATTAAAGTTTCATTTGGATCTTAACCAAATAGCTTAGGTCAATTAGCCTAAAAAGAGTTATGAACCAACAATTGGTCCATGTTGATTGGTTCTCAAAAAATTGACTTTATGCAAGTAGTAATTGAGTCTAACATGCATATGTGAAATTTAATTTTCAAAACCATTTTGATTTGACAAAAATCGAGCACCTGTTTGTTCTTGATTCAATTATCTCAAATATTGATTTTTGCTTGAAATAATCAATTTAAGTATACATGTAGGGCTATTTAGAGCCATCTATCATTTAAATCATCCTCTTTCATGTCATCAAAGAATAATTGGGTTAGGCTTAGGTGAAAATTTTGTTATTTTATAAATGAAGCCCCTTTTCAACTGAAAACTTAAACTTTATCAAATCACATATGCAAAGCAAAACTTAAAATATTGCACTTGTCCTTTTGCCTCATTTTTTACTCTAGTTTGGTCTTTATTCAACGTTTAGTTATTTCTATATTTTGATAGTTGCATAAGCATTTATAGTATGTAGATGTTACTTTCATGCTTATATTTGGACATGAAAGTAATCTTAGAGAATTGGCCAAACTATTTTCTTAAGGTAAATGTTGCAAATACGTCACCTAAATTAGTGATTAAATATGTAAAGATTCTTTAAACTTTAAAGTGTTACCTTATCTCTCTACAATTTTTGAAATGTGCACACATGCTCCAAACTAAATATAAAGCTCCAAAACTATCACTATTTATTACTCTTTTAGTGATGGTTTGAGGTTCCAGTTATAATTTAAAGACTATTTGCATATTTTTAAAAGTCTTATGAGGAGGTGAAATTGAAAGTTCTTGAATATATTTATATTTGGATAAAGTGTAATTACAATTATATATATATATATTTTCCTTTTCAATAGCTCTAAATATACTAAAATGGTGTTCCTTTAGGGTTAAAACCTAATTTTTATTTGGAGAAAAAAGAAAATTTTTATTTTCTTTTCATCTATTATGGTTCTCATAATATCTATTTATACATTTTTTTTTTCTATCTTAAATTGTTAATGGTATAAAAGATACTTTACAAAACCATTTGCCAATAATATGAAATTGTACAATGGCATCTAGACTCATCTAAGTATGCTATTTTTAAATTTTCAATTAAGAGAAATCCAAAAAGAGGAAAACTTGATGAAAATGCAAAAAAAAAAAAAAGGAATAACATAAAAGGGGGGAAATCATGAGAGAATAATGAAAAAAACATCCTACTTAAAAATTGAGATGTTCTCTCTCCTAGCCTACATAAAGAACATACTTCTCTCTCTCTCTCTCTCTCCCCCCTCCACTCCTTTTCCTTAAGTTATTGTAATCTAATGAAGAAGAAAGTTCTTATAATTTTCAAATATTCCATTTAAAGTGATGAGAGTGTGTCATAGTAGTAATTGAGGCAGCAAGAGGAGCAAGGTGGAAGTAGTGGTCCTTAGTTGCTTAGGGCATGGTCTAATGTACTTTTAGTATGAACTTTGAAATGAGGATGAAGCCATTGATGATGGTATAAGTAATGCTTAATCCTTTATTGATGACATTTTAGTTTTACTTGTATTTTGATGATTGACTTTTACATACTTTATGTATAATACGGCATCATACATGTCTAGGAGGATAAGTGTCTTGTAAAGTTACTGGGTACTTGATACCTTACATGAAAGTTGTGGTTTAGTTAAGATATATACACATTATCTTTTATTCCTCCACATTACATTATCATTATATTCCATTATTTCAAAATTGTTGCATGTAGGACCCTATCACTTTGGTTTTTGTATAGATAATTAAAGCGTAGTGTTTATAGGTAATCGACGGTTCTAAAAAGCTATTCTTAGGGGGGAGGGAAGGGCGCATAATAAAGTATGGTGTATGAACATGCTTATTATATGCATTGGATTGTGTTTGAAGTTCCAAGATGACATAGTAGGCAAATGGAATGCTCTAACGGAGGGAGAGAAGTAATGTTACAATATATAGGGTAAAAAGATGGCTTGGACGGTGTAGATGGCCATATGAAAGTCAGTACAAGTCCCCATAACTAGGTGCTATGTTAAATGTCACATATTGAAAAATATTATCGTAAGCAATAACTTTATTAATGTGACTTATTATTGTAGCAATACATTGAGCCTTAATACACATTAAATAGATTCTTGAATATATCTACAGATTTTGATGATATAAAGTTAGAACACTTATAGATGTGACAATAACATGCTAGAAATGTAGAGCTACTTCCTTAGGCATAAGTTATGTAAGCACATATTAGATGATGATCTAGTAACATGCTTTTATCTATATTAACGATATGTCTTGTGATATAATATTGGGTTTTAGTGTGAGGGGATCAAATGACTTGGTCTTAATGCCTTGAAGGTTGTGGAGCTAGGTGTTAACTATAGGTAAGACCATAAAGATGAGGGTCTTAGAGGATAAAGATTTCAAATGCAATTTTATATGATTTCTTATGGGAAAGTTAGTACTGTTGTATTATTGACATTAGGTCTTCAAGGAGAATCTACATGTAGTTAGTAATGTTGGGTAAGTATACATGTATGATTTGGCTAAGTTTGTTCTTAAAGGATTATACTAAGCCATATAGAACATCAAGTAGAACAAATTGAGATACGTTAGTGGACATGTTCTTTTTTATTTTTTATTTTTTTCTAGTGAGTGAGTTCTACTAAACATAATCATATTTTGTTGATATTTTGTGAAGCACTAATGTTTATCATTTGTTGTGTAGATTTATTATAAAGATTACTTGCTGAAGGTGGCAAATTATGTTGGATGATTTGATGATAGTTGTCCATTATGCTTATTATAGATAATAAGAGATTCTTAAAGTTGTGGAAGAGGACAAAGTTAAAAATAAGTTTGTAGGATAAAGAAGGATATCCTGAAAAGGAATGGTATATAATATTATATGCAGTTGAGCCTTGCTCTACCGAACTTGAGGTAATGCTTGTTTCAAAGTTGTCGTTCACTTTACTATTGGAGAAGGATGGAAATACTTATGGCATGTAGATGGTAGTTGTATTCTAGATGGGTGGAAAATGAAGTGCATGAACGCAATAGAGGCTCAACAACAATGAAAGACTCGATATATAAGGTAGTTCTTAAACTAAAGGAAGTTAATGTGACACTTAATGGGAATGGAATTTGAATGGATGCCTACATAGATTGTGAGAGATGTTGTGTAGTGGTACATAAAGTGAAATAGTGAATAACAAGTTAAGACTAGAGCTAAGGCAAAGTAGTGGATAAAATGTTAAGAATAGCTAGAAACTCTTGGGTTAAGTGGTTAAAATGGGTCCACAATATTTGTTAGCTTTATTATCAATCACTTTTGCCTTGGGATATTACAAAAGGTATCATAACCAACCCCCAACTAAAAGGTATCCAGTATAAGCCTAATTCTAAGGTTTCATGGTTAGGATGTCACATGTTTGAAGAGAGATTATAACAACCCGTGTGAATGGAGTTCTACATAGATTGTGGAAGATGTCCGGTAGTAACTTATAAGACCATGTAGAAAACAACATGTTAATACTAACTAGAAATTTTTGAGTCAAGTGGTTCACATGAGCCCATTAATGTTTTGACTTAGTTATTAATTGCTCTTGGATAAGGGCATTATAGTCAAGAAGATGGTTACTAGAGTGGTGAAGTAAGTGGAAAGTTTAGTCTAGAATCCTACAATAGGTGCACTCATAACAATGTGGCACTGGAGTAAGATGTTGGTGGAGATCACCCAATTCTTATGATGTTTGGTGAGATTACCTAATACCCTTTTCTTAAAGTTTATCCTTATTCATTTGTATGGTTTTAGGCGCATTATAAAAATCACATTTGGTACATACATTAATGGGTCACTTATATGGTCACAATCCTTATTGAAACCAGATGGTAGCTTACTCGAGTAAGGCTCACAATGCAATTGAAAGACAATGTGTGTAATTTCTCCTTAGTGAGCATTATATGAGTAAGGCCATAACATCTCTGACTCAATTTTGAGTGGTCAAATTAGGTTGTTTGCAAGGTAGTTCAATTAACTTGATAATTTACAAATAGGTCCTAGGAATTAGATAAAGACAACCCATGGGCTAGAAATATGGAAATATAATAAAATAATAATATTCTAGCTAAATAGCTAATTTTATTATATTACATTGTATGTATCAAAATCATATGAAATATGTATAAAAAATTAGTGAAACTTTAGAGATAAATTATATGAAATTTAAAATGATACAAAATAATATGCAAAAGTGGTATAAGTGCTTCGGGTATAATTATCATCTATAAATATATACTTGTAATTACCTAAAATATCAATGCAAAATAAGCTACAAATTATTAAGAAAATTAGTAAAAATTATAAAAAAATAGAATCAGTTGCAATTAGTGGCAAGGGTGTGCTATAGTTAAGAACATTTGGTAAGGAAAGAAATATAACTTAGGGACACTTAACTAAATATGATTAGAGAAGTATAAAAGGTTTGAGGAGAGAGAAAATGTCATTTGTTACATGCAAAGCTTAGGAAACTTTAATCTACTTTCTTCCAAACTAGAATAGGAACATATGAATGTGGGAAAAATTTTGGAAATTAAAGAAAATTTGTAGGGAAGAATTTATAGAAAATTACACAAATTGGTGTAAACTAAGCAAGGAACTGGTATGAGGACTTAGAAGTGATCTAGGCACAAACCATCACCACAAGGCAACAAAGGAGGTACTGTATGGGAGTATCGATAAGGTTGTAGAGGCTAATGGTGGTTGAATGGCTAGATTCCAATGAGTGTCCAAAAAATCTTTCGTTTCCAATTAAATATTGAGAATACTAAATTAAGTCAAAAAATGACGGAAATTTATTTTAAAATATTTTTGCATATACAATTTGGGAAAACATTGGTTTGTCAAAAAATTGAGGCAATATATTTGTCCTTAATAATATATTTCCAATATACATTTCTTTGTCTTATAAGCTCTTTACTCTCAATCCTGTGAATTTTTTAGTTTTAGTAGAAGGGGACTAGATTATTCTCTTATTGATATTTTATGCTTTCCTTACTTGTTTATTAGCCTATTTATTTTTTTGGTTTTAGTATTACTATTATCTTCTTTCTTCGATCCTCTGTATTTTGATATCAAAGTTATATTAGGTTTTCATAATCTTTTGATAAGGCCTACAGGACCTAGCTATTTTTTTATGCCCATTTGTTGTGAGGAATGGTGTTTGTTGGGCTCTTTGTCAACATTTGACTAAGGAGAAGAAGCTTTAGTTTATGAAGACTTAAATGTGGAATTGAAACCCAGAATATTAAAGGAAAGGTATTAGAGAAGGAAATTTGAATTAAAAGAGAAAAGAGAAGGAAAGATATAAAATATTATAAGATGAATACCTATTGTACCTAGTGGCATTAAAGATCATTAAGTTTACCAATTTCATAATTTTTCAAATATATAATGTGGTTATGACTAGTGTTCTATGGTTTATTAATATATAGAAGCAAGCAATATATAGGTTTAAAGAGTAAGAACTTAAGACAAGGCTAAAATTGTTTGTCTAGAAAATTTTCATAAAAACCCCATATGTTATAAAAATAATAATTTGGTTATAGAAGTATATTTACTTTTAAACTAAGCAAATAGTGAGATAGAATCAATCAATAAACATATTAAACGTTATCGTTATAATATAACAAAGTTTGTTTGTAATCATGTCTCCATTATAGTATGCCATTAATGGATAATCTTATTTTTTGCATTAAAGGATTATAATTAGAAAGGATAGAAATAGTTAATAATTGTATTCATGAAATAAAAGAAGTACTATATATAAATTTAGAAGAACTTAATAAGTTTGTAAGAAAAGAAGGAGAGAAAATAGTATACATTCCCAGTTTTATAGCTAGAGATAGGTTTTATCATTTATTATTAATTGCATTCAAACAATATTTAAAGAACTTATAAAGCAATCATCTAGCTTCTTTAGGAAGATATCTTAAGAGATTATAAGGTTTCTATGGTAACGCTAGCAAAAATGCATTATAATAATGCTAGCCAATTTAAATTATTTAATTTAGGAAACTTAATTTATACCGTTTATTCTATTAAAATACACTTAACTTGTTACTTGGATAATAGGTTACCTTAGGAAAGGGAGAGAGAGAAGGTAATCTGCTAACCTTCTATAGCAAGTTACCTTGGCTAGCATTATAGTAATGCTATATTGCTAAAAATCCTATAGTATTGATCATCTATTTAGCATTAATTATTGGATATTTAGAGTACAAATATTCAAATTATATAGAAGAAAGTTACTCATCTGATGAAATGCTTGAGTTTAAAGATTATCAATTGGATTCATAGTGATTGTAGTCTTTACAAACAAGTTATTAGACTTAAATACATAAAAACTGAAAACATAAAGAAACTTGATTAGTTGGGTTTAGAAATATATAATCCAAATAGAAAAATAGAAAAGATAAGACAATTTAAACATACGTGCTATTTTCCAAAAGTAGAGGATTAGTTATATAGTAGTAATAAGCAATTAAATAGTATTATAGATTCACAAATAACTCTAGTGGAACTACTAGATTAACAAGAATTAAGAAATTTTAATTATTAGAAGATTATTTAAGGTTTTTTGATAGACAAGAATAACATATTAAAATAAATAAGAGAAAATAAAAAATTATTAGTGAACAAAATAACATGATCATAAGAAAACTAAATTGGCTAGAAGATGATAGACAAATTAAGAAATTATAGAAAGAACATATATAAATATATTAAAAGTTTTGAGAAATACAACACAATTACAAAAGGATAGTGAACCTAGTAGAAGAAGTAAAACATTTTGTACAAGGTTGATGAATATTTTCTTTATAGTAAAAGTAAAATCAAATCTTAACTATGAAGTATCCTTAGACTAGAGTAGAAAGTATTTGCGAAATCCTAAAGGACTTACAAACTACAATGTCCCTATAGAACAAGATAAAGTAATTATTAAACAAAATGATACTATAATCTTGTTATTATTAGCCCTACATAAAAAGTTAGATAAGATAGAATTAGAATATAAAACCAAAATAAAGTAGAAAGGGAAGAAAAAGATTATTAACTGGAGCTAGAAAGTATAATAGGGCAACTTGAAGGAATAAAAATTTTAGAAAGACCAGTGTAAAGAATAAGGAAAAATAGTAACATTTTTTGAATTTATAAGAAACTACGACTAGGGTTGGGCAAAAAAACTGCGAATCGAACCTAACTGAACCGAAAAATTGGTTTTTTTTTTTTTTTTTTTTTTTTGCAAACCATTTGGTTTATGGTTTGGTTCGGTTGTGTATAAACCAAACCATTTAGAACCCAACTAAACTGTTTAGTTCAACAAAAATAATTTATGCAATTATTTTGTACTTTTTTATATTTTTTTCCATCAATTTTCATAAATTTCATCAAAATTTTCATATCTTGTTATTTTTTTTATCACAATTTTGTATCAATTATTAAAATTATGTTGAGTAAATTCTATTTGAAATTTCATATTTATTAGAGGTAAAAATGTTTAGTGAAAGTTTAACACAAACGGTTTAAACCGTGAATTAAATCGAACAGATCCAGTTTTAATTAGGTTTAAAAAATTTATGAATCGAACCGTATGGTTAGCTTTGACTTAAAAGAAAAACCAAATCATTATATTAGGTTTGGTTTGGTAAAGAGGGATGAATCGTATCGAACCGAACCGCACTCATCCTTAACCATGACTACATGAATTGGAACTATCCCCTTTATTGGAAATAGTAGGATACTTGAAGACAATCCAACTAGAGAAGAGACATTAATAAGTGAAGGAATTTTAAGTAAACTGGCAAGCAGGCACAGACAAGGAACTCATATGGAACAACTTGAAGAAATTGTACATATAGATAGAAATGTAGAAATCTATAATGGTATAAATATTGATTTATGAAATCCTAGAATATTATATGGAATAGGAAGGATAAACTTAGGAAGAATAGGTTTAGTCAGAACAAATCAACGAGAGAAACTATTTTAGTTACAATAGAACTTCTAAATATAAAGTTACTAACTAACATAGCTATCAAAAAATTAAAACAAGAGGGAAGAAGATTATTACATTTAGGAATGATAGTAGTAGGAATAAAAGGGTTAGTTATAAAACAAACAGGAGCTAAATTATTATTAGTTATAATAGATAAATCTTAGCAACATGATATCAAGAAGAAAATTATTGGAACAATGGAAATAGACCAGAATAATAATAAATGGATATTCTAGTGTGCCCCAAATTTCATGATTAACATAAATAGTATAAAAAAAATCTAAAAATAGGGTTACAAGGTAAAGGATATGAAGACCATATTGGAGAAATTATTTTAGTAAACATATGATTCATAAGAAGGGTAGTAGACAGAAAGAATACATGATATAAATTAAATATAGACGGGATAATATAAGAAATAGCTAGTGTAGGAATTAGATTTATCTAACCTATAAAGATAGGAAGTATAGATTTAAAAGGAGTTGAATTGAACACATCTAAACATTTGGAAAGCCTTAGTACCAATAAACTTCTCGAAGATAGTATAATGTATAAAAATCTTGATGGATCCTATGGATTGAAACTTTTAAATTAAAAAAGATAAGGCTATGTTAAAAGAAGAAGAATTGATGAATGATAACTTAGAAAATATAACAGAAATGATATTAGATGCTAGTAGAAGTAAACCTAAATATTAAGGAATTATGGAAAGTCTAAACAATGGGAGATTTTTTATTAAAAACTGGGAGGAAACTAATGAGGAAATAGAAGAATTAATAAATAGAGGACATTTAGGAGAAGAAAAATATTATATTGTACAAAATAAGTGTAATCTAAGAGGAAAGACATATGTAAAACATAGTGCCTTGAACCATCTAAAAAATTAACTAGAAAACAAATAAGAAAGTAAATGAGTTATAGAAAAAGAAGATGAACAAATTATGGAAACTTTTCTACATATTTGTTTCATAGATTCCGAATAACCAGAAGCCTTAGAAGCCTTAGAAGACATAGTAAGAGAAGTAGAAAAATCTTTAGAAAATGAATCAATGGCATCAAAACAGACATATAATAGAGAACTACTGGAACTTGTGAATGATTTAACTTCTAGTAGCATAAACAATACACCAGTATTTAACATAAGATTATAAAAACATGTAGGACAACCAAGTAGAACTCCTTATACACATTATAGAGAACTTGAAAGTGAATAAAAAAATTTAGGAAAATGTATGCCTTTAGAAACATTTGGTAAAAGAAATTTAGTAGATAATAGAAGATTACTTAATCTAGTAGCCCATGATCCTCAACTTTGGCTATAAGGACTAAGTACCTAGACTTAATTAGTAACCAAAGAATGGGAAAATAGTAATGTTAGCAATAATTCCACAATAATGTACAATTTCTTAAATTTTTTTTAAGAGATAAAACTAGAGCTTTATGGGAAAGTCGTAAAAGAAAATTTCCTAAACAACTTCAAGTAGATTTAAATTAGGAACTAATCCTGGTAATTTCACAAATAAGATTACCATGCTAGTAATGAGTACACATCTAAATATTGACAATGATCTACAAGTACAAATGAATGCAGTAAGAACTTTAGAGTAATTATAATTAAAAGATTGGAGAAATGTAAAAAGGTTTTTGAATGATTTCTTTTACCATTGCGATATAGGTGGTTGTTATTATGAAACAAATATAGTAGATAAATTATTTCTAAAATTACCAGGATCATTAAGATAAGAAATTTTTTAAGAATTTAAAGAATAAAGAGAACTAGCACTACCTATAGAATTAAACAATCTAGGTGCAAGAGTACAATTTAAAAAAAAATTAGTAAAAAAATGTACAAGTATACAAATAATAAGACAATCAAAAGGAGAATATAGTTTTTATAGAAATATATACACACCTTAAAAATATGGAGGTAGAGAAAGTAGAAAACCAAGAAGGAGATAGTATAGGCCTAGCAAAAAAGAGATCTATAAAGAGGTATTATCTTAGAAGAAGTAGAACAAGTAAACCTTATCTAAATAAAGAAATAAAGTAAGGAAATATAATAAAGCTAGAAATTATAAAAAACATTAACATGTTTTTTATTTTTTTTTATTTTTTATTTTTTTTTTGTAAAAAGGAAGGACATTTAGTTAAAAATTTAATAAACATTATATTATTCATGATAAGTGTGTTACACTAATTAATTGTGTAAAAAAAGATGTATCCAAAGTAGATGAGTTTGTAGATGATATGAGATCATATATAGTATGGTTAGCATCGAAGATAAAGAAAAAAAATTGACAATGATGAAGAAAATGATTATTTTGTTCAAGAAATACTACAAATAGAAAGGGGAATAGACACATTATATGAAATAAATGAAGTAGAAGAAATGTTAGATAATATAAAATTTCAAGAATTCGTAGATGAAAGAACATGATGTAATCATATTTAGACCTAAGGTTTAAGATCAGATGATCATCTTTGTAAATTTTGTAACATATATGCTTAGTTAAAGCTTAGGTACCAATGTAATGATTGCTTAATTAAAACTTGTAAAATTTGTTTAGATAATAAAAAAGAAATAATAGAGTTTAAAACAAAGATTTTAAAAAAAGAAGATGGCAATGATTTAATAGAAAGAAGAATACTAAAATTAGAAGAAAGGGTAGAAAGAATAGAAGAAAAATTAGACTTAGGAGAAAATAAATAATTAAAATCTAGACAAAGGATGGGAAAAGGAATAGTAATAAAGGAAAAACTAGATGATAAGTTAGAAAATAGCTATTTAGAAAAGAGGTAGATAATAACTTGAGATCGCTAATAACAAATGTAATGATAAATGTAAGACTCATCATAGGAGATTTTATTCTAGTAGCACAAGCCTTAAGTAAAACTAAAGCATCCAATAATCGTATAGATAGTAAATAAATTCCTAAATACTCGATTAAAAAATTGCCCATAAATGAATGTGTATAACATAACAAATGGATGGAGGATTAAACTAATATTGTGTAGTTAAACATAAGATAGCCTTATAAATAGAAAAAAAGGGTGGACATATGTTCTACATAGCTTTAGAACATATGTAAGGGACATGAAATTTCATAGACATGTATGCATAATAGGATTACAGTTTTTATTAAATGATAATCACGGATTTAATTTAAATACATAAGGATCAATGCTTTTAACTTCTCCTATAGCGCCTATTGTAATGACTTGACTAGAACTTCTCTTACCAAGGTATTGTTCGCTTTGGTATAGAATTTTGCGCGGTTTTGTCCATTGGCATAGTAGCTTTTCAGGAGGTTACCCATCTTGGAATTGACCCAGCCTAAGTACCCTTAATTTCAGAGTTTTGATGTGCTCTAAGCTACTATACCAAAAGATGTCTTAATTATTAGAATTTCTTCTCCTAGCATGTAAAAGGTATTACAATCTAACCTCCTTATAAAATTGATGTACTCGTCAATTTTGTTATATAAGTTTAAGACTACTACCAAAAGAAGAGACTTGTCTTTCCAGTTGGTAGAGTAACATGTAAGAGATATGGTAATCTAACTCCCTTATAGAATTGATGTTATTGTCAGTTTCGTTACACAAGTCTTAGACTACTACCAAAAAGGGACTTGCCCTTCTAGATGGTAAAGTGCTATGATACCACTTGTAACAACTTGATTGGAGCTCCTCCCACTAAGGTATTGTCTGTTTTGGTGTGACATGCAACATGGTTTTATCTCCTGGTGCAACAACTTCCTAAGAGATCACTTATCTTAGGATTAACCTAGCCCAAGCATGCTTAACTTTAGCATTTCAATGTGCTTTGAGCTACTACATTAAAAGGCATTTCGATGATTAGAGTTCTTTCTCTTAGCATGTAAGGGTTACACCTATTCTAAAAGAAAAATGTGAAGGTCATAGAAAGGATAGATGTAAGATAAAAATAGTAGATTAAATAAAAAGAAGAAGAAAAAGGAAATATAGAGGTAGGAGAATAATTATGTGAATAAATAATAAAAAACTATGATAATTTAGAATTAATAAATGACTGCTTAAATTATTTGAATATCTACAATAGAAGTAGTAGTGTTTTTAGTAAAATGGCAATAGATTATAAATGCTTAAATGATAATACAAAAAACGGATGCATATGACATTCCTAACAAAATAGACTTAATAAACAAAATACAAAGTAGTAATGTTTTTAGTAATTTAATTATTAATTGGGATTTTGGTAGATAAAAATGTATGAAAGGTTAATGTCGTAGATAGGATTTACATATCCATTAAGACATTTTGAACGATTAATAATGCCATTTGGATTAAAAAACACTCCTTTAATTATTTTAGAGTAAGATGGATGAAATCTCTTTGAAATGCCCTCTTGTTTGTATATATATAAATGATATTTTAGTAGATTCCAAAACATAAAAGGAACATACATCACATTTGAAAATTATTTTATCTGAATTCCTTAAAAATAAGATAGTTATAAGTAGTAAGAAAGCCCAATTTTATACGAAAAAATTTTAGAATTTTTATGTGTAGAAATAAGAAATGGAAGAATTAAATTACAACCTCACATTTTTTAGAAAATTTTGGAAATCAGTGAAAATTTTGATAAAAAAACTTTATAGTAGTTTTTGGGATTAGCCAATTATGCTAGACCATTTATAAAGGACCTAGGAAAGTATACAAAGAAATTATCCTAGAAAATAAATAACTTTAAACCCTTAAATTTGGAAGAACTTAAACAAATAAGGCAAATAAAAGCTTACCAAACTTAAGTCTACCATTAGATAATGATTATTTAATTATAAAAATAGATAGTTGTGAAAATGGATAGGGTACAGTTCTAAAAAGAAAACCTTATAAATATGCTAAAAAAAATGAAGTAGAAGTTTATAGATATAATAGTGACACATTCATAGAAAAAGGATTAATGAGTAGTATAAACATGGAAATTCTTGTTGTAATTTATAAACTAAATAGTTTTAGGCTATTTTTGATTAATAATGCTAAAATTTTAGTAATGATAGATTGTGAAGCCATTGTCAAATTTAAAAAAAATAAAAATAATAAAAGTATGCCTTAAAGGAGATGGATTAAGTTCATAGACATGTTAATTAATAGTGGATAAAAATTAGAAATAGAACATATAAAAGACAAGGACAATAACTTAGCTTATGTTTTGAGTAGGTATATTTATCATGGAAAATTACAACAATAATTAGATCCTACTAAGTTTAATAGATCAAAGCCCAATGGCAATTTTAGTGCTTAGTAGATAAGTGGACATGACAAATAGACAATGACTGACGACCTTTAAGTCCATAAGCCCCTTATAAGGTTGACAAATTTAAGGAACAGTAATAGTAATAATAATATATTTCCCATGATAAACTTTAATGGAGTAGAAATCCCAATGTATCCAAAATGTTTATCTTTAGAATTTAAGCAATCAAACAATATTGATGTGGATCAGGCTTAAAAGGTACTCATCAATGCCGTTTGGAGGCTTTAGTCTATAGATAAGAATAAACCAAAAGTCTGTGTGGCCTTACCAAACTATCTTACAAAAACAAATAATTAATTTTCTCCTAGACTATAAGTCATACATTTTACATAAAGTAGAAAATTTTCTTATTATGAAGGAGTTCAATCCAAGAATTTACAAATAGTGCTATAAAGTAATCCCTCAAATTCAAGATTATGTTGGTCTAATGTAAACCCTAGGAAATTAGTAGTTGAATCCTAATTCAAGTTTGAGTGTCCTAAACTATAAAATAAGTTGATAAGGCTAGTAACAATAATAGATTATAAAATTTAGTAAATCAAATATAATACTAATAACAAAACTCTAGGAATTGATCGAAATCCTAAATCGTGTACTAAAACCCTAAAACTGATTTATGCACCATTAATAAAAATTGAACCCGAATTTGTTCGAAACCCTAAAATTATAAATGTAAGCCTATAAAATAGTTAAATATTACTTGATAGTGATATAATCATAGTCAATTATAATTTTTGACTAAATCGCTTATTTGCATGAAATTTTAACGAAATCGTTACAATAACTTGTAAAAATTATAATTGTAACGAATGCCAATTAAATTGATAAGTTTTCACAAAAATTTCCACAAAAATTTCAAAATTAATTTATGATGAGTATTGTTATAATTTATATGTTTATAAAAATTAGATATATTTATTATTAATTTTTATTTTCTTCCTTTTTCTTTTTCTCTTTTCTTTCTTTTCCTTTTGCTTGTTACGTCTTGCAAAACAAGAACAAAAAAATCAGAACATAGCAGCCTACGTAAGGAAATATAAATTGCCAAGTGTTGATTTTACAAAAAGAAAAAAAAAAATTGAAATGATTACATTGTCTCATCTTAATAAATGTATAGATTAAGATAAGATTTTGTTTCATTCCTTAACTTGCTGATCACGTGGGAAAATAAAAAAAGAAGTAAAATCTGGAAAAAAAATAAAAAGAAACCAAATCGAAAGAAGAGAAAGAAAAAATCCAGGAAGTTAAAAAAAAAACCAAAAATGTGAAGAGAAGAAGAAGAAGAAGAAAAAAAAATTCAAAAGTAATAGGTAAGTAAGTTATTTTGCAAGTGTATATGTAAATTATATAGTATATACATATATATATGTATTACTTGTATGGTATTTTTAAATATAACATTACTATAATATGTATACATGCATAAATACTTAAATTGAATTATATATGTATGTATAAAGATATGTATGTATACATGTATGTACATAGGTATATTATATGGAAGGAGTATGTATTATGTATTTTTTTTAGAATACATATAATTGGTATTAAATATTTTACAAAATAACTATAGGAATATGTGTATATATATGTGTGTGTATGTACACGTGAACTATATATATTGATGTATATGTGTATAATTTATTTTTGTATATATATATATATATAAATATGTGGTCGTATAGTATATATGTAGTTGTATATTTCTATAAGTGGTAATAGATGCTTAAATACATAGTGTACATAGGACGTATATATATATATATATATATAATATAGAGTATATGTATAACATATAATGTATATCGAATATATCATATGGCACATGTATAATATATAGTATACATATTTTATACTGAATACTATATAAATATATATACCGAATATTAAGTAAATAGTATATAGTATATATAATATAATAATATTTATTAAATAAAATGAATTCATAATTACATAAGGAGTGTATATATATATATATATAATATCGTAAATTAGGAATTTCTCAATAAAGTAAAATTATAAAAGTTATCAAATACTATAAGTATATATATATGTATGTGTGTATGTGTGTATAATCGTAAATAATGATAATGAGAAAATAAGAAATAATAATAATAATAATAATAATAATAATAATAATAATAATAATAATAATAATAATAATAATAATAATAATAATAATAATAATAATAATAATAATAATAATAATAGGCTAAAATCTCAAAAATAGGAAAAGTATGCTTAAAATAATAAAAATATCAAATATATGGTTTCAATAATTATTAAATCATAAATATATTAAGAAAAAGCTAAAATTACTATTTTATAATTTTTAAACTAAAATAATAAATTTTGTGATATTTTTATATCACAATTTAAATTACGAGTCACAACATCTAAAACGGACCTCATTAAGAAAAAATACGCTCGAAAATGATCAAAATAGGCTATAAGTTCATAACGATCCCAACTAAAACGAAAAAGTTACATGCGATTTGATAAAAAGCTCGAATCGACTATTTCACGTAACTAAGTGAAATAGACCTTACAAATTATGATACTAGTTTAGCTTTAAATTTTCAAACTTATAAATTTCTATTATTCTCAGGTGATTTTGATATAGATTCTGAGCTGCCACCAGATTACTACGACCCCTGAATTGGCCATGACTGATTTCATACTTGTTTATGTTTATAGTTAGTGAATATAAGTTATGATCGATAAATGAATGTGTATGGGATTGGGTTATGCTTGTGCATGATAATTGTTGTTAATGGTGAATTTACTTTAAATTTCAATAATGTAATGATTGCTGCATAGTAGATTCATTAGGAACTGATTGTTTATGACTTGGAATGATCATTGAATAAATAAGACTTAATTTTATTTGACTAGAAAAGTTAACTTAGATTATATATAATCATGTACGGCATAACTAATTCCGGTAGTGACATTACACGGAAGTAGCGAAAGGCTATACGTAGGTTGATTATTGATTGTTATAGATTTCGTACGGTGTACATGTGCGATATGACCTTATCCTGGCTCGTGGGATGACTAGGCGTTGGAGTCGTCACTGCCTGGCTAAAGGTCAAGTTTAGAGACCTTCGTTTAGGGGTGAGTGAGGGCTGCATGAACTTACTTACAATCATATGTAGAACTCGTTTTGATAAAACTGATAATGGATGTACCATTACATTTTGAATGTGAAACGTGGAGCTTCGTTATGAAATAAGTTCTAATATGATACTCAGATTTGACTGTATCGATGAATCTCCAATCCTGACTTTGGAAGGCGTTAAATCTGAGTTGTATGCAGTACCTAGTCACCTGCATGTATTTGTTTGGCATACTATTTGTCATGCATTCATTTAATTGAACCTAACTCCTGTATAACTTGATCGCTGTATGGATAAGAGAAATTATCTCACTAAGCTAGTTAGCTTATACCCCTTGTAGTCTTCTTTCATAGGCCGATCTTTTTGTGGAGTCGGGCTGTCGCATGCCCGAGGTTAGTGTTTTACATGGGGTCAATGTGGGGGTTAGATGTGATCAGAGAGTATTTTTGGTAGTTTATAGAGCTGAATATGTAGTCGAATATACTGGTTTAACTTAAGATATGTTTCAGACTTTTTATTTGTAAACTTTGATATAAATAAGCCATGTGTTATGTTTTTATAATTTTATCATTTATCATAAAAGTGCACTCTTGGTAGTTAGTAGTAGTTGTAGCCTTGTGTATCATATAAAAGGGTTATCGATTGTAAGGGAATTCAGTCTATAATCCTTTATACAGTGTATGACCACTGCCACGACTAGCTCTCTCGGGTCGTGACATCTAATTTATAAGGGATATAAATTTTAAAAGACTGTAAAATGAAAAAAAATTGTAACTCCCCTAAAAGAATTATAACTTTCCTAGAAAAGTTGTAACTTTACATGTTTCCATAAATTTGCTTTAAGCTTGTAATGGTGCTCTGAATGTTTAACTCCACATACAATTCATAAACATAGATTATTTCATAAAAACTTTTAAAGATTCATAACTTTTCCTAAATGTTGTAACCAACCTTAAATGTTTGTAAGGTTTCATAACTCTTATATTTTGATTTCGATACTAAGCTTAGATTTTCATAAAGACACTAGTTTATATAAATAGTTAGAAATTTCACAAATTCACATAAAACTGCATAATTTGTTAAAAACATAACATAAAACTTCAATTTTGTAATTTCACATGACAATTAGTAATAAAACTTCAATTTTCATATATTATTATTAACCTGAAACTTACCATAATTTCTTACCTATTATTTATATTTCATTACTATATATAACTTCATATAAATTTTGTAATTTCACATGACAATTAGTAATTTGTCAAAACATTACATAATAAAACTTCAATTTTCTTATATTATTATTAAATTGAAACTCACTATAATTTCATAACTATTATTTATATTTCGTTGCTCTATATAACTTCGTAACTTTTTCAAATTTCATAAAACTTTTAGATTTTGTAAAATCAAGTTTTTCCCATGCATACTCCTAGCTCCCTTCTTACAAACTCAATGTATTATGTAAAGGGTTTTAACATTCATTATTTTAACAGTGATAATTTCATAACACATAACAAACTTCATAATTCAACAAAATTCATAACACCGCTCTAAAATGTGACATAAACTCAAGCTTTCACAAATTAATTTATTACAACGTAATGATGCCTTTTGCAAAACTACATATTTTTTCATAATTTCACTCAAATTTTGTACTTTACCAAACTTCATAATTACTCATAATGTCTTCACGTTCTATTAAAATTCATAAAATCTCATATATTTTCTTGATTTTTCTGAAATTCTTTTCCTTTGTCTAAACTTTTAATAACACCATTTGGAGGAATGTTTGGACATGAAAACTTATCTACCCCTAATATCAAATGCGTTAATCCCTTTAAGCAAAACAAGTCCAACCAATTCAACAAAAATAAAAATAAAAGAAAAGGAAAGAAAATACAAATAACTAAATAACCTCATTATGAGTGATCTAAATATATAATATAATTTGCTCTCTTTCATAGTAATCACTTTAATTTTATGTATGTTGACAACTTGTACAAGAAAGGAATCAATGTGATACACAATACATAGTAGAAAAGATTTTGATTTGAACAACAATCTCTCACCCTTCTAGAAAATAACAAAACAACATGTTTCTCCTTTATGGTTATTACTTATTTCAATTTTGAGACAAATCTAATCTAGATAGTCGAGATTTGCATAGTGATAAATGGGACTTTTGATGTCTTTCCATGAAAAATAGAATTCTTTAGAAAATATAGATATTCTACATAAGAGTCAACAAATAAAGTAAAGAAGTCCTTCATGAGAATAAGGAAGGCATTATTCTTCCTAAAAAAAGCAAGTTCTAGTCTCAAGATAATAGAGAATTATTTAACAAAACATAATCTTAACACGGAGAAATTATCTTCTAGAAAATTATGAAATTGAATCATTCTCCATCAATTCAAGAAAAATTCCATACGCAAAGGTGGAAGAATGACCAAGAGAGAATTTGTTTTTTTTTTTTTTTTTTTAACTTAATACTAAGTTTGTTACAATAATTACAAAGCTATTTATAGAGGAACTGGAAGTAAAACAAACTAACTAACTATTAGATACACCCAATTAATGAATGAAATGTGTAAGATAATTACATGTTAGCAAAAGAATAATTATTATCTCAACAACCCTCTCTTAAGGCAGAGCCACCACCAAGCCTAACTTAGCCAACATTTCAGCAAATACACTCTTAGCAAAAATATTGGCAGGTTGCAAAGCTATAGGAATGTAAGTGGGTTGAAGAAATCCTTGTAAAACATGATTGTAAAGAAAATGGATGTCAACTTCAATTTTCTTGATATGACTATAAAAGCAAGGGTTAGTAGCAAGTTGTAAAGTCGATTTATTATCATAATAAATCTTAATAGGTAGTGAAATTGGAAGTTTAAGGAGGTGCATTAGGTAAGAAAGCTAAAGAAGCTCCTTAGTTGTGGTAGACATGCTGTGATACTCAACTTCCATGGTTAAGGTGCTAATTGTAGGTTGCTTTTTATACTTCTAAGAGATAAGAGATGATCTAAGGAAGATACAAAAGCCTGAAATGGATTTGCTATTAGCAAAAGAGGAGCCCCAGTTAGAATTACTAAATGTTATAAGGTCAAAAGAATTGGAAGATGGATAAAACAACCTTAATAAAATCGTGTGCTTCAAATAGTGAAGCACATGAGGCCCAACCTGATAATGAGAAATCCATAGCTGTGAAAAAAATTGACTTAGATGTTAAACTACAAGAGAAATGTCTGGTCTTATGATTGCCAAATAAAGCAACCGTCCAATAAGCCTTTGACAGGTCAAAGGTTAGAGGACTATCATATTTATTTAATTGAAGTCTAGATGGAAAAGGAAAAGTAGCAAGTTTGTAGCCAGTCATTTTAGAATCTTGTAGAATATCAAGGATAAATTTTTCTTTCATTAATAAAATTCCTTAAGAAGATTGACATAACTCAAGGCCAAGGAAGAACCGAGCTTCCCTTAAATCCTTAATGGTAAAAGCATCATGTAAATCTAATTTCAACTATGAAATAGCAGCAAAACTTGTACTAGTGATCAATAAATCATCTACATATAGAAGTACGATAGTAAAATCTATAATAATATCATGAATGTATAGAGAATAATCATTCTTTGATTGACTAAAACCATGATCAATCAAGAAATGTGAAATCTCAACATTCTATTACTTAGCAGCTTGTTTCAAACCATATAGTGAGCGTTTCAACTTGCAAACTTGTTTGGGAAAAGCTTTAAAGTAACCTTGAGGTGGAATCATATAGATTTCTTCATTAAGAAAACCATGAAGAAATGCATTATTGATGTCAAGCTGGAATAAAGGCCATCCTTTAATAAATGTAACAACAACAATAAGTTGAACAGTACCTAATTTGATTATTGGTGAAAAGGTATTAAGATAGTCTATTCCTTCAATTTGTGTGTAAACTTTTGCAACTAATCTAGCTTTGTAGCGTTCGATAGAGCCATCTTGCCTATATTTTACTTTAAAAACCCATTTAGAACCAATAGGTTTCTTCCCTTTATGCAAAGATGTGAGTTCCTATGTATTCTTTAACTTTAGTTCTTTTTGCCATAGCTTGTATTCAATTCTTATCTTTAGTGGCCTGTAAGTAGCTAGTAGGCTCTTTTACTGTCAACATTAATGCCATTGATCCAATAAAATTTGGGCAAAATTGGGATATTGTTAGTTCTGGTCGCAAAGGATAAGGATGTGTTAAAGAAGTAGATGGAGATGATGCAATAGTAGGGTATTGTGTTAAATTAGTGGTAAGATTGAACACATAATCCTTTAACCAAGTAGGAGGCTGTCTAGTTTAAGTAATACAATAAGGTTGTCTTTAATTTGATGAAGAAGTAGTAGGATATTGACAAGAATCAAAAGAAACAGATTGTTGTGGGAGTGAAATAGGAGGATTAGTAGACGTAGGACAAGAAGAATAAAAAATGATAGGAGAAGTATCATTAGCAAAAGAAACATTATCATATGACTGATGAGTAGTGTATTATGCATTAGTAGAAGGCAATTGTATAGCAGCATCTCCCATCTTGAAAGGAAAAATATGTTCATGAAACAACACATCATGCCTAGCGAATGCTTTTTGATCTTGCAAAGAGTACAATTTATACCCTTTCATTCCATTCACATAACCAAGAAACACACATGGAACACCTCTACAATCACACTTGTCCTTTGAGCATAACATAGACAATTAACTTTATGCAAGTGGGCATAAGTGGGCTTAGCACCAAAAAGCAATTCATGTTGTGGTTTCCAATTTAGCATTTACTGTAGCATCTTGTTAATTGGATAAGTAGTAGATAAAATACAATCTCCCGAGAAGACTTCTGGAGGGTTAGCATAAATCATCAAACATCTTGCTATATCAAGAATATGCCTATTCTTCCTCTCAACATGTCCATTTTGTTAAGGCATATATATAACAAACTTTTTATGTATGATACCTAGCTTATCAAACACAGACTAAAATTATGCAAAAGAAACTCTATTCCTTGATCAGAATGCACAAACTTTGGAACACATGAGAAATGATTTGAAACATAAGTAAGGAATTTTGAAAGAATTGAAGGAACTTGTGACTTACATTGTAACAAATAAGTCTAAATACTCCTTGAATAGTCATCTAAAATAGTAAGGAAGTATCTTGCTCTAGACAAAGATGGAGTATTATACGAACCCATACATTTAGGTGTAACAACTTAACTATGGAAGTTGAATGACTATCTGATCTATCAAAAGGCTATCGATGAAACTTTGATTTATTACATATCTTATAGTAGGAATCAATAACATCAGGAAAATTACAAGAATCAATGTGTTTCAACTTATTTAACAAGGAATGCCTTAATTGAGCATGGAAAAGATTAAGATCATGTTTAGCAAAACTAAGAAGAGAAGAACAAGTATTAATAGGAACTATAGTAGTCTCTACTATTGAAGAATTTACGAAGTATAAGACATTTCGTATATGTGCAAATGCTATAGTTTGTCTATACTTTTGCTCTTGAAATGTAAGTCCAACATTATCAATTGTGATGAGAAGATTGTTATCATGAATTGTTTAATAGATAAACAAAAGGCTATGACAAAAATCTAGTACATATTAAACTTTATTTAGTATGAGGTGGTTATTGATGTGAATAATACTTGTTAAGTAGACTTCGTTGATTGTGCCATCAAGTAGTTGAACATTTATAAGACATTTATGAGAGTATGGATTTTGTAGTAAGGTTTTACATGAAGTAATATGATCAATAGCACCAGTATCCACAATCAAAGAGCAACTACAGTTACTTACAAGGTTAAAAGATGTTAAAGAAATGGAAATATCTGCATAGCTTGCATTTGTTGCATTCAAAAGTGAATTAGAATCCTCTTCACTTTTCTTTCCTTTCATCAATTTTATCACTTCCTGACATATGTTTTGTACAATTGATGGATCTAAAGCACTACACGATTTATTAGATCTTACAACATAAGTAGAATCATCAAATGGAGTATCAGAGTGGCACAAATTAGCCTTGTTCGGGGTTGATTTAATAGCAAATTTATTTGAAAATTTAGATACCCTTCAACCTTTGTACCAATTTGTGTATCCAATCAACTGGAAATAGTTGTCAACTATGTGACCCTCATTCTTGTAGTACTTACACACCAATCTACTCATTGCTATATTTTTGCTATTCTTTTTATCTGTAATGATTTCTACTCTATTCATAGTAAAAGATGAAGAATCAAAATGAATTCTAGAGGTATTAGTAATCTATTTTTTGCTTCTTTGACCTATTGAACTAAGTAAAAAACATGATTAGTGGTAGGCAATGGCTCTATCGATAGGATTTGGTTCCTTATTGATTCAAAAATCTCATTTAATCCCATCAAAAATTGCATTACCTTCCCTTAAGACTTAAAAATTGCTATCTTTTCAAGTAAAGCACATGTACAATAATCAATATGACCACATTCACAAGTTGGATAACCATTCTATGCTTGTAACTCATCCTACAATCTATTAAGTCTATCGTAATACAATCCAACTTATTGATTCCCTTGCCTTAGATTAGATATTATCTCAACAAAAATAAATGCAAGCTTTACAAAATAAGATTTTGGTTAAAAACCTTCTAGAACAAAATTTTAGTTTATCTCCTTTTGAAAGTTATCTCATCATCTTCTACTTTTAATTAATATTGTTAGACTTAGGTTGGCCTTCCTGGTTCAATCTTGTTTGACTTGATCTCTTTATAAAACTGCTTTGAGTTACCCATTTAACCCTTATTGATAGTGAATCTGGGCTTGACCTGTTGATATGATCTATTTAACTTGGTTTTTATAAGAACCCACTTTTTTTTAAGGTTAAAATATATTATTTTCTCTTGTATTTTCTAGAAAATACAGTAAGGTATTAAGAAATAAATTTAATAAAAATAATAAATTGTAAAAAACTCTCAACTTTCAATTTTAATGGATATGGGTAATTTTAATTACTTTATACATAAATATAAATTATTATTATAATAATTTTATCGACCTTGATTCAATTCTGATTAACTTACTCAACCTTTAACCTTTTGTTATTCCCACGTCAACCTTTTGGTCCGAGTTAGACAACATTACATTTTACAAATCATGTAAGCTCTTGAATGGCCATATATGTTCTCAGGAAAAAAAAAAAAACAATATTGATATCACATGCATGCATATAACAAATATTAATGTAAAATAAATTTATAAACAATAAACACATTATATTAATATCACATAAAACCACATAGTGAATATTTAATAGAAGTATTGTTGACACCTTTTGTTTCATCATCAAATCCGTATATAAAACGTCAACCATAAAATAGATGACGTCAAAGAAGATACACAACAAATCAATCACACAATATAGATTACATTAGAAAATATGAAAGTATCCTATTAGCAAAGAGAATGCGAGGTTATTAGAAATAGATTCTGAGTGTCTATGTAAGGGAGTTTTTTATTCTGGACAATGGTTAAGTACTTTTGTTGTACTCAGTCTATATTAACAAAAAAAATTTTGGGTTTACACCCCAAAAAACAAGAGATAAATGGAGAGTTAGGCAAGCTTGGATCCCCATTGAGCAAATAAAAAAAAAAGGCTAAACTACTCAGCGAAAAGAAAAACAAAAGAGATAGAAAAAATACATCGATCTCCTACTTGACCTTATTAGTTAGATGAGGAATAACCGAAGAACTCATCACAAGTCCAAATATATAATTTTCTCTTTTGACAGAAATTACTTGAGTTTGAGTTTGAGTTTGCTGCAGGCTTATCACAGTTTCCACAAGAAGAAAATCATAGTGATACTCAATATATAGAAGAAAAAGATGGGTTTTCATCGAAAAGAATAAAAATACTGAATCTATCAATTTGGTCAACTATCTTTATGAAAGAAAGCAAGTCTCTCCTTTGTAATAAATCCCTCCGTCAATTCCTAGATGAAGTTGAATTGCGCTTCGTCGTTGTCATCAACAATTATACTCACGTAAACTTGCCGTCGACATAGTGGGCAACTATTGTTTACTTGCAACCACGGCATTAGACAAGATTCGTGAAAGATATGCGAACATGGCGTTCTAGTCAATCCTGGTGGACCCCACAAGCCATCCAAGCAAATTGCACAAGTTTGGTCTTCTCCCACGGTGTTCTCAATCGACAACTCCAACTCTACCGCCAATGTGAGTACAGCCTTAAGAATATCCGATGATTCGCGCACAAAACATAATATACGATATATAATCTCTGGCCAAATCGAAGTGTTAATGGCACCAAATTGTACCAAAGCCTTGCTAATTTCAAGTTCAAGCGATACAGTATCTTCAATCACAAAGCTTGACACTTGAATGGACAATTTGGAAATTTCTTGCGGATACTCAATGACTTTTGACATGATTCCGTGAATGTTTTGACATCGAACTCGATGATTTTTCTTCAAAGAGAACTGGAAATCGACTGATGATGGATTCAATTTGGAAGGAGTTCCTTGTGAAGTGTCATCATTAGTGACAACATACTCCATGAAGATGATTACTGAGAGAAGATCGCTCAACACTCCGGGGAAAAAAGGAAAAAAAAAAAAAAGAAAAAGGCAGCAGACGAACGCCTCCGAAGATAACAGTTATGTTTGAGAGAGAATTGAAGATTCGAGGAAGACAGTGAGAAGTACGTTTTTTAGTTTGTAGATATCACCAGAAAAAAGTGCATATCTATTGCAGAAATCTTAGTCTCATATTTTGTTGGAGATCTTTTTTTCTCCTTTTTCTACTCAGACCAATAGGCTTTTTTTTAATCGTTTCTTTTTTCCTTCATCTTTCAATATAATGATACCATTTTCAAATCATATATTTACCAAAATAAAGTAAAAACAATGAAATTATGAATACATAAATACCCCTCTAATAAAATTGAATATCTCTCGGTTGCCTTGAAAGTTGACTTTTTTTCTTTGTCTTTGGCGAATAAAAGTAGACTAAAGGATCATTTATACATTATTTTATTTTATTTAACAGAAAAATATAAAATTTCAATTTTTCCAATGAATAAACTGTATTTTCCCATACCTTTTGTCATGAAGAAACAAATATTCACTAAAATTCTAATAGGATACAAAAATGATGATTTATCAAGATTTCACTTTTGAAATCGAAACAAATAGATAGTTTTCTAAATAATGAATTTTGAACAAATATATATGAGATGAAGTATAGATAAAAAGGAAAAACAAACTATATCCACATGATTCAATAAAACAATGAAAATATGAAAACTTTGATGATTTTTTTTTTATTAAAATTGTGTTTATCAAATCTGTTGAAGCATAAATCTTGAAACCATTCATTAGAAATATATCAGGATTTATTTACATCTTGGGTTTGGGTTTAGAATTAAAACTAAATGCGAAGGACATATTTGCCTACCAAATCTAAAATTAACTAAATGAAAACTTGAAAGTATAGTAAGTGCATTCTAACAATTTTTTTTTTTCCCTAATGATTCATATTCAGAATGCGTTGATCCATTCAGCTGTTTGTCTCCGCTTGATGATTACTAAGAGGCTAATAGAAGCATACAGATCTTAAGGTGACTATAAGTTTGTTACATAACAGTCCATCTTTTTACATGAAAAATGAGATGTGAAACCGTTCAAATAAACTAATTTATCTATTATGATACCATACTTAGTTTCGGAGCTTTTTCCGTCTTGTATTATATATTTTCTTTTATCCTTTACAACGTTTTTCGTTAATACATATTTATTTTCTTGGGCAAAGAAAAAAAAAATATTTATTTCCAATAAATGTAGTCTGATATATATGTACCATTAATATTCCTCAATAGTTAATAATCAGAACTTCCTTTTTTATTGTCTTTATATTATATAAGCCAAATGTACCATTAAATATCCATTAAATTTTGATAATAACCTTCATACCCTTGTATTTCTACAATTATGAAAAGAACTTTATTGTTATTTACTATAATCAATCCCTATCTTTCTGTAATGCATCATTGACAATATATGTATATTTTTATTATGTTTTATACGTGTGCTTTCTTTTCCTTTCTTTTTTTAACTGTAATTAATTAGTTTATCTCATTACGAGACCTATATTCGTATCATTATACTATAAGGTGTTGGCTTCTTTTTTTTTTAATTACAATGACATTTTCTTAAAATTTTAACCTTTGGTTTGTAAATTTATGTTAACATTTTTTTTTTTACCTTAGCAGAAAGTTGCTCACCCTTCTCCTTCTTTTTCTGTATTAATCTTTTTCTAATTTTCTTTAATCATTTCTCTAAATGAAATTTATGCTTTATTATTATTATTATTATTTAAGAAATTATCTCGGTCTCTTATATGATGCACTAAAATCTATTTCTTTCCATTTTTTTTTCCTTCCATTGAAATTTTATACGGTAATAATTGGTATTAAAATATGGAAAATTTTATATTATAGTCACTAAAATATGACTATATGGTATAATCATTTTTGAGTTACCGTAAATCACCCTACTTATAATAAATAAGACCTATTCATAAAAAAAAAAAATGATACTATCGATGATAAAAATGAACGTATCGGTTGTAAAAATGAAATTGCCTAGTAATTAAAATGTTATTGATAATCTCATGAAAAACTATTGGGAAGTTCATTTTTACTATTAATGGATTCATTTTACCATGTATGACCTTTTTTACTATAAATGGGGGCGATTATTATAATTTAAAAGTGACTATACCATAAGTAGTTTTTGAGTAAATGTACTATAAAATCCTCTCAAAATATGTGTATAGATTTTTAGCAAAAAACATGTATACAAATGATAATATATGGTATCGAAAATTTTATCTTTTCATATACTGTTTTTTATTAGTTACAACTATTCATTGATACATATTCATTTACATAAAATTTCAATTAATAAATATACCATTAATATTCACAATGATATATAGCTTTTTTATTTCCTTGTATTAAGCCAAGTTTACCATTAAATATGTGCGTAGAACTTAATTGGCATTTATCATAAAGATCCAAATCCATCCTTATATTTCTCTTACGCAATAAAAAATTTCTACCTTAAATACTAAACAATGTCTATAAAAATTGCAAACCAAAGATAGATTTAGGAACTTCATAATCTATTTGGCTCTATTACATTTCTTACTACAAATGCTTTAAGCGTTACCATTTCAATTTTTTTTTTTTTTTTATGCTTTTCAATAGTGGTGAGCGGATAGAGTATATGACTCTACTGGTACTTTACCCTATGTGTACAGATTTTGAAATTTTGCTACTTATACCTTATCCTATTACACATTAAAACCACCTTATACTATAGATCCTATAGATTATACAAGGTATAAGGTACACAGTATAACTTAATTTTTTTTTTCCTTATAAATTTCAATATGGCTATTCTTTCCAAAACATAAAACAAAACCTATCTCTTTCATTTTTCAAAAGTAATTGCTCAATTTAGCCTATCTTTCAAATAATGCTAGTGAATAGAATATATTAAGATATATTTCCAACCAATTTTTATTTTCCTTAAATGGTTTTTTAACCATTTTCATAGAAATATTATACAAAACATTATTAATGTAAATGAAAAATTTGTTTTATAATAACACATTGCATAGATATTTAAAAGGAATTAGCACACTATTTTAAAAAATCAAAGTGGCAAACATCATACTTAATACTAGATTTACAAAGTTTATTAAAATGTGAATAAAAAATTCACAAGATTATATAATTCAATAATTATAGATGTGATGATAAATAGGATCAAATAATTAACTATGGAAAAATGAAGACATAACATGGAATACGGAATAAAACATAAATTCAAATTAAAATATTTTTCTTCCTCAAAATACTTGCATAAGTAAAATAATCTATTTATAAGTTAAGAAAATTATATTTTGCTCTGATAACAATACCAAATCTTTTGTTAAATATAAAATAAAGAAACCATTTCAGTATAAAAAATAAGCTTTAATAGATAATAGATTTAGCAAATAAAGAAGGAGTAGAAATAAAATAACAACAGAGTAAAGACAAAAGACAAAAGACAAAAGACAAAAGATGGAAGGTAAGTGACTAACAAGCATTTAATTTAGGATTTCCAATAGACTGAGTTTTACTTAATTTTAATAAGATGGTATTTATTTATTTATTAATTTTATTTAATTACTTATAGGGTAGGGACCTTAAACTCATACCTTGTATGCTTTAAAGTGTAGGTTCTAAGGTAGGTATAGAGTATCCAGTCTTCCTACTTATACCCAACTCTATGAGAGTAGGTTTTAGAAAATTACTAATTGAAACTGACCATGTGACCTTAATTATCTACTTAGAACCTACCTGGTTAAGTAGGGTCTAGATGAGTACTTTTCTCAACAGAGTTACCCGCTTACCCTTACTTTTCAATGCATCATTTGATAATATATAATTCTATCATTGCCCCTAAGTGTAGCTTAATAGTGGCATCTTTAAAAGCTATCGTTTAGTAAGTGTACCTACTATATGATGATTATCTCATGGTTAGAGTGCGAGATTTTATCTATGACATCTATTTACCATCTTATATAACACCTATATATATCCATCGTAACACCTATAATGGATGTATACAATATCTATATATATCCTATTGACTTGTTATGAATGTAAATATATATAGACACTTATAGTTAGATATTGCGGTATTGACGGCCGAAAATGGGTATGCATCCCATCTCCTAAAATAACCCTAAAGACGGCTCCAGCTTAATGCACCAAAAGAAGTACCCTAGATGATTAAAGAAAGTGCTTGATCCCCAACACCTCGAATGTCCCATATACAGTAGGACCTTGGAGCCATGTTGTATAGGATGGTAGAGGCTTGAACCTTGAGCCTCTTGACCTTAATGGAATGCCCCATAACTAGCAATGTCCATTAAGCTATAATACATTTAATATGATGGGATATTCCATGGCAAGATATAAATAAGCTTACTATTGGGTCATAACATCTAGATTTATGCCTTGCTTGATGAGACTCACTAGGCTAGCTTAGCTACGTAAGATGGATTTAGTTCCACCAACTTAAAATTATAAATAGGGCCTATCTAAGTTTGTGAAGGGGACTTTTCCTAAGAGCTTGAAGGTGACTTGTGTAAACAATCTATTATACATGTTGATTTTTTTTTTATTGGTTAAAGACTCACTTAAGTATTAGAGTGGTCATATTAGATGAAACTTCAGTACCCATTTTGATGCCTCTATTATATTGCAGGCCTAAGGAAGCCCAATACAAGTTAAACAAAAAATCACTATAGACATTTAGCCTTCTAAGATCATAAAGAGTCGGTATCCCTTTTTAAACAATAAGATTAGGGAACCATTCAATATCTAGTGATCTCAAATGGATTGAGAATCCAACCTGAGTAAGCAAATTACTTGTATTAATATTTCTCTCCAAATTACATTTATGACTAAATACACTTTATAACTTAGTTTTCAATCTGACAGTCTTACTAAATGACTTTTGAAAGAAGTAATGATCACTCTTTACTAAGATTCCTAACCTACCTAGCTTTTACTATAACTTGCAAAAGAAACTATAAGGGAATTAGTAAAACGATAGCTTAGTGAGCCACTCTCATATTACATATAACACATTAAGTCAAGTAAGTTACCAAACAATATGCTATGCAACACTCAACCATGTATAATGTACATACTTACAAGACTTTCAGAATATCTCATAAGGGTAAGACTTGTACCTTTTAAAGCCATAAGGTTAGGAGACAATTCATACATTTCAGCTTAGGATTCTAAATTCGAAGATTCATTGGTCAATTATCATGGCTATGTAATATTCACCCTATACTGTAAAGTTAGCTAGAAGGGTCATTTTTATGCTCCAATCAAAGGACGGTGTCTCCTAGTGTAACGATAGTTTTCGAAGGTCAGAGTAAGGTTATATATGGAGAATCCCCTCCTTATGGCCTTACCATTAAGTTGCATAATGTTGGCAGCCTTCAAGAAGAAATGCAGGGGATGTAATGCATGTTTGGTTAATTTAACTTAGCCAATCCTTAACTAGTCCAATTTACAAGGAGATAAATCAATTCTAAATAGCAAACACTCATCTATTACTAAACAAAGCATCACAACCAAACCAATTTAATATAAGTTGATGTTGAGTAAGAAAAATTCAACACATCAACGATTACAAGCATAAAATCTCTTAATAAGCCTACACACATTTCATTTAGAAGCCATCATTCAATTACATTCATTAGCTAACTATAACTAATACAAGCAAGTGTAATAATCATACAGTATTACTCACTTAGACATCTTGAAGGTTAGTTGAAGCGATCCTTAGGTAAGTAGTCTTCTTGCTTGATGAAGTTACCTATATCATGGTGTTAAGAGGTCACTTGAAGTATTTTTTGGAATAAGATCTAACTTAAAAGATGCTCCTAAATTCCTTTGCTTGATTCTCAAACTTGTAAGTAAATCAATTTTTTCCACCTTAACTTATTTTGGCCATATCTTGGTTGTTTTTTCTTGGAATTTTGCAAGTAAATAGTTGTTTTGAAGCTTATTCAATATAGTTTCTATTTTTATAGGCCATACACGTTTATAGGTTAGGGAAAAATGTAGTAACTTAGAACAAAACAAAGGATTCTATTTATGTAGCTAAGAGCATCCAAATTTGTTTTAATCATAACTAGGGCATCTTTTATCAAAACTTCGCAAATAAATAGTTTTTTTTTTAAAAGCATATTTAAAGAAATTTTAGTTTTTAAGGTCTAAATAGCATTTAGAGTGTGTGATAAAATATAGTAAGAAATAGTCAAGAACAAGTTAGAGTACGGAATTGAAGTGTGTTAACTTGAGTCTCTTCTAGTTATATGCCTCAAATCTTGTCTCCAAGGCTGTAGTTAGAAGGAAGTGATTTTTAAAGACTTATAGTTAGATGGTTTACTTCTTTAGTCTTCAATTGAATAGATACATGAATCAAGTTGTTCAATAAACCTTACATAGTACATGTGGTCATGATGAACTTGTTATTAGCATATAGGTTGGTTTTGGCTTTCGAAGCCCTTTTATACTTCAGCTTAGGTCCATAAGTCACTTGTTAGTCCTTCATTCTCTCCTTTATCTGACTACTATCAAGTTGTAGCAGCTTTTATAATACTTTCTTTGTCCATACCCAATTCTAAAGTTTCACTTAATGGACTAGTTATCTTGGTGTTCAATTTGCATTTAAAGTTGCCAATTCTAATCCTAGATGTCTATGGGGTTTAATTGGATTCTTTGTTAGGTAAAATAGTAAGCTAAAATTTATGGATTAACTTTTGTTCTAAAATAAGTGAAGATGGTTAAAGTTAGGATCAAAAGATCATACAAGTGTCTAATTTGCTATACTTACTCACAAGTCCTATTTTATGGGCGAAAGTGATGTTTTGCACTTAGAAACTTATCAAAATAAGTTAGGTTTTCTTCTAACTGATTGAAAACACAATGCCAATAAGTTAAGAATCTTTAAGGAGAAGGAGAGGGGTGTGGGAAGGGGGAAGGGGGAAGTGGGGGGGGGGGGGGGGGTATAGGGCGGTGGGTTAGAGGAAGTGGTAATGGCTATTTTTAGTATATGGGCCTTAGGCCTAAACTAACCAGCCCAAACCATAAATTAGCCCAGTCTAAGTAAATTGTAGCACTAACTTAAGCATCAACCAATAACGGTGTTCTATTTTATAGGAAGCCTAAATTCAATTAATCTATACTAGTAAACCTAGGGAGTGAAAATGACACTTGAACATAAGCCATTATAGTATTTTTGTTAACTTGGTCAAGTTGAGTTAAATGGATTAAAGTAGGCTAATTTTTCATTTTACAATTTATCGATTATTACACATGTGGGTTTAGTTAACTTGGTGTCACAACTGTATCTCTAAAGATCGTATTATGTTTTTCTTGGTCTCAATAATATTCAATTTAAACATTTGAATATTTATAAGGTGAAAATTTGAAAATTCTACAAATTTTAAGTATTCCATCTTTCATACTATGAAATATCGATAATTTTTTGAGTCTAAATTATATCCTAATTTCACTTTAACATCATGATTCATCAAAAATTCATTTTCTTAAGTTTAGCATCTATATAAATATAATCTTTAAGTAACCAAATTATATTAGAAATTTACTTTTTCATATTAGGGTATCAAAAATTAGATTAATTTCCCAATTCAACTCCCATTGTAAATTGATCATACATGATAAAATATATAAAAGAAAATTTTGTCACAAACTTTAAGATTGTATTTTATTACATTATCCAATTAAATATATTTAATAGTTGTTATCTTATTATTAATAGAAAAATCAAAAGACAATACTATCATAAGATGCATTGATTTTTGTATAGACTTGATGCTAATTTATTTTGTAAACTTGGAAAAATTGATGACTTAAATTAAAAGAAAAAAAAAACGTTAAGGATTTAAAATAGATAGTGTTTTACTATACATTAAATTCATGTGAGATAGTTCTATTTAATATAATTAAAATTGTTTACAAATGTTTAATATGTTATATAATTATTTGAAAGTATTTATGATTATGTGCACAGTATATTACTAAATATACTTACCATAAAGTATTATGTATAATTACATATTATCTATATTATCTCTCCTACATTTCCCTTTAATTTCTCCTTAATAGTTTGAATTCATCTTTTTTTCTTTCCCATGATTTTATATAACTGACAATCCATATTTATTTACACACATAAGCTACAAAGAGTTTCAATGCGTAACTGGGATTGATAAAGTTTAACTAAAAATTTAAAATATTTGAATACAAATAATGCACACTTAGCATAAAGTGTTAATTACATATAATTTACCCTAAAGTTAATTCATGCCTCTATTTTTGAAAAATAGGATATGACATAATTTACTCTATATAAAAGCATAACAACACATAAAATGGAGGCATGAATCAAAAGTGAAAATTCCATCACTATTTATATTGGTAAGAACTTTCACATGTAATTTTTCTTTCCTTTTTATTTTCTTATATTAATATATCATTATTCTAAGAGTCCTTACTATGTCAATTCTTACCATGATTTTAGTTTTTTATTGGTTTCTTTTTTGCATTATGAATTATTATAGTTTAATTCAATAATTATTTTATGTTTCAAATTTTATTATACCATTATTTTTACTTTTTGTGCACCTATTGCGGGTGCATGTCCACTAGTATTCTATTACAAGAGTGTGGCAAAAGGAGATAAGGAAGAAAATTGAATGGTAAAAATTGAAGGCATCCTAATCAAGTAATCTTTTTAGGGTTGATAGATAACATATGATCGTATTGATGAAAACCAACTAATCCTAATAATACAAAGAGTTGAGCACCATAATCTAGAGAAATTCTTTCTTACACAATTCAATCTAAAGATTCATTTTGTTTCATAGGTTTGAAATACAACAAAGTCCTTATTACAAGGAGAGAGAATCTTTTTATTACTCCAATTTTCAAGTAAGATTTGTTGTATATGTAGGATAAATATGCAAGTTGTTAATGCGAAACCCATTAAAGAATAGTAAATATAACTGCAATTTATCTTACTTTGATTAAAGAACTAGCAAATCATGCACTTGTGTTGCGGGTTTAGGAAGAAATACATATGAAATTATTTTTAAAATAATTTAGGTGTGAAATTATTTAAAATTCTTTATTTATAAAAAACCTAATACATATTTCTTAAACAATTCTATAAACAATTTATTTACTTAAGTATTTATCATATTTGAAAATTCATAATATGATGCTATATCTTTTATATTAATTTATTACATTTGACTATAAGAAATCAAATAGATAGAAAAAGCATTAACTCTTTATGTAATTGAAACCCCTAGAATGGTTCTTACTCTTAGATGATCTTGGCTTATGAGTAATTTTATTTTCCAATATTGATTATCATTCATAATGTTATTCTTGACTAAAAGTTGTATATTTTAATATTGATTGATGACATCCTACTTGTTTGTGGAATTAAATTTTATAATATAGTCAAAATTACGATATAAATCCATTATTAAATTACTATTAAATATGTTGTGAACAAGGGTAAAAGGTAGAACCATACAAATAAATAAAATGTGGTTGAAATTAGGGATGAGGAGATCCAAAGTGAATGAAGTACGAGGCCTTATCCATATTCTATCCTATAATTACAAACTCTTAACTTTTTTAACCTACAACCTACCTTATAGCACCTTTGAACCATATTGTATACCATACTTACAGATTCTACAAGGTATAAGATACCTATAGTACTTGTAATTTTTTTCTTTATCTTATTTAAAAAAAACTTTGTATTGGATACATAATCAATATAAAAATTATAACTATATTATCAAAAGACCTGCCAGTAATCATTTGTATAGGTTATAATACATTTTGGTTGAGATAATATAAAATTTTGGTAGGCAAAATATATATATATATATATATATTTGTAGCTTGAAAGGTTAAAACCCCTAGTTGGGTTATGCTAAAATTTCATTTGACAAATCTTCTTAAAAGATCAAACTAGGGGTTTTACATTATTTGTACGAGAATTCCAATATGATATATTGAATGAAAATTTAAGAATTGAGATATTTTGAAGACCTTACTAAACTAAAATTAGTAAAAGAGAAATAAGGATGAAAAAAAAAAAAAGATATTAAGAGAAGAAAGAGGCTTTTACCAAAGAAGAAGAAGAAGAGATGGATTAGATAGTAGACCCAAGTTACATATAGTTTTAGGGTTTTATTATGAGTTAAGCTTTTGTTGTTATTTTTTTTAAAGACTGAAATAGAAAAAGCTATAATATTAATATTTTTTAATTATTGTTATAAAGTGGATATGAGGTATCATAGAACATGTATGATGTATATACTAGAGTACAGTTTTTAGAGTGGAATAAGGTACCTAAACTTCATACTCCTACCTTACCTTATAGGAGCAAGCTTCAAAAAACAACTACCAAGAACTTATCTTATGATCCTCATTACCTACTCAAAACCTACTTAATAAAGTAAGGTCTGAGTGAATACCCTATATAATCGGTTTACAGCTTACCCCTAAGTAAAATAGAGAATATTACTAACATTTTCAATTAGGTTAGGATTATTTCTTTCATCTTCCATTTTGTATCATTTAATGGGAATTTTACTTAATCTTATGTCAATTCAAGATATATGGATTTTAAAGATTTGATAGTTGAGGTCATGAAAGGAAAGACTTTCTTTATGGACATTAGATAAGATGGTGAAGTATAAATTAGAAAATTTGATGATGCCATTTCTTGATAATAAGCAATATGTGCTTCAAATAAATACAAAAGTTTGAGATTTGTGTAAACATATTTGTGCTTCATAGAGCTATTCTTCATGGAGCTATATTTATATATTAATATATAATACATCAAAATCTAACAACATCATTACTTTTAAGAAGGGCTTGTACATTTTCTTTCTTTTTCTTTTAATGCAAAAATAAACCAAATCAATACATGTACATAATAAGTAATGTAACTTGCATAGATCGCGACCTATTGTAATGCTCGGACCAATCGTCATATGATCGATTGTTCTGGTGGCATGAGCAATCTATTTGGCTATAGCATTAAATGTACTTCCAAATTTTTGCTTATTTTATCCAATTTTTCTTTTAACTATCATTTCCTTTATGGATCAAATAGATATCTTTTAGCTTACAATATTACATTAGTATTATGTACAAAAGTATGAGAAGTGTCCATAAATTATTTGAATTTCTCATAAATGTATAATATGTTATAAAATTATCACTATAGTAACACCTCATTGCTTTGGTCTTCTTCTCGCTAAACTTGGTTGACATGATCATGCACTGTTGTCTTCTATTACGTTATTTGTCAATTGCATATTTGTTTTTTCTACTTGGTGTTATACAGACTATTTCTTATGTAATTTATGCAATTTACTCCACAAAACTATTCATAAGATAACTTCTTGATCTTTAAAATTATATAATGGTTTCTTTTAGCATGCATATTCCCATTGTAAGAAAAAAGTCAAACAAACCATATATTTATATATATATATATATACGAAGAAAAACAAAAAGCTCCCCTAAACTTTGACTTAAGTCTAAATTGATCGCCTAAACTTCCAAAGTGCTTTTCAACCCCATAAACTTTAATAAATTGGCAAACAACTCCCATAACTCTTAAACTTTGATTTTAGTGTGCAAATACTCCTTAAATATAGGAAGTATTTACGCAACAAAATCAAAGTTTATGTAAGTGTTTACATATCAAAATTAAATTTTAAAAGGGTTACGAGGGTTATTTGCCAATTTATAAAAATTTAGGAGTAAAAAATCTCACTTTAAAAGTTTAAATGAGTTAAAGTTTATTGGGGTTTTTTGTAATTTCCCTTATATATATATATATATATATAAAGAGAGAGAGAGAGAGAGAGAGAGAGAGAGAGAGAGAGAGAGAGAGAGAGAGAGAGAGAGAGAGAGAGAGAGAGAGAGAGAGAGAGAGAGAGAGAGAGAGAGAGAGAGAGAGAGAGAGAGAGAGAGAGATTATAATTTTAAGATAAAAATAAAACAAATATTAATAGTGTTATGAAAATGGGATGGGATGAGATGGTTAACTCTAAAAATTATAATTTCCTACTTTGAGTAAAAAGTGCAAAGGAGTGAATTTAATATTATAGATATGATAAAATAGTTTAAACAGTTCATTTAGACCTTTTTAAATAAGAATTCACATCATATAAATGTTTCATAAAAGAGTTAATTTTAATAGGTAGGTAGAATTGTAAAATTTAAATTTATAAAAAATAAAATGTAGTAAAGACACCAAACTAATACTTTTGGCTTTAATATTATAGATGATAATATATATATATATATATATATATAATGTTTAAACCACTAGGAAGCTGCAATTTGTCTCGATATTTAAAAACCATATTTTATTTTATTTTTATAATTACTTATTGACTGTCAATTAATATCTATATATTATAATTATGCATTAACATTTATCTATATAACCCATAACTTTAGGAAATGGTTTTCATTCTATATTAGTTAATTTTTTCCTTCTCTCTTGTGTCATTGTAGTGCACGTCAGCACTTTCACTCCATGGAAGTTACTAGAGGTAGTTGAAAATTTTGTAATACGTTAATTTATGATTGCACTTTTTTAATTTGAAAAATCAATCCTTTTTAATGTTCTACCAGCAGATCATGCACTTGCGTTGTGAGTGTAAAATAATTATAATATTTTAATTCAAAATTTTAATAAGGAGGAATTGCAAATGTTTCTCCATTGGTATTATAAAATTAAAACTATTTAATATTTTTTCCATTATATGATATAATAAAATATATCTAAAACATTATTAAATTAATTATTGTAAATCATTAGTTGATAAATTTTAAGAGTGGCTAAAAAAAAATAGAGTTAACAAAAATCTTATTTTCTTGTAAACGTTAGAAAATGTTGAGAATAAAAAGGTTAATTTTGCAATGAGACATTAATAACATCTAGGTTAATGTGAACAATGAGTTGTAACCTCATTAAGGATCTACATAAGTCTAACTAGCCATGCAAAGTGAGAGGGTTATGGGTAGATGCATAGGTGCAAGATATATATACACAGAGAGAGAGAGAGAGAAGTAAATGGTGAGATTTGTAGGTCCATGATAAGAAGGGGTTTAGTGAGTAGTACAGATTACATGGAAGTACATATGGTGTGTTACTACTAATCAGATTCAAATATATAGATTAGTGTCAATCTCAACATAATATAGGATATGCTATTACATAGGAACACCTGCTAAAACTTAACTTAACCTGCTCATTCATTAAAAAAAAAAACTTTATTTATATGATAATGGGGTTGCTACATAGGAGTTTAGTTGGACATTTGGTTACAACTTATATGTACAACCAAATATTTATATCAAAATATGAATAATCCTTTTCTTTTTTCATCTCCAAAATAGTAAGATTTCCGACTTAGTACAAGCTCCATCTAAAAGTTGCTGACTCCGACTCACACTAAGTATACATCCTCCCTTATTGTTGGGCCAATGCTATTAACTTGAGGATAAAATATTTTATCTCCACAGTTACCGAAATTGAGTGAAAGTGGATAACAAATAATAAAATATGTGTAATATCATAACTGAAACATTTCAATCATAATCAGTAGGTTCAACTTCACATATACATTTGCCTAACTAAGCATTTATTACTAGCAATGCAGTAAGCTATGTTATGCACATAGCATGCATTAGCCCCAATATCCTTTGCCTTTCCAATATCCTCATCCAGTTAGTCGACATAGTCAGGAATCTGGATATAATATCTAGAAACCTAAGGCAACAAGAAGTTGTTTAGGAGTAGGATCTCGAACTTTGCATTACAAAATTAGACTACATATTGTAGTTTACCAAATTGAACTATTAAAATAGTCAAGATAGTCGGGCAATGAGAATCTATATGGTTCCAAAAATTGAGTTCATAAAGCCATGATTTTTCTTGATAACTTAGAAGTCTCATTCCAAAAATTCTAACTTGTAAGTCTCTTTTTATTCATCTTAGTTATTTTTTTTTTTTTAGTTTTTGAACTCTGTCTAGTGAAAATCTAGTATCTCACTTAGGGTTCACTTAGGTGAACACTAAGAAGATTAGGTTAATAATTACTTAATTTTTCAAGTTAGTATAATCATTCGTAAACACCACATCAACACCTAACATAGTAGCATAATCAACATATAGTTACCATCATTGAAAATCACCACATCATCATCCACTATAGTAGCATGTTAGTTTACCTAAGATATAGCCATATTCAATTAACACAGCATCAACAAGCATACAGTGTTATGAGTAGCAATATATCTACTCCAAGCATAGGTTAGATCCACTTACTTGGCCTTAATAGTTGTACGAAATCTTAATCTTTGTGACGTAGTCTTTCCTTACTTATCACACTTAAGAAAATATAAACATAGTCTCCAAATTAACTACGGGTTGAATCTAAACTTTTATAAACTTTGACTACCTCATTCTTAAACTTCATTGGACCGTATCTTACTCATTCCTTATTCGATTTTAGTAAGCTTTATATTGTCATGCTTGTTGTTTTGAGTGCTATTAATATACCTTAAGAAAGAAGATTGATCAATATGATTATAAGCTTGAAAATACCCCTTCTTACTAGTGACTCAATCATATATTATCATAACTCCATTATTAACTTGAATAAGTTTTAGTTTTAAACTAAAAACCCTAAAAATTGTACTTTCTAAACTTGCATAACGTCTATTTTATACCTAAAATACTAATCTTGCTCTATTTTATCAATCATCATAATAGTATTATTTACTATTTTATATATTAGTTCAATATATAAGCTTATATTAGGAAAATATGTGATAAATAGTATACGAGCTCAATTAATTCCATGAAGAATCGTATAGACTCATAAAAATATGTAGTTTAATTATTGATCATTAATTACGCTAAATGAGCTATTATATATTTTCACTAAAATAGAGGTTTTAGCTTGAAATTATGGAAAATTAGCGAAAATAAACAAATTTAAATGTGAGATGAAAATTAAGTGTTTTAAATACCCTTATAAATTTCTAGATGTTTTTATCAAAAAATAATTATTTTAACAAATAATCAAAATTGGTAGTTTTATTCAAAATAATTATAAAAACTAGTAAACATGCTTAATTTAAAAAATTCTTGTTACCACAATTAAATATATACATTAAGTGTGTTATATACAAATATCAAGCTTGAAACAACATAATATAATATAAATAAAAATTAATTAAATTTTTGCCCCAATAGGGTATTGTCTTAGGGACCCTATATTTTCACTAATTATTTAATTAAAATAAAATTACTAAATTAATCTACATCTAAAATAACCTTTGAAAACCAAATTTGATAATTAATTAAATACATTTAGTATTTTTACAAAATTAAATAAAATACAAGCAGAATTTTGGTTCACTTAAACTGGCCTCTTTTGATCACTCTCTAGCTACCAATGCTTATTGGAACACCTCCCTTAGTGCTCTTTTCTTTGACCCTAAAATGGCTTAATGTCAGGTTATAGCTTGATATACAAACCGCCTTAGACAAGCTTTGACCCTATTTTTATGTTCAATTTCTATTTTATTTTTTTAATTTTTTCTAATTTTCTAAAATTATGTTCTTATGTTTCTGGGTTTTTAAAATATTGCAAATGAGATTTAGAGTTTTATTTATAGGCCTTAAGGAGGTTACATGTCAAATAGATAAATTCCATATGTCATTTTTTATTTGCCACCATGTAAGTAGGTGCCATGTCTCTTCTCCACATTATTCTAGTGATGACTCGTGTTTTCTGACTTGTATTATGATACCACATAAGTTTGATGACTCATCAACCTATTTTGGGATAATTTTAACCTAATTTTATATTATTTTCCTATATTTAATAATTTTTATATTAATAGATATACATATTTAATACATATAATGTATAATCTATGCAAATATACATATTATATATAATTCAACTTCATTTATTATTTTTAGAAGTTAAATAACTTATTTCTAATATCTTACTATATTTAAAAGCTTGAATTTCATGTTTTCGATATTTATCGCCTTTATCGATAAATTGACATTTTTATTAAATTAATCTTTTTTCTATACCTTATTATGAGAAATTGACTTTACTAAAATACTTTATCTAACCTTTTTAGCTTTATTGTAAAGTTTGAATTAAAATGGATGATATAGCCCAGCTCCTTAAATTTAAGGGTGAAAATCCTAGAGTTATCATATTGACTCGAGACCATAGGATATTATATCTCACCCCAAGGTTTCGTCATCGAAACTTTCACAATTTAGGATTTTTGAATTCAACCCTAACACCATGTTTCTACTGCATAACTTTAATTCTTGTATCACATCACACTCATAAACTATTGTTAAACATGAAATCCTTCTATATCGACTCTTGTATCTTAACTTCTAACTTATTCATTCGTAAACTTTTTGTTTTGACTTACTTGTCTTGTTACTTTCTTCATCTTATGTTTTTGACTTTTACTAGATAAGCTTAATATAGTTGATCCTACTTCACTCCTCCTTTTTGTTTAAGTCGTCTTTCCATAGTAATTAGTCAATTACTATGACTAAGTTAGATTCTTATTTAAATACCACAATCATCATATCACTATCGATGATTTTACTCCTTACAACTGTTCATATCAAACTAGCTTATTCCTTTACCATTCCTTTAACACCATCTAAACTAATATCTCCACTCAATCTTTATTTCATCCCTTTAGTTAGTTTAAACTCTTGTATTAGTCAGTCCTATAGAACTCATAGTCATTTATTCTACTCTTTCCTTGTCTGTCCTATAGCTAGATAACATGTCCTTTCACCTCATCCTTACCATTTATGCATTGTTCGAGTTCTAATTTCCATTTAAGGTAAATATAACAAATTCAATTTCTTTATGTCTATAGCTTTTATACCACAGTCATCACTTGATGGTTACAGTTAAGATCTTGGGTACATCCTATAGTTAACACATATATCAGCAAGAATTAGTTTGGTAAATTTGAACTTTCCATCAACTTATACATCAAGGAGATAAAGAATGACTCAGACTAAGTGGACTCTACTGGATTCAACATAAATTGACATGACTCTTGATGAAGAAGATTTACAAAGACACTGGATACTTTCTTGATAGACAATTGACACAATAAGACTTACAAAGATAGGGAATTTTATTATGAAAGACATAAGAATCGTAATAGACATGAGTCTTAGCAAAAAGGTCATGAAAGTCATAGATTTTCCATATTGTTCTTACTTATCACATGTGTTAAGGGTACATGAAAGGTATACATCTCATAATGTTGTAGTTATATACCCCATTAACTTCCCATACTTTATCATCATTTAACTCCTTAATCTCATCATTAGCTATTACCTCATGAATCATAATCTCATTTTATATAAGATCAACCCCTAAATTAGTCTTTGATTATACTTCTAATAAAAATTTTGAGTTATTTTCAAAACTTGTTCCTAATTATCCATCTTGATCATTTCTTGCCATTCTATTCATTTCGATAACAACTTTAGCCTACTTCACTACAACATGCATATCATCCTTAGTATTTGCATTACTCCTTTTCTACAAGTTCTTTTTTCTTCTAACAACTTCTCTCAAAACTTAAGTTTCTATAAATCTTTTATGATTCCCTTTTCATTAGGCTACTTAAATGCTACTATCCTTTCTTTATAGTCAATATTTGCTCTATGATTACCTTTAATATTACATTTAATCATTTTATATCGAAGACAACCAACTCTACAATCATCTCATGAGTATCTAAACAACCAACTCTATAGTCATCTTATGAGTATCTAGATTTACATTCCCCATCCTACACTTTATGTTGTACTGCTTGCTCTCCTTCAGTAGGGGTTATAACTATTAATGATAAAGTTTCTACAGAAAGTTTATTTCTACCAATGTGTTCTTTTGAAATACATAAGTGAATTGCCCTAGTATCAAACAAAGTATATGTATAGGCATAAATATCTCTTATACATACCAGTCCTAAAACAATTTATGATAAATATATTACTACTTTTAAGTATTTCTTATTTATCTACTATTAGGTACCAAGTACACATACACTTAAAGTTATCAAGTTTAGAGGTTATGCTTGTCACAACTTGGTCATCTCTAACTTCATCTTGTAGGACAGCATAAGCATACAGGCTACCTTGCTACCTAGGCCTAGGTTTTTCCCCTCTAGGTTATTTACTCCTATTACTTGGTCTTGGTTTATTAACTTGGTTTTGTTGTTGAACTAGTCTCTCCTATCGTTGTCTTACACAATGTTGAGTAATATGCCCTTACTAATGGCATCGGTAACAGTATATACCTCTTGAATTAAAGCTTTCACATAACTTGGCTAGATGTCTAGTTTCAGTATGCCTATAACACTTACTTCTCAATTCTAGGAATTCCTAAGCTCGATGCTCATCATTACACTTCTAATAAGGTTGTATTTTAATAGAGGCCTTCTACTTCCTTTTTGGATCAAATGGACTTCTTCCCTTTAGTTATATTACTTTTACTGCTAAGACTAACATCTAACATCCTTTTCTTATTCTCAATCTCATCTGTAGCTTGTCGAAGATTACATGCTTGTTCAATAAAATGAGTTTCATTGACAACATTGGTATATCTTTCCACCCGACTCCTCTTTAGCCTTACCTGGTAATAAAGATCAGCCCCGGCCTTAAATTGCTTAACTTTAGAAATGTCATTATTCTGTATAGCTTTGGGAACAAACTTCAATAACCTATTGAATTCCCTCTCATATTCATTAGTGTCTTACTCTATTCTCTTAGCTTATAGTATTCTTTACACATTTGTTCTCTTACACACTTACGAAAATAATGTTCCAGAAATGCAGTACAACCAATAGGTTCTAGTAAATTTCGTCTCTTTGCCTCCTACCAATTACTTGCATCTCCGTTTAGCAAAATAGTAGCTACATAAACTTTCTTATTTTCCTTAACCTCATGAATTTCAAAGGCTTTCTCTAATATGTTAATCCATTCTTCTACCATCAAAAGATCAATGTTCTTTCTATTAAATGGTTTCCCTATTCACTATACCTAAGCTAACTTATCTCCATTTCCACCAACTCCTGCCAATGCAATCGTAAACTGTTATACCAATTCCTGTATATGTCGTGGTTGCCCAGGATTAGGGTAAAGCTATTGTAGTAGTTCCACTCTTTACTCCTTAGATACATGATGCATTGGTAATCATTCGCGTTCTTTATGAATTACTAATGTATCAGGCAAGTACACCTTATCAAAATGTAATAGTGAATTAAGTCCAAGTATCGATCCCTCAAAGACTTTAACTACTAATACTGACTAGATCTCTATTACCTAAACTATGAATTCGAGTTAGATAATTTAAAATATCTAATCTAATTGGGGTAATCACTAAATTAACAACTAATCAAGAATTATTCAAGAACTTAGCAAGAAAGCAATAAAAGATCTTCTAACTTCCTCTTTTTCAATAGAAGGTTCTTGAGGAATTTCGTGTACTTTGGCATTTGCAATAGAATATCAACAAGAGGTAAGTTCACTTGTAGTTGTTTAAAATGATCAAGGAATTTTTCGAATTGCATGGTTGGATCAGGATAATCTTGCTTAAGGCACTGTAGATATGGAATGAGCAGCTTGTACTCCTTTACTTTTGATGGGTTTACACTCTCTTTTGATCTTAGTAGTTCTAAACTTCCCTTATGCTTAACCTCCTCTTCATTCTCAATTACTTCCCCACCATTCCCTGTCTCAACTTCCAACTCTTGCCTACTTCTCAAGATCATTGCAATGACATGTTTCCTGAGGTTTGTTTTAGTGTTTCCAGGCAAAGACCCTTATGGTCATCCATTTAACATCCTTGTAAGTTGTCTAGTTTGATTTTCTAAGTTATAGATGGAACCTTCTTGGTTCCTCAAAGAGGCCTTTATTTGTTATATATGTACCTCATTAGACTAAATGTATTTTTCCAAGAGACTCTTTAACTTATTCTTTAGGTCAAATGAGGATGCTACTGATTGTTGAAATCTAAGTGGATGCAAATTTGATCTTTGCTGAAGCTGATTCCTCACCTACCACTGTTGACCTTAACCTTGATTTCGACCTCCCGATGAAAAGTTAGGATGGTCTCTCTACCTTAGGTTGTAGGTGTTGTTGTAAGGATTATATTAGGGTCTTGTAGGTTTCCCTAGGAAAATAAACCTATTCCATCTACTTGCAACCTACAATCCCCTCTTGGATGAACTTGTTACGATTACACTGTGGTTGTTGTAGACTAGTTAAGAGGGATTCAATTTTATTACTCAATATCTCCACTTGAGTGGCTAGAGACTATATAGCATTAAGCTCAAATACGCTTGTAACTTTTTGCTTCCCCTTAGGGTTCTTGCATTAGTAATTGTTCATAGCTATACCTTCTATCAGAGCCTGGACTTCTACTGGTATCTTAGTATTAAGTATACCTTCAGTTGTTGTGTTTATTATTTGCCTTATAGAAGGATTGAGACCATTGTAGAAGGTTTGCACTTCTATCCAAAGAGGGAGGTCATGGTGTGGACACCACCTTAGTAAGTCCTTAAAGTGCTCCCATGTGTAGTATAAGGTCTCACCCTCTATTTAGGCAAAAGATAAGATGTTGGCTCTAAGCTTTGTAGTTTTCGCAGGTAGGAAATACTTGCCTAAGAATTTTTCCACTAATTCATTCCAAGTTGTGATTGAATTCCTCACTAAGGAATTCAACCAATGCTTAACTCAGCTGCGTAAAGAAAACGGAAAAATGGTGCAGCCGGATAGCATCATTAGTTGCCCTATTAATCTTAAAAGGATCACATTTTTCTACAAAGTTAGAAATATGTGCATTAGGATATTGTCTTGGAGGCAGTCAAATTGTACAAATTGCTGCACTATTTGAATGATATTCAGCTTGATCTCGAAGTTATTGGCTACAATAGTTGGTCAGTTGATGTAAGACTAGGTATCGGTTAATGAGTGCCAAGGGTAGTTCGATATGGTCCGATTCTATTCCCTGTTATTTGCCATGATATTGTCGAGTAAGCTCTCGTAATCATAATCTTACTGTGCTACTTAACCCTTTACTTCACCTACTAACACTGAACTTCATCTTTCAAGCTAATAGGAGAGCCTTAATTAATCACCTCTACTGTTTCTTTAACAGATAATCGCCTTAAATTGCATAAAGCCGTCTTTTTAATCTTAGAATTTATTTTAATCAAATCCTTTGACTAGCTTCTTGTCGTGCACTACACTAAGGAAAATGGAGAATTTAGTCAAGTTCTCACTAGGAAAATAAAAAAAAAATTCAAGAAAAAGAAAATTAATCAAGAAAGATAAGAAAAAAAAAATGGTTAGATTAATAATTCCACTAACTTCCTTAATTTCAAAAGCCCTTAGCAATGGTGCCAAAAACTTGACGTATTAAGTTAGTGCTCCTTATCAAATTATAATAGTAGATTAAATCTAAGTATCGATTCCTTAGGGACTTTGACTGCTAACACTAATTAAATCCCTATCATCTAACTTATGAATTCAAGTTTGACAATTTAAAATATCTAATCTAATTGCAATAATCACTAAATTAACAACTAATCAAGAATTATTCAAGAACTTAGCAAGAAAGCAATAAAAGAATAAACTAATTTAAGATTCAAAAACCATATCTAGATCTTTGCTTTCCTTAGACCGAACATGTGAATTCCATTAAAGATAATTTATTCTTTAATGTTTCTTAATCAAGAAAATTCTTTATTAAAGTTAATTACTTTCTCAAGTCAATTAACCCTAACTCTAAAATCACTTATTAGAATCTCTTCTCAATAGTATGATCTAATATTGCATTATTAAACAACAAATTCTTTATGCTTTTATTAAAAATTCCAGAAGAATCTTGTAAATTATCTCGAATCTTATAAGATACGAAATCTCTTAATCTTTTATAAGATATTAAATTCTAGATTACTATCCATGAAAATAATAACCTAATCATGAAGCATATATAGTTGAATCATAAAAGACTAAAGAATTAAATTAATCAAACAATAATAATATCACATGAATAGATCTAAGTTCTATAAGACCTAGATATCATAGATCTACTCACTATATATCGTAAAATAAGAATTTAAAATTAAAGTATAGAAAAGCATAGAAGAAAGAATCATAAAATCCAAAAAAAAAAAAAAAAACAATCTTAAAGTCTTCTCTTCTCCTCTTCCCTTAAATGTTGGCTTTAAAAACTCTCTAAAAGTTGTGCTCAATAAGTTCTCCCCTAAAACAAACCCTAACAATGCTTTATATAGGAAGTGAATAAAAAAAATAAGTCGGCTGGAAAAGACACGACCATGTCTTTTGTTTGTATATTGGGTTGTAACAGTTGAAAATAAGCTCCAAATTCGCCTAGAAACGACACAATCATGTTGTTTGGTTCTATCAATTTTCAAATCTCTAAATTTTCATAACTTACTCATTCTAACTTTGAAAGTGAAACTTGTTATCTTCTTATTTTTTCACATAGATCGTTTCAAAATCTAAAAAAAAAAAAAATTATTCAATTAAATATTATTATCTAAAAATAAACTCAAATTTTAAGGAGTATCATAAAAAATCACTAATTAAAAGATAATCAATTTAAAACTCATCAAACTTCTAAACACTTAAGAATTTGCCTATCTTCAAGCAAATAAATCAAAGAAAAATCAAGCTAAGAATTCTTAAATTAAAAACCATCACTACGTAGGAAATCGGCTAAAACTTACACTTAATGCTCAATCTTTTTGCCAATGTCCGAAGGATACAATGTACAAGAGTTCACAAGCTAATTTATGTAAATTAAAGTTTGACTGAATCATTTAATCAAGGATTCCTATGCTTATGATCAATCTCGCCAATCATGAAAAAGTCATAAAAATTTTAAACCTACTTAGCTAAAATGTATACAACCTTTTCTTCAATCTCGCTAAGCACCATAGTTTAGAGTAAATACATGCCACATCTACTCATCCTTTAATCATCCCCTTAATACATGCTTTCGTTGGGAAGGCTTCAAAATCTTTGAATTTATATTATTAATTACGCACAATATTTAAAGACAATTGTATTGGTAGAGTGAAAGGATCTCGCTCTTCTAATGGTCCAAAACTTATCCATACCAACTTAGCCCTCATATTGATAATGGGAAAGAACCCTACTCTTCTAAGGGACCAAGGCTGATCCATATAAACTCATTCTTTAAACTTATATTGGTATTAGCAGTGGAATTCAACTCATTCTTTTGAGAGGCTAAGGCGAATTCTTACCAATTTTGCCTTTTCTTTATTCATTTATATATATATATATCACTTTTTAGCTCCAACTATTTCAAGTTTTTAAGGGTTTCTCAAAAGAAAAGCTTCATTTGTTTGTCTACTAAGGATTATAGAGCTCTAAAGTCATCTAAGAGGAAAGTATACATCAAAATAAGCTTTGAAAATAATTGTAACTAACTCCTCACTAGTGATGTTACTCTAATCCTAAATTCTTAAAATCCTAGGCTAAATAATCTATAACTTTTCTCCACAAAGATTTTACTTATCAACTTTAGCATCTTATAATTCACTCATCAAAGATCAAGTATTCAAATTACATTAAACTCAATGTAATTTATCAATTTCCAAATAATTACAACTAACTAAAAGAATAAAATTGGGTTAAATATGAAAAAATTAGTCTCTTAAGTAGCAAAAGTTTTTATAAATTTCTATGTGCCCTTCCCTACTCTTGAAACCATACATTGTCCCTAATGTACAAATTAAGTCACATAATGGAAAATATATCAATCAAAACAATCATGGGTAAGATGGTAGAAAAGTAGAAAAGAAGAAAAGAAAAACTGATGCTCTCTTGAAAATTTGCGTAACACAATTCATCAACGCAAAATGTTTGATGTTTTGAAGTAGTCCAAATCAAACACAGTCTCTAACATAAGCCTCAAAGTTCTAAGGCATTGACTCCATAATCCTCCTAATCGAAGGCATCATTTATGAAATCATCCTTATTCTCTTCGTATTATTCATCTTCTTCCTCTTCCTCATCCACTTCTTCCAAACTTGAAGCTTAGTTCATAGTACCGTTATCCTATTCAAAAGAAAAGAAAATTTAAGTCACCATTTTGTTGACCAAAAGTTCCTAATACTTAAAATGAAGAACTATATCAAAACCACAATCAAGTGTGGAAGAAATGGCACTATAACTCATTTAGGACTTTTATCAACACTTAGTATGCATGCAAAATGTAGTTATGTTCTTGAGAAATCCTTCATGCAATCCTAATAACAATGGTTACAAAAGAGATTCTAAGTATGCATACCTCAATTCAATAACAGTTATATGTTGATTAAACATTAAAGCTCTAAGTGCTAAAACAAGCATATAAAGCAATGAAATTCAACAATTCAACTCAAACATTCAAGAATCGCAAGCCTATAGTAATGTATTGTAAGTCATATAATTGTATCACTACCCATATCTTTTACACCCAAAGATTAATGCCAATTCAAGAATATGATTATATTCATCATGCACATCACTACCGAAATACGAAAACAAATAACATCTACCATAACCCATACTAACTAAATAGAATCACTCAAAAGTCCTAAGAAAAAGTGAAATCTAAATGAGTTCTACCATGAAAAAAAAATGAGACATATCAAGAACTTACTAGAGTACTTAAAGTGAGTATACTTGGGAAAAGTTGGGTCGATTTGCATGATGGGTTGTAAATCAAAGATGATTGTAAGTATTTGCTATCATGTGCTTGGGCATGAGTAAGAGAGCAAAAGAGAGGAAAAGAAAATCAAGTGAGCATTTGCGTGAGAAGTGAGAGAGAGAAAAAATTGTTTGGCATATACATATATAGTAGGCATGACACAACCCAAGACATGACCATGTGATGTAATCGTGTAACCTCTAGTGGTGCAACCAATACTTCACCTAGTACTAACATGATCTGAGACATAACCATGTCTCATGACCATGTACCCTTTTGTGGTGCAAATGTGAACCACGCATGGAAATCACATGGTCTAAGACACAACCGTGTCTTTGGACCGTATAGTATATTGTTTCTTTTTTTTCCTTACCTATCCTAAAGTCATGAATTCAAATGTAAATAAAAAAAAAAGAAACTTAAAGAAACAAAAGTACTAAACTAGAAAATAAATCAAAGAAATCTAATGCAAAAATTAAACTAAAAAGAAAAACCTATTATGTTGTACTTATCAATTTTGAAATTTCATTTAGCTTTCAGAGCTGCTACTCTAGAAACCCCACCAGTAATACTGTTTCCTTGACCACTGTTGTATGTGTAGTGCAATAAAAAAGCGAACTTAACCCTGAAATGAAAAATAAATGTGTTATAGTGCTAAAATAAACAATGAAAATTGCTAACATAGCCTACCAGCTTGGGTTGCCTCCCAAGAATGCTATGTTTAATGTCAATAGCTCGATGGAATGCATAGGTTACTTACCTTCATCTAAGTGGAGATGGATCTCTATCCTTACCTCACTTCTAAACCTTCCAAACAAGGCTAGACTTACCCTTTTTCCATTACTATAACAAATTCTCTTATCTAGCTGCATTACTTCTACGGAGTTTATTTTTATCATGCCACTCATTAAACTTGTATTGCTTGAGTCTCTTCTTTTTATCCGTTTTGCACTTAGATGGAGTGGTTGTCAGTAGCTTTGAGCTCCTTACTACAAAAGCCTATTCTAAACAATCTTTTGGTTGTTTCTGCTCTAAGGATAATGGTTTTATTTTAGGAGGTTCTAAATTTTCTTCCTTTAGTCTATAAAATGGTTTAATCCTTGTCTTTACTACATTGCGTTCATTAGCTCCGAACTGAGCTATAGTGTCATAACTCGGAAGGGGTCAAGTTGTTGTAGTACCGCCATGTAATATGTAATCTAAGATCCAATATCATCCTTGTTCAAGGGCCTATAGCATACTACACAAGGCATTTCACAATTACAACTTTCTCTTAGTAACTATCATTAAGTATTAGTAAAGCATAGAAGTTAAGATTATGCTATCTAATTAATTACTATCATACCATAGATATGAGGGAATTTCAGGATTCCCCTAAATTAGTTATGCGGTACCAAGATAAATCACTATAAGTAGTCTAAGCTACTTAATAAGCTAAAAATACTTAATAAGTTGAAATTAAAGAGAGTCCATATGGATGAGCATATGGTTCACTTGAGCTGTCAACTTCTTCACATCCCATACCCCTGACTGATGCAATTGACCTTGAGCATCTTGCGATTTGGCTCTAACTATAAGTCCTACTATAACAATAAACTATGGGAGGATAAGCTCAACTGCTTAGCGAGTAACCTTTTTACTCTACTAACAAGCAAATATCAAACAAGTGATTAATCAAGCATATGAATGCATGGTTAAACATATGCAATGCAATAGTATATACAGTTGGCTGGTAACTGTATACAATATGGTCTTAATGCCTACCATTGCTTGGGTTAGGAAGTATTTTGGTACATTAGGATCTAGGTATCCACATTAAATTTGAAGTCTCTTGTTATCAATATCACCCTTAGTAGTAGACGTAGTATAGTCTTAAGCAGAAGGTGGTGCTCCTAAGAGTCAAGTAGTTTCCAAAAGTCGATGCAAGAATATGCTACACAAAATATGTCATGTGATAACAATTTTCAATACAGAAAATACAATATGGATGCAACTAGGAATGATCCTTTGTTCTATTGCGTGATGTTGATGCCTTTATTATCATTTTATAAGATGTGATGCATGTTTGATTTAATTAGGGGTCAGTTATTTATTAGTCTAGTTTATGAGTGGCCAATTAATATATATACAGACACTTCAAGATCCTAAGTTCTAATGCAGCAAGCATATAATATTCATATCAATTTAAGATATTTTTGCAAACAAGGTCAATCATATTAAACATATACAATTTCCCATTTTCCTCAACATGTAATAATCTTAGTTATTAGATATAATTAAGTATTTTGCTAACTATAAGCACAAACAAGTAAAGTAGAGGCAGTATACTTACTTAGCCATGATGCTCAGTAGTTCTAGTAATCCTCTACCATGTTCAAGTTAAACTCTTCATCCCCTAAAAGAAGATAATTAAGGTTTATGAGTGTAAACCCTGTAAATTTAGCTATTTAAGAATAGAATTGAACTCTAGTACTGTAAATAATCCTGCAAGTCAATAAGGATAAGTAAGATAAAAATTTTATTAAATTATGAAATTGAATATATTATAAGTAATAAAAACCCTAAAATTTGGATTAAAACTTTAATCATGTACGAAAATCCTAAACCCAATGTACGTATATGTATCTGAAATTGAACTCAAACTTGATAAAAACTCTAAAACTATAATTTTAAGCATATAAAATGAATAATTATACCCTAATAGCAATAAAACCCTAATTGAATACAATTAATGATTAATACGTGTAATTGCATAAAATTATCAACGAACGCATTGAAATAACTTTTAAATATTATAAACATAATGGGTAATAATTTAATTAATAAATTTTATAAATTTCAAATATTATTTGATAATTTTTATTAAACATATAATTTTACATTTGAAATTGTGATTTTTAATTTTTCTTTTTTCTTCTTTTTTTCCTTTTTCCTTTTCCTCTTTTTCTTTCCTTAGTTTTCCTCTTTTCTACATGTTTCTTCCTTCTTGTTGGACGTGTGCAGCAGCCTAGGTGCCAAAAATAATACTTGATTGAGAATTAAGTGTATAGGATGAGGTCAAATCACATTCTCTTATCTCTTACTTTTTACTTTTTCATTTCCTCTTTTTTTTTTTTTCTTAGTTATGCCTATTGCATTGTACACTCTTTTTTTTTTTTAATACAAAACAAAACACATACAACTCCTTTTCAAGGAACCCCTTGCCTTTCCTTTTTATTTATTGATTTATTTCTTTTGGCTATTTCCATTCCTTTTAATTCCATTAAGTGAATCAAGAAGAATAAGACAAGCTTTTGGGATCAGCTAATCTTTAAGTATAAGAAGAATAATTAGGTATTATTATTATTATTATTATAATTATTTTGTTAATTTATATGTACCATTGTTATATATGTAGGTATGTATTTTGTAGAAATATATGTATTTTGGGTATGTGTAATATAGTTTAAATTGTAATTAAACTACTTGTACATGTATTGAAATTTTATGTAAAGTTAGTATTTCTTATGTATATACATGTATATAAATACTTAGGTATATACTTATATGTACATATATGTTATAATTGATTATGTAAGCATATAGTATAAAGATATACATATATATATTAATATATTCATATGTACATACATGTTATATTTAATTCTACAAGTAGTTGGTATAAAAGGATTCGTATATATGTATAGAATTATACGTACATAGTATGGATATTATTTTCTTGATAGATATATGTATAAGTATAATATATGGTAGAATATATGTTTATGTCTATTAAGTATTTTCATTATATGGGTATATATATATAAATAGAAGGCTGAATACATATTTATATATGTGTATGTATAAAGTATAAAAATCCAAGTATAATATAGGCATGTTTATACGTGTAACACATATAGCATATTTTGGGCTATATTATTTAATTAAATAAGTGTATATGTATAAATAAGTAAGGGAAATTAATTACATAAGCATATATATATATATACATATAAAAAAACATATATTATGTATAAGTATACGAGTATACTTAAATAATTTATGTGTAGTATACTGTAATACTAAATTAATAAATAAGATAAGATAATACATATATAAATAAAGGTGTCGTAAGATTTAAAGAAAATGGAAAATGATTGATTTGAAAAATTTAATAAAATATAATAATAAATATACTTATATAAATATTAAATAAATTACAAAATAGAAAAAATTTGAAAAATATACAAATCCATGAAATTGATGCATGACACTTTCTCATGCTACCACATCAGCATGTAATAAAATTAAATTATATTTGTAATAATAATAACAATAAAATAATTAATATATTAGAAAATTATTAAAATAGTAAAAAAAATAAATAAGTTTAAATCTTAAAAATAGTGAAATACAAAAATTATGATAAAATGAACTTAAAAATAAGAAAAATATAAAATATAAGCATTAGATATTTATTAACTCATAAATGAGTCAATAAAAGCTTAAAATAGTAAATTATAATTATTTAAGTCAAAATGGTAAAATTTATAATATTTTTACATCATAATCGAAAATTGACGTTACAACGTCTAAAATAGACCCCGTTACGAGAAAGTACATTCGAAAACAATAAAACAGACTATAAGTTTATAAAAATCGGAATTAAGCTAAAAAAGTTGTATGTGATTAAAAATTTAAGATAATTCCAGAAAAATAAGTACAAGATTTAAATTAAATTATGTTTATACTATACTTGAGTTATAGTAGGAAACTATGTGAATAATAATAAATATTTAGTTAATCAATAAGCTTAACTTTTTAAAATACTTATAGATTTATTTATCTTTTAGGTACCCAATTATCAAGAACTAGAAATCTCAAAGAATTGGTGAGTGAACATTAACCTAAGTAAGGGAGTTCTTATGATCTGCTATGTACTTACTGTTTGTTGTTTGTATGTTGCTTGTTGGTTATTACTAATTTTTTGTTGAATGATGATTGCTTTGTGTGCTATCATCCGTATGATCACCTTCTTAAACTAGTAAATATAATTGTTTGACTAAAATAACTAGTTATATTTGTCATGTGTTGTAACACAATTGATATATTGATTGAGAGTGCTAGCTTTATAGATTTTTGAGAAAAAGTATTTTTGGAAAACATTTTTCCAATCTTAAATATATTTTGTGTGATTTTTGTAAGGGCTCGTAGTGGTTGTAAATGAAATTTTTATCGTTATGGAAAAGCTAGCATAATATCTCCAACTGATTACAAGAGGACTTGCATATTTATGCTTATAGGGCTTTAGATATATTTTGATAGCGAGAGGACTCACTTTATGTACCTAAAGGACCTTAGATATGTTCAATGGATGAGCTCGAGTTGGGGTCTACCTATATTGATTGCTTTTCTTAGCTAAGGTAAAAGTCAAATGTCGTTTAGAGGGGTAGTGCCCCCAGGCAGCCTTATGCGATTAAGGTAAGGTACTCCATGCGTGTAAGTATGGAGGATAATCGATATGTAGACGACGTAAATTTACACCTTATATAGTTTTGGACTCCTATAGATGTGTTGCTTACATTCACTGCATATACATTCACTTCACTTGTACATAGATTATATGGGTACTAATAATATTTGATAACTTGTTTAAAAGGTAATAGTGAGAAACAAACTCATTGAGTCATAGTTTGCTCATTCTTCTATAGTTTCTTTTGTAGGTTCCTTTAAGTAGGGATTGAGGAAAACCTTGAGAGTATAGTACAAATCGGAAATAGGTTTGATGATATTAAAGTTGATTGAAATGTGTATAGTTGGTACAGAAGCAATTGATGTAGAAAATACTTATATGATAAGACTATGTGTAATAAAGTATTTCTTATAAATTATTAAGTTGTTTTACCTTATCTTAGCATTTACTAGGGGATACCGATTATTTGTGGTTCTGGTGGACTATGCAATATCGAATATCTATAATTACTTATATTTTATAGCAAGTTAATTAAATTAAAAAAAAAATGAAAACCTTAGTGATTAATTGTTTAGAGTCTTGCAATCTCTAACTTCTAAGTCGGTTTTCGAGTCATGGGTGCACATGTGATATGAAAATTTTAGATAATTCTATTGAGCCCCCTTTAAGGTCATGACAATGAGTATTCTATTTGCTCTAATTAACTAAGCTTATCACTCACTATCCCTAAGTTAGTTGTTTTCGTAATTCGAACATATCTTCCTCATTTTAAATCCATTTTTGGTTATCTTACAGTAATTTTCATCGTTTTTGAATGTTCTTTCATTTGGTGAAGTTTTTTTTTTTTTTTTAAAGTTTCTAAGTCAGTTAGTTTTTGGTTTAGGCCTAGTTTTGGATCTTAGGCTTGGTTTTGGTTTTTGACTTTGGGCTTTATATTTAATAATTTTAGGCTTCTTTTAAATATTTTAAATGAGCTTTTTCTACCTAACACTTTAAAATTTTAGAGTGGGCCTTGGTGATACTCTTATAGGTCCAAATGAGCCTTTTTACTAAGTTTAGGGCCTTAATTCACTAAGAGGCCTATTGTGGGTATCTTAGATGGGCCTTTGTGTTTTGTAGGCTTTTTAATTAAATGATTCTAAGCCTTCTAACCTAAGGTTCAGATTTGGTTACCTAGCTACATAGGCTCTATAGTTGATTCTTTTGAGCTTTATGTATCTAAATCACTATGTAAGGCCTTAGGCTCAAGCCTAACATTAGACTTAAGTTTAGCCTACTTTTAACATGTTTATAGATCTGGTCATTATGGTCTTTGGGGTTATTAACACTATTCTTAAACCTATAGTTACTAACTAAGCTAGTTTAGGGCCTTAATCATACTTTAGCCTACTTAACTTGATTAATTAAGTCTTAAACCATACTTAACACTAATTAAACATATCATTAAGCTAATAAAAAAGAATTTCTAGATCTGATGGTTTAATGAAAGTGGTAGCCAAGAGTTGTTTCTAAGGTCAAAACTTCCATTTTCATGCTACATTTGATTTTTGTGGTGTTTTCACTTAAGTGACCTATGGTTCTACTAATCTAAAACTATAATCACTTCATAAAAGTGTGTGGAAGTGTTGTGGGGGAGTATATATGGGGCAACATGCATGGAAAACAAGGATCTTATCAACCTACTTGAAGGTTTTCTACTAAAACTTACACTACCCTACACGACTTACCTATTAATGTTATATCTTTTATTAAATGTGGTCCTTATAACTTCAAGGGAGTTGCTGTAAAATAAGGTTTAATGAAGAAAACATTAATGAGCCTTTAATCTTAAGGACACCCTTTGTCCCCTCAGGGTACAAGATATTTTAAGGTGACTAAGAGTTCGTCTTGTGGTCCTTAATCATGTCTAATGTTAAGGATTGGGGTTTAATTAGGATAATTGATGGTAATTAGGCATGATTAGGCTAATTAAGTGCACTTAGGATATGTTTAAGGTTTTGTTGAGCTTTGATACTATATTCTAACTAATTTAAATGCCTTACGCGTGTACTTAGGTTTGGTGCTTGTTTATAGTAATTTAATTTGCGTATGAGCTTGAAAATTAGGGTTTAAATCATTTAGTGTTATCGATCACTTGTATTGATCGATTCAACCTTACTATTAGTGTTTATTTGTGACAACAAGGCTTTTGATCACTTATTTAGGGTTAGATAATTATTTTAGGGATTTCAATATCGTTCTAGGGTTTTTCAAGTATTAGGGTTCTTGTTCTCCTTTAGTTAGGTTTTTAGGGCTTACTTCAATTAGGGTTTTAGTTAGACACTTATGGTTTAATTCTTTTACCTAAGTTTTATTATTATGTTTGGGTAGTTCTAGAGACTATCTAAGGACTCTTTCATCCGATTCCACTTTTAGGTTATCAAAATTTCATAGGGTTTACATACAACTTTTGATTGATTAAGGGTTTTCACCATTTCTCCATCTCTTGTTTCTAGGCAATTGTTCATAGGTTTTTTGACAAGTGTTTCCTGCAAACATTTAGTAACAACAACATTATAAGTATGACCATCATAGCTTATGCCCTTTAAGTTAGAAGACTTGTGCATTGAATGTAGATTCTGGAAAACAATTTCCTCATCTTTAGCCCTTAAGATGAGCTTATGGTCTATCACATCAAACATAGTCCTAGTAATAACTAGGAAGGGTCTACCTAGAATCAATATCAACGGTAACAAAATCTATAGGGAAAATGAATTTATCAACTCCCACTAGAACATCTTCTATAATTCCTTTAAGGTATGTGGTGGACATATTTGCTAATTGAATGCACATGCGTATTGGTTTAGGTTCTTCTAACCTTAGCTTTTTTAACAACTTATATGGCATCAAGTTTATACTGGCTCCTAAATCTGCCAAAACATCATCTACAGACAAGTTTCTAAGTACACAAGGAGGAGTTAAACTCCTTACATTGGTTAATTTCTTTGCCAACTTCTTCTAGAGTAGTGCAGAGCGTTCCTTATTCAGTGTAACAGTTAAAACATGCTCTAACTTCTTATTTTTCAATAGAAGATCCTTGAGGAACTTTGCATACTTTGGCACTTGCAATAAAACATCAACAAGAGGTAAGTTCACTTATAGTTGCTTAAAAAGATCAAGAAATTTTTCAAATTGCATGGTTGGATCGAGGCAGTCTTACTTAAGGCGTTGTGGATATGGAATGGGTGACTTGTACTCCTTCACTTTTGGTGGCTTTATATACTCTTTTGATCTCAACGACTCTAAAATTCCCTTACCCTTAGCCTCCATTTCTTTCTTAATTACTTCCTCACCATTCCCCCTCTCAACTTGCAACTCTTGCCCACTTCTTAAGGTCATTATAATGATATGTTCCCTTCGATTTGTTTTAGTTTTTCTAGGTAAAGACCCTTATGGTTGTTCTTTTAGCATCCTTGCAATTTGTCTAATTTGATTTTCCAAGTTGTGGATGGAAGCTTCTTAGTTCCTCAAAGAGGCCTTTGTTTGTTGCATACGTGCCTCATTAGACTGAATGTATTTTTCCAAGAGACTCTCTAACTTATTCTCTATGGTAGGTTGGAGTAGTGCCAATTGTTGAAATCTAAGTGGAGGCAAATTTGATCTTTTTCGAAGCTGATTCCTTACCTACTACTATTGGCCTTAGCCTTGATTTTGACCTCCCTATGAAAAGTTAGGGTGGTCTCTCCACCCCTGGTTGCAGGTATTGCTATAAGGATTTTATTAAAGTCTTGTAGGTTTCCTTAGAAAAGCAATCTATTTTGTTTGCTTACAAGCTACAATCCCCTCATGAATGAAGTTGTTAAGGTTGTGCTATAGTTGTTGCGAATTAGTTGAGAGGGATTCAATTTTCTTACTCTAGAGACTGTACAATGTTGACCTCAAATATGCTTGCAACTTTTTGCTTCCCTTTAAGGTTCTCCCACTAGTATTTGTTCATAGCCATACTTTCCATCAAAGCTTAGACTTCCTTAAGCATCTTGGTATTAAGTATACATCTGGTTGTTGCATCTATCATTTACCTTATAGAAGGGTTAAGACTATTGCAGAATCTTTGCATTTCCATCCATAGAGGGAGACCATGGTGTGGACCACTTTAGCAAGTCCTTAAAGTGCTCCCATGTCTTATATAAGGTCTTACCCTCTATTTGGGTAAAAGATGAGATGTTAACTCTAAGCTTTGTAGTTTTTGTGGGCAGAAAATACTTCTCTAAGAATTTTTTTGCCAATTCATTCTAGGTTGTGGTTGAATTCCTTACCAAGGAATTCAACCATTGCTTAACTTGGCCGCATAAAGAAAATGGAAAAAGGTACAATCAGATAGCATCATCAGTTACCTCGTTAATCTTGAAAGTATAACACATTTCCAAAAAGCTAGAAATATGTGCATTGGGATCTTTGTCTTGGAGGCCATCACATTGCACAAACTGTTGCACCATCTGAATGATATTTGGCTTGATATTGAAGTTATTGGCTACAATAGTTGGTCATTTTAATGCAAGATTGGGTACCAGTTAATGACAGCGAAGAGAAGTCCAACATGGTCCGATTATGTTCGTCATTGTTGGCCATGATGTCGTCGAGTAAGGCCTCGTGATCAAATTCTTGTACTATCACTTGATCCTTTACCTTGCACTTTAACAACTCAACTTTATCTTTCAACCTAATAGGAGATCTTTGATTAATCACCTCCATTGTTTCTTTAATAGATAATTGGCTCAAATTATATAAAGCCATCTTCTTAATCTCAGGATTGATTTTAATCAAATCCTTTAATCGGCTTCTTATCATGCACTACTATTGTGAACTATGACCAAGAACAGACAAGGTCGGTCGCTGGATGGGTCTAAGCTCCCAGAAAGCTCGAAAAGGGTTAATGGGGAAAGGTATGAAATGGGGCAAAAATGACGGATAAAAACAATAGGCAAAAACCCACGAATAGCTCTAGAGGATATGATGCATCATTGGAACTTCCGAAGATTCATGGTACAATTTGATATGATGCATGAATTGGTCCAATGAGGTTAATCACCACTTAACCTTGCTTAAGGGAAAGGATAAGAGTGATGCCGAGAGTAAACAAACAATGTTTATACAAGGAAGAAAGTACTTAAGTATATTGAAGGTAATCTGATGATTTACAACTACAAGTACAAAGGTATTTATACTTGCAAGTTATGGCAACTTGCCCAAAAGGGAAAAGATAAAAAAAACATTTTCTAAAGAAGCAATGTACATAATACAAAAGAGTAAAAATAAATATACAAGGAAAATAATCATTGGTAATATAAATTCTACATATGATACTGTATACGTGGTGATGCTACATTGGCGAGGTTGTTAAGAGATGTGGACAAAAATTACGGATATATGGGCTTGTCTAAGTAGGGATGGCTCAATCAGTCCGAACTTTCTCTCTTGACTTCTTGACAAGGAAGATAATGAGTAATTAGTCTGCTTGGTACTAGAGAGTAATCAACAACTCGGTATACTACACAAAAATGGGTGGTCATATGGCATGGCATTAAAGGTAAATAGATAAGGAAGTACTCAGCCTTGGCAGGAGTTGGTTGGAACAGAAGGATTCGTCAATCGAGCCCTTCTAGTTCTCAAGCTTGGCTGCGGATTAAAGGTCTAGTAGCTTGATTCCCATCATTCCCTTCGGGTTGTTTGGATTTGGGATAAAATTCAAATGGTGTTCACTCAGTTTTCCATTAGGATGATATGGATTGAGGTCGGTAATATTGAAGGCGTCAGAAACCCCATAGTCCATAGGCAATTCTAACAATTCTAACCTATAGGCATTGTTACTAATTTTTTAGAGGATTTTGAAAGGTCCTTCTACTGTTGCAGATAAATTATTTTTCCTCTTGTTTGGGAACCGTTCCTTGCTGAGGTACAGTCATACCAAGTCTCCTGGAGAAAATTGTTTAGTTTACCTACCCTTGGTCTTTTCTTGCATTCTTTTTGTAGCTTGCCTGATGTGCCGAATGACCTTGTCATGAATATACTGAAGAGATTATACTTTAACTGAAGCATTAGGGACCTCTTGCGCAGGTATTGGTATAAGGGCATGGTCGAGGGGAAACTTGAGATTGAATCCATATACCACCTCGAAGGGAGTTTGCTTAGTGGTGTCATATACAATTCGATTATAAGTGAACTCGACCATTAGCAAGCAAACGTCCCAATCAGCTAAGTTCTTGCCTACCGCAGCTCGAAGTAGTGACTTTAAAGTACGATTAACCATCTCTATTTAGGTATCAGTTTGGGGGTAACATGAGATATTGAAAAGTAATTTGGTCTCCAATCGATGCTACAGGGTTCTCCAAAATGGCTTAAGAACTTCGGGTCTTTGTCAGAGACTACACTTCTCGGTACCGTGTATCCACACAATCTCCTGCAAGAAAAGAGAAGTAATAACCAAAGCATCAGTAGTTTTGGTGCATGGCATGAAGTGTACCATCTTACTAAACCAATCCATGATGACCATTATAGAATCTTTGCCTCGAGCGGTTTGTGGAAGTCCGAGAACAAAGTCCATGCTCAATTCAGTCCATGGTCTTATCAAGATAGGTAGGGGTATTGCTTTCCCTTATTTAGCTAAGAATATGGCTTTCTTGAATATGGTATAGCTTTCAACAATTCAATGTACATCTTTCCTCATTCTTAGCCAAAAGAATTGGCCATTTATGGGTTCACAGGTCCTCCATTCTCCAAAGTGTCCGAAGAGTCCTCCGCTGTAGGCTTTCTTGATTAATAATTCTTGTAGGGAACAAGTCCGCATACATAGTTTTCCCCATCAAAACAAGTAGTCATCCTCTACATAATACTCGTCTACTATCCTCTCATCTACGTACTATGAAATTATTAGTCCAAAGTGTGGATCTTCAACTCTTTAATACTTGCAAACCCAAATAGTCTAGTCTGTAGTTTTGATAAAAGCGTATGGCTCCTCGAAAGAGCATCTACAACTACATTGCTTTTTCCTTACTTATATTTAATTACAAAATTGAATCCCTTAAGGAATTCAACCTATCTTGCCTATCACTTTAATAACTTAGTTTGGCTTCAGAGGTACCTTAACAATTCATGGTCAGTATATATGATAAATTTTCTCGGTAGTAAATAATGTTGCCATACTTGCATCACTTGAATCAATGCCAAAAGTTTCTTGTCATACATAGAGTAGTTCAGCTATGGTCTTCAAAGTTTCTCACCATGGAAGGCCATTGGTCGGCCTTCCTGCATCAGGACAGTGCCTATTCTAATGCCTGATGCGTTGCAATCCAGCTCAAAAGTTTGTTAAAGTCAAGTAGTACTAAAATCAGGGCAGAGGTCAACCTTTCTTTTTTGTCAGCAGAACTCCTCTCCTCCCTTTCTTCCTATCAGAAGTCGGTGTTTTTCTTTGTTAGTATAGTAAGTGGTGTAGCAAGGGTGTTGAAATTTCTGATGAATCTTCTTTAAAACTAGGTCAGTCCATAGAAACTTCTTACGTTGGTATAAGTAGTAGGAGTTGGCCAATCGACAATTGCTTAGATCTTCTCATCATTGACTCACAAGCCTCTTCCACTGATTACATAACCTAAGAATACCACTTCCTCTTAGTAAAAGTAACATTTCTTTACATTGTCGAATAGTAGCTCGGTACTAAGGATATCCAGGACTATTCTGAGATGTTTATAGTGACTCAGCATGTCAATACTGTTAAGCAGGATGTCATTAAAGTACACTACGACATACTTCTCGATGAGATGTCTCAGCACATGGTTCATTAATCTCATGAAAGTGTTCGAGGCATTTGACAAGCCGAAAGGCATGACCATCTACTCATAAAGTCCATGTCAAGTCTTAAACGTAGTCTTTCATTCGTCACTTAGCCTTATGCGTATTTGATAGTAACCAAATTTAAGATCAATCTTGTTGAAAAATCTTGGCTCTACTCAGTTCATCCAATATGTCTTCTAGCCTCGGGATTGGATAATTATATTTTATCATGATTTTGTTCACGGCTTGGCTATCTATACACATTCGCTAGGTTCCATCTTTCTCTAGGTATTCGAAGTGCAGGCATGGCACAAGGTCTAATACTCTCTCTTCTCCAACAATTCATTGACTTGTTAAAGTTTAGAAGTTTGCTCGAGATTCATCCGATAAGCTAGCTTATTCGGTAGTACAGCGCTAGGTAATGAGTCAATGCAGTGCTCTATTCCTCAAGTTGAGGGCAACCCCTTAGGTAACTATTCTAAGAATAGGTAGGCATATTCATCTAGTTGCTCTTTGATTTCCTAGGGAAGCTTACCTCGCTCCTTCATTTCCAATAGTTGCCTAACTAACAATAGGATCGGCTCGTCAACATTGATGGCCTCTCGGAGCTTGGCTCTACTCATCACTAGAGCCTTCTTCAATCCACGAGCAATTTTCATTTGCAACTTGTTAATTTCTTTCGGTGGCATTAGATTCAGTGTAATCTTTTGATCATCCTTCTTGAACATATACGTGTTCCTATAGCCGTCATGTATAACTCCCCTATCAAACAACTATGGCTTACCCAGCAACACGTGGGAAGCGCACATAGGCAGTACGTCATAGAGGATCTGGTTAAATTAATTCCCTATAGTGATCGGTAGTAGTATTTGCTGAGTGATATGTAATGCTCCTTTCTCACTCAACTAGTGCAACTTGTATAGCCTGGGAAGTGCAACAGTCGACAGCTTCAGTTTGGAAACAAGATCGACCAATGCCACATTGGTGCAACTTCCACTATCTACAATAAGAGTACACATTTGATCATTCACCTTGTAGGTGCTATGAAAAAAAATTCTCTCTCTACTCCTCCTCTTGTGAGGGTTCTACACTCATTATACATCAGACAATCATAAGTAACTGGTCTAAGTCCTCAAGAAACATATCTTCCTCAATCAGTTCTTTCTTGGCTGGAACCTCCTCCTCCTCTTCGGTCTCCTTATCCGTACTCTTTACTTCTAACTTCGGGATGTTTCCCTTAATGACTATTGTCCGTTGGTTTGGGCACTGAGCAGCCATATGTTTGAACTCTTAGCACTTAAAGCACTTGATTTAACTTGTTTTCTTACCAGACCCTTACCCTTTCTCATAAGTTCGGGTCGACACATCACCATGAGGTTGGCCTTTCTACTTGGCTCTGACATCAACCCTTCTACTCGGCTCGATATTTAATTAAACTTAGTGACTTGCTGGACTATGTTGGCTAGTTGGCATTTTGGTCATTACTCGACTCCTTCTTTGACTCTCTATTTGTTGGGCAATCCTAATAGCTACATCCATTATGTCTAGTCGTTAGAGCTCCAGAGTATCTCAGATGTCTCCTCTTGATCCAGTAATAAATCTTAAGATTGTTTGGGTTAGTGGTTCCTACACTTCGCATCGTATCATAAGCATTTGGAATTTTTGAACATACTCATCAATAGTTCGGCCTTCTTGTCTTAGCTCCTGAAGTTGAGTGAAAGTATCTTGGAGTTATGTTTTCGGCATGAATCTGTTTCTATGCACTCTCTTCATCTCGAGCCAAGTGTTAATATCTCGATACCCTTCTCGTCTTCTCATGGCCTGAAAATTTTTCCACTACATGGTGGCATATCTGGAGAATTCAACAGCAGCAGTCCTCACTTTTTCATAATCCTCATATTCATAGTAATCAAACACATGCTTCACCTTCTCTTCCCAATCCAGATACTTGTCAGCATTCTCAGATCTAGTAAAACTCAGAATCCAAAGCTTCACATGGTCAAATGTTTTAAGGATTCACATACGCTCCTCTTCAAAATACTCTTCTTCCTTCTTATTAAGCTCTCTTAAGTCTATCCTTCGCCTTACTCGTCCGCTAACTCCTCCACCTTAAACTAGTTGAGCTAGGTTCTGACCTCTAAAAAGTTGAGCAGCTTATAGAGTGTTATGTGCAGTTTTAGTAGGTTGGCAAGACATTGCATGAATAGCTCAAGTTAGATCCACTAAGAGGTTAGCTACCTCATCAAGTCTTTTGTTAGTACTTTTAGGAGTACCCTAAGATTATCGTCCACCTAGGAGTACCCTAAGATTGTCGTCCATGGTGGACAACTTCACTGTCATCATTAACATAAAAATTCATACTTGGGTTTATCATTTTTCCTCACAAATTCAAAACTCAAACAATACTTTAGGAAGGTAACAGTTAACAACACAATAGACAATTTAACACAGTAACATACTCTGTTTCACATACAAAAAACAAAGTATAATAGAAGTTAAAAAAGAACTACTACAATTCACACAAAACCTCCATTCTGATATAAAGATGTTGTAAACTGTGACTAAGAACATACGAGGTTGGTTGCTGGATAGGTCTAACCTTGCAAAAAGCTCGAAAAGAGTTAATGGGGAAATGTATGAAAGGTAACAAAAATGAAAAATGAAAACAGTAAGCTAAAACTTACGAACAGCTCCAAAGGATATGACATACCAATATAACTTTTGAGAACTGGTTACTCGCCACCTAACCTGGCTTAAGGGAAATGATAAGAGTGATGCTGAAAGTAAACAAACACTGTTTACGTAAGAAAGAAAGTACTTAAGTGTATTGAAGGTAATTTGATAATTTACAAATACAAGTACAAGGGTATTTATATCAGTAAGTTAAGGTAACTTGCCTAAAAGGGAAAAGACAAAAAGGACATTTTCGAAAGAAGCAGTGTACGTAATACAAAAGGGTAAAAATAAACATATAAGAAAAACAATCATTGGTGCTATAGATTCTACATATGATACTTTAGACGTGGTGATACTGCATTAGCGAGGTTATTAAGAGATACGGATAAAAAGTACAGACAGATGGGCTTGTTTGAGTAGGGATGGCTTAGTCAATTTGGACTCTCTCTCTCGGCTTCTTGGTAAGGAAGATATTAAGTAATTGGTCACCTTAGCGATTAACTCAGCATACTACAAAAAAATGGACAGTCATACGGTACTACATAAAAGGTAACTCGGTAAGGAAGTACTTGACATTAGCAAGGAAGTCTTTGGCCTTGGCAGGGGTTAGTTGGAATAGAAGGATTCATCGCATGAGCCTTCTAGTCCTCGAGCTTGGCTGCGGGTCAAAGGTCCAGTAGCTTGATTCCCATCACACTTCACTAAGAAAATAGAGAATTTAGTCAAGATTATACTAAGAAAATAAAAAAAAATCAAGAAAAAGAAAATAAATCAAGAAAGATAAGAAAAAAAGAATGGTTAGATTAATAAATCTACTAGCTTTCTTAATATCAAAAGTCTCTAACAATAGTGCCAAAAACTTGATGTAACAGGCATGTACACCTTATGAAATTGTAATAGTAGATTAAGTCTAAGTGTTGATCCCTTAGGGACTTTGACTACTAATACTGATTATATCTCTATTATCTAACCTACCAATTTGAGTTTGAGAATTTAAAATATTTAATCTAATTGCAATAATCACTAAATTAACAAGTAATCAAGAATTATTCAAGAACTTAGCAAGAAAACAATAAAAGAATAAACTAATATAAGATTCAAAAACCATATCTAGATCTTTGCTTCTCCTAAACCTAACATGTGAATTCCATTAAAGATAATTTATTCTTTAATATTCTTTAATCTTTCTTGATTAGGAGAATTCTCTATTAAAGTTAATCACTTTCTTAAGTCAATTAACCCTAACCCTAACCCTAAAATCACCTATTAGAATCTCTTCTCAATAGTATGATTTAAGATTACATTATTGAACAACAAATTCTCTATGCTTTTATTCAAAATTTTGGAAGAATTTTGCAAATTATCTCTAATCTTACAATAATCCTTATCAATTATACTTAGATCTAATCTTAAAAGAAATCTTTCGATTCTCTTATAAGATATTAAAATCTAGATTACTACTCATGGAAACAATAACCTAAATCATGAAGTATATATAGTTGAAACAAGCACAAACTAAAGAATTAAATTAATCAAATAATAATAATATCACATGAATAGATCTAAGTTCCATACGACTTAGATATCAAATATTTACTTTCCATACATTGAAAAATAAGAATCTAAAATCAAAATATAGAAAAGAGTAGAAGAAAGAATTATGAAATCTAAATAAAATTAAATCTTGAAGTCTTCTCTTCTCCTCTCTCTCTCTTAAATGTTGGCATAAAAAACTCTCTAAAAGTTATGCTCAACAAGTTCTCCCATAAAACAAACCCTAACAAGACTTTATATAAGAAATGAATAAAAACAAAATTGGTTAGAAAAGACATGATCGGGGATATGACTATGTCTTTTAGTCATGTATTGGGCTGTAACAATTGAAAATAAGCTCCAAATTCACCTAGAAATAATACAGTTATGTCATTTGATTGTGTCAATCTTTAAACCTTCATAACTTGCTCATTTTAACTTTGAATTTAGTGAACCTTGTTTTTATCTTTTTGTTTTCTCACGTAGATCATTTCAAAATCTAGAAAACAAAATTTTACTCAATTAAGTATTATTTTCTAAAAATAACTCAAATTTCATGGAAAATCATAAAAAATCACTAATTAAAGTATGACCAGTTTGGAACTCATGAATCACCTTTTTAAATAAACATCACATAAAACTTTATTGGTAACTACAACAGTCATTTTACTAAGCTATGATTCTTTATTACCTAACTACCTTATACATCTCACACATGCTTAAAGGTTACGGTCCCTAATTAATGCTCTAATACCACTTAAAGGATATTACATCCTAGCATAGCACATGATACACCATTACATAGGAATACTTGTTAAACTTAACTCAACCTACTTATTCATCAAGAGAAAACATTGTTTATGTGATAATGAGGTTGCTATATCGGAGTTCAGTTGGACATTTGGTATATCGGAGTTCAGTTGGACATTTGGTTACAACTTATATGTAGTCTAATATTTACATTAAAACATGAACAATCTTTTTCTTTTATCATCTTTAAAATAGTAATATTCACAACTTAGTACGGGTTCCATCCAAAAGTCGTTGACTTCGACTCTTGCTCTCAATATACATCCTCCCTTAGTGTTGAGCTCTTCACGATATTGTTAACTTGAAGATAAAATATTTTATCCCCTTAGCTACTGAAATTAAGTGAGAGTAAATAACAAACAATATAATATGGGCAACATAACAATTGAAACGTTTCAATCATGATTAGCAAATTCAGCTTCATATATATATATATATATATATATATTAGCCCAATCAGGCATTTATTGCTAGTAATGTAACATACTATACTTATGTACGTAGTATGTATCGATACTGATATCCTATGACTTTCTAATATTCTCATCTAATTAGTCGATAGAGCTGGGCAATTTGTTACAACGTTCAGAATACTAGGACAACAAACAATTGATTGAGAATAAGACTCCCAACCAAATTGGACTACACACTGTAGTTTATCGAATCAAAAAGACAACAAAGAGTTGTTTAGGAGTAGGACTCCCAACTTTACTTTACAAAATTAGAATACATACTATAGCTTACTAAATCAAACTATCAAAATAGTCAAGATGTTCGAGCAATGAGAATTTATATACTTCCAAAAACTAAGTTCATAAAACTATAATTTTTTTTTTTATCACTTGGAAGCCTTATTTTAAAAATTCTGACTCATAGGTATTTTTTTATATCATGCCATGCTATGATATGCAATAATAACTCAAACATATCATTAAACACAATGAGTCTTCAAGTTTTATTCAACTTAGTTATGTACTTCTAGTTTTCAAAATCTCATTAGCGAAAATCTAGCATCTCATTTAAGATTCACTTAGGTGATCACCTAGAGGATTGGGTTAGTAATCATTTAACTTCCTAAGTTAGTACAATCATTCGTAAATGTCACATCAATACCCAACATAGTAGCAAAACTAAGATATATTTATCATCATTCAAAACTACCACATAAACATACACCATAGTAGCGTGTTGGTTTACCCAAGATATAGCTATATTCAATCAATATAGCATCAAATATTACACAGTGTTATGGGTAGCAATATAACTACTCCAAGCATAGCTTAGATCCACTTATTTAGCTACATCCAATCAATAGAGCATTAAACATCATACAGTGCCGTGGGTAGCAATATATTTATTCTAAGCATGGGCTAGATCCACTTATCTAGCCTTAATAGTAGTATGGAATCTTAAACTTTGTAACATAGTCCTTCCTTACCTATCTTACCTAAGAAAATATAAACACAATCTCCAAATTAATTATGGGTTGAATCTAAAATTTTATAAGCTTTTACTACTGCGTTTGTAAACTTCATTGGATTATATCTTACTCATTCCTTATCCGATTTCAGTAAACTTTATATTATCAAACTCATTGTTTTGATTACTGTTAATATATCTTAAGAAACAAGATTGATCAATATGATTACAAGACTGAAAATACCTTTTCTTACTACTAACTCAATCATATGTCACTGTAACTCCGTAATTAACTCGAATAAGTTTTAATTTTAAACCAAAACCCCTAAAAATTTTAATTTCCAAACTTGAAAAATATTTATTTTATACCTAAAATACCGATCTTGCATTGTCTTATCAATTATCATAATAGTATTATTTACTATTTTACATATTCGGTTAATATATAAGCCTATATTATATATTAGGAAAATATGTAATAGATAGTATATGAGCTTGATTAATTCTACGAAAAATCCTATAGACTCAAAAAAATATAGAGTTTAATTATGGGTCATCAATTACACTAAACAAGCTATTATATATTTTTACTAAAATAGCGATTGTAGTTTGAAATTATGGAAAATTAGTGAAAATAAAAAAATTTAAGTATGAGAAAAAAAATTAAGTGTTTTAAATACCCTTATAAATTTCTTGAAATTAAAACATATAGGTCTCATTCATTAATTTTATTAAAAACTAATTATTTTAACAAATCAGCAAAACTAGCAATTTTATGCAAAATAATTATAAAAAATAGTAAATATGCTTCATTTTGAAAATTATTGTTACCAAAATTAAATATATATATTAGCTATATTATATAAAAAAATTGAGCCTAAAACAATATTATCTAATATTTATAAAAATTAATTAATTTTTTTCCCAAACAGGGCATTTTATTAATGACCCTATATTTTCTCTAAGTATTTAATTAAAATAAAATTACTAAGTTAATGTATACCTAAAATAACCTCGGAAAACCAAATTTCATAATTAATTAACAGTATTTAGTTTTTATTTTAAAAAAGTGAAAAGATATAGACAAAATTTTAATTCATTTAAACCGACTGTACCTCTAGCTATTAATGCTTGTTAGAACACCTCCCCTAGTGCTCCTTTCTTTGACTCTAGAGTGACTCAATGCTAAGTTGTGGTTTGGCATACAAACAATGCTAAACTAGTTTCAACCTTTTTTTTATCTATTTTTATTTCAATTTTTTCTAATTTTCTAAAATCATGTTCTTGTGTTTCTAGTTTTCTAAATTATTGCAAATGTGGTTTAGAGTCCTATTTATAAGCTTTGAGGAGGTTACAGGTTAAAAAGATAAATGGCACATGTCATTTTTTGATTTGCCACTGTGTAAGTAGGTATTAAGTGTCATTTTCACATTATTCTAGTGATGACTCATGTTTTTCAACTTGTATTATGTTGCTACATAAGTTTGTTGGCTTATTAGCCTATTTTTGGATAATTTTCACTCAATTTTCTATTATTTTCCTATATTTGATAATTTTTATATTAATAGATATACATATTTAATACATATAATGTATAATCTATGTAAATATATATAAATTATATATAATTCAGCTTCATTTATTATTTTTATTAGTTAAATAACTTATCTCTAATAACTTGTTATATCTAAAATCTTGAATTTTTTGTTCTCGATATTTATTGGTCTTATCGATAAATTGAGTTTTTTTATCAAATTAATCCTTTTATATAGCTTTTTTTTTTTTAAGAAAATGACTTTACTAGAATATTTCATCTAACTTTCTCAACCTTGTTATAAAGTTTGAACTAAAACTAGCCTAATGCCCTCAATTTAGGAGCTTGGATCGTAGAGTTATTGTATTGGCTTGAGAGCTTGAGATATTACAATCGATAGTAGGCAGTTATCTAAAATTCCATTATTCATGTTGCCATATCTTTAAATATGATTGATCATTGAACATTAAGTATACTTATACATTGTGTATACTAGCTATTGAATTTTTTTTCATTTGTAATATAGAGAGTGAAGGTGGTATTAGGAAGTAAATGGAGAGGCTTAAGGAGAGAGAAGTTAATGGAAAAAGAAAAATTTGGTGTTATAAGAAAAAAGAAATTTAGTAAATTATCAAATTTATTCATTTTATAGATTGTTCATAATTTTATAAAAATAATTTTGATATTAGTTTTTTAGTTATATAATATTATATTAGAGACTTAAATAGTAAATTATCAAGAAGTGATTATTTAAAACTTAATTGGCTTTAATGATATAGATAATTATCAACAACGATTATATCAAAAGAAAATTATCTATCGACTCCAAAATATCAAAATTACCCTATAGACAATGCACTTGCAATGTATATATAAATGTAAGAATAAATGCATGAATTATAAATTGCAACATAATTTATAGTTAATTACATGCAAGACTAATAAACTATAAACATTAAAATAAACTTATATGTATTTGATAATTATGTTATGTTTTAAATTTGACTAAATAATTACATATAACTTTTGTAGATGCATTGCCGGTGCACACTTGCTAGTATATTACTAAAGTCGATAAAGGCTTAAGTAACTGCTATTTATAATTTACACTTAAAATTACCCATTTACCCTCTATCTAATGGTATATAACAATAAAACCAATTTTTATATCTACTATTGATTAATTTAATAAGGTATATTTGTTAATTACATGTATTTATTGCCACTGCAATGATCTGGCTCTGGCAACTAATGGCTTTTAGTCCTCTACAAATGGGATTTTCAGTTGATATGACTTATGTATATATGTGCATGTTTCATCCTTTTATCCTTGAAAATTCTATTAAAAAAATATGAATTAACCAAAAAAGAAAAAATAGCGGTGCATGTTTGATGCATGTTGGCGTATAGATTCTTAGTCTCCTATAAGAATTGTGTGTATTTCTTTAGAAGGTTCAAGTGATTTGCATTAGGCGGTTTTCATAACTTACTCATTTTCTCTGGCTGGAGTAGAAAAAATGAATAGCTTTTAGCCTTATATGGTTGAGGATGGTGGCTGGACTGAGAATCATAATAGAAAACGAGGAAATTAGTTTCTGCAATATTTTCCATACCACTTGAGCTATTAGTAACTAAAAGTGGGCCTGGTTACTAGAAATCATAGTTGAGTATGTAAAGATTGGATTATGGCGAACTCGAAAGAGTCGGGAGAATATTTTCTGTGAAACAATCGCATAGTTCATACCGTCTCATCTAAGATGGTAAAGGCTATGTTGTTACGGAAATGCACATGCTGCTAATTTAAGCAGAAGTCATCTTGTAATGTTCAAAGTTTAAAACTGTCTTACATAGACTGGACCTAATTTCTTCTAGAGTGACATGTAAATGATTTCAAGTGATTTGATAATTTAATTGTGAATTAAAACTGTATTATGAGATAATTCCCGTAAGGAAGTAGGCTGTGATTGAACGTTCTATTTATTTTCGCAATTTTAGAGGTTTGTCAAATCTGGTTGCCACATGATGTTTTGATATTGTAGTGAGCTACAACTTATTTTATCTGTCATATCACTTAGATTAACAAGTATAATTTAAAACTTTAGGTTTCTTTGTAAGAGGAGATTGACTAACAATATAGGAAATAAAGAGACTACAAATGCAATTACCTTGCTAAATGAATCCTGTCATATGCAGCAATTTGGTTAATTGACTTACTCCTGATGAGGAAACTCTATAAATTCACTTTCTTTGGTATCGAATACATGTCACTTAGAAGATGTATGGTCGATTTCCAAATGAAATTGAGACGTCCCCATTGAGACTCATCAGAGTAAATAAATAGACTCTACTTACACCTCTGGCCTTCTAGGCAATGACCCACAATTTGACCAGTAATTGCATGTACATCAGTGTCGCCAACTGAGAATTATACGTAAAAATCTCATTAATTTCCTCTTTCACTGTCATTTGAATTTGAAGCAGTTTATCTTTATAATTATGTATTTCCTTTTATCATTGGAAACAAGATTTGGGAAAAATTATACATAGAAATCTTATTGATTGCCTTCCTTATTATCAACTTTTACTCTAAATCAAATTATTTTCTTTCATGAATGTGGGAAGATTTACAAATATAACTCTCATTAATTTTCTCTCCCAATGCCATTTTTGTTTTAAGTTGTATTCCTTTTTAATTATATTATTCCCCTTTATATGCATAAGCAACCTAATTTGGTCGCTTTTCCTTATTGGTAAATTGATTATTTTGGATCATAAATTCTTCTTTTCTTATTTGTGTTACTATTATTCCCTTTTTAATCTCGATAGAAAATGCCAATGTTCATATCAGAATACAAATTATGAATTATTGTATTGGGATTCTTTTATCTATATTTAATTGGATCGTTATGCGTGCATATAAGAAAAATGATTAATACATGGCAATTTGATCCCACTTCATTGTTTAAATTCTTTATGTGGGAATTTTACACATTATATTTAGATGTGGTTGCATAAATGTAGATATATTTCAACAATTAAAGACCCACTTATTCCCTTATCAATCATACTCATAAGGGAACCAAATAATTTCTGCTACATATGGGTTCATTGATATTACGGAAGTCACTACTGCATTTATTTGAAGAATTATTTGCTTACGTGTGTCTCCGTTGTGATATATTAGTACAAGTATGTTGCTGTGAGTCGGGTTGTATTGTTATAAATATGTGTCGTTGGTTTGGTTGTTCCATGTTATTGAAAATGAATGTGGGTGCTGCCATGTGTGAGTTATTTTCATTATTAATATCACAATTTTAAAAAAGAAAATTTACAGGAACATTGTGACTTCTTTTATGAAGCAAATAAATTACTGTTAGTATTTCTTTATCATGTTGTTTTTATCTGTCTATTATTTTTTATTGTACACATATTTTCCATGCATATTTTATCATGGTAGTGATATGATTTAGTCGGTTAATATGGTACAAATTCTTTTGTACGTTTTTATTTATCTTTTACATAAATATATATATACATGTCCTAGAGTTTTAGTGGAATGTGAAGACATATAATTCAACGAAGATGTTTTCCCTTATATATACATATATATATATATATTATATTTTATATATGTTTACATATGTGTGTATATATATGTCCATGCATGTATGTTATGTACATGTATATGTAGATGAAAAGAGAAAATGCAAATAGAAACGGGTTAGCCATTATATATAGAAGATACATATATAAATACAGGATTAAGAGTTCTTTTGAACTTAAGGTATATCCTCTCAAGGACTCTAATGGAGAGTTGTGATACCAAGATTCAACTTGGTGGATCATATCAAAATTAAAGCCTAGAAGAAAATAAAAACAATAAGAGTGATAATCCTAATATGTCCTGTTTCGATCAACTTCAGTGCTTCATCATGTCATTATAATCCCTGATTATTAATTTCACTTCAACTACGAGAAACACAATCCCTGCCAATGCGTTAAGACATATCAGGTAGAATTTCAACCTTCGTGCCTTGTCCGCGTCCTCGGCCAGGATACGAGAGGTAGTAGCTTCTTAGGCCCTTAGCCACGGACCGAATTGGGGGTGTTGAGTACTCACTTCCTTACATTTATCAATCGGATGACCTAAGCACCCGCAGTTGCACTACAAAGCGGCCATCTTTTCATATTTGAACTCAGCATGATAGTTCGTTCCACCTCTTTTTCTGCTTGGCCACGTGCCTGTTTTGATGGGCGCGGTGAAATCTAACAGCACCTTGATTCGTAGGAACCGATTACGTATTAGACTCCTTCGATCTAGTTTAATAAACTCGCCAATGATGTTTCCAATAAATTTAGCATACTATTTGGTAATATGGTTAAACGTCAAGTTGTGCACTTGAACCCATATGGGGATATGTGTAAAGCGGACTTTCTCTAAATTCATGTTGCTCTCCCAGTGCTTGAGACACAAAAAATTTTCCATGACAATCCACGGACCATCTTCTATTACCTTTTCAGCAATGGCAGCATTTTCGAATAAAAATAAATGCCTGTTTCCCGTCAAATTTTTGATTTCCACTTTTCCATATTGAGATTCTTTCCATAGATTTTGGATGGTAGAAACAACTTCTTCGCTATTGACCAGATATTGTGATATAATCCCTCCAACGACCGGATATATAGAGGGACATGTTGCTGACGCTGATGTATCAACCTCAACTTTTACCTCCTGTGAAGTTGATCCTGCCACATCCGACAGACAATTATAGGTCAAAAAAATTTTCGTCTTTTGCTTGATTTGGTTTGAATTGGTTTTATTTGAAAATTTTCGAAACAAAACCGAATTGTACTACTTTAGATAGAGATCTCAAAAAATTCTAGAACAAAAGAATGGTAAAGCCTTTCATGGCTTAACATATATGGCAAAGGTCAGATAATTAAAAAAAGCTAAAGGAAAGGATAGACCATAACAAGCTATAGCTTATAAATTAAAGAAGTATATAATCCATAAATGGGAAGGAAGAAAGTGTATCAGCATGCCGATTTCTCATCCTTAAATTCATCCTTTCATGAGTTTAGTATCTGAATGAATAAGTAATTAGAAGTAAAATAGTAAGATAATTTCAATTTTAGAAAGCAGGGAACAAGCCCCTAGACTAAAAAAAGTAACATATATATGGATTTTCATAATAGGATTACACAAAAAGATTTTGCAAATAAAAACGCGAAGACTATAACTAATTTGTAGATTGTTAGCACTTCTACAAAAGCCAAATCAAGTAATAAATTACCTTGAATTTTTTCCTTTGCAAGCGCTCAGCTTGGCTAGCAGCATTACCTCGATCAACCCCAGTTCCAACAGAAGTAAGCCCCATAGCTAACCTCGACAACAATAATGGAAGTGGCAGAGAAATATAAAAATTATATTTCTTACTTATGAATTGCTAGTCTATCGAAATGGAAAAAATTTAATTACTTAAAAAAAAAATTAAATTCTCAACACAAATAATCATCATCATTACAAACTACCAGCGACTATATCGCAATTCTGTTACTTTTAACCATTTATTTTTGTGATTAAGCATAATATCATCATCTGCTAATATAATTATTTTAAAATTATAAATACTAAATTACAATAGTTATTCTGGAAATAGAAAGAAACATTTTCCATGATGTAAATACACCAAGCTACAATACAATATGTGATGCTACGCCAGTGAGATGTTCCTTATAAGCTTAAAGGGAGAAAAAGAATCCTCTCCTTCATCCATCACAAGGTGTAAGAAAAGACTGAGTTCCATTATGTTTAATATTAGTGTTTAGTTGAGAATTTACTTCTTGGAGTTGAAAGAATGTAGGCTACAGGTACATTGCATTTTGAAAAATATAAGGTCCTTAGTAATTTTCAAAACAAAAACCACACTGTATCACCTTATGTAGAGATATTAAATAGATAGGACCAATGGTAAAACCTTTTATCATATAGTCCATGTGTTAAAAATTGGATAATTAAAGAGGATAAGGATGATATCGCTCCTTGAAAAGTTAGGGCATGTGATCTACAAATGCTAAATGGTATGAAATATTTTTGGGACTAGGAGATTAAAACATACATTGCTGATATAAAAACTATATCTATAATATATTAAAAGAATCTATTGATTGAAAATGAGAGAATCTATTTCCTTTTATCAAAAGAAATCAAATTCATCTATAATTTTTTTTTTAGCACAATTAATCATCACCGTTACCAATTTTAAGCCATCATTATCATATTGTTCCACTTTTGACCATTTATTTGTTGCTCTGATTAAACATAATTATCATTATCTACTGATATAATTATTTACACTAAAAATACCAAATTACAATAGATATTCTAAAACTGGAAACAAAAAAAAAAAAAAAAGAACACTTGTGGGGATATAAATGCACCAATATTCAATATGTGATGCCATGCATGAGCGATAACCCCTAAAAGTTTAAGGGGAAGAAAAAGAACCTTTTTCTTCATCCATCTTCGGAGGCCTGGAAAGGAAATGCGTGCACCAATTCTAGATGTGTGCAAAAGAGATCCAGTAGTTTGATGATGATTTCCACATTGGTATTCAATTGAAACTTTAGTTTCAGAAATTGAAAGAATGCCGAAGGGAACAGTAAATGTAAAATTTGGAAAATTCTTAATCTTACATTAAGTTAACAATTAGCTGGCATAACTAAAATCTAGGTCTAACAATAATCTAATTGTAACCTCTCATTAAGCTGTACTTACTGGCAATTTACTTATTTAAGTCTCTATATATCTTATTGCATGTCTTCTTCGAGAATCTCATTATATAAATGTTTCGATCTATATCTTATTTTTCAGTCGTTTTATTTAGCTACACAATATTAAACACAAACTGCATATACTCCAACTAATAAACTATTGATCAGGTACACAAAAATTCCAAATTTCCAAACAAAGTAATTTTACCCCTTTATACTTGCACATAATCCCAAATCCTGGCTTTATTCTTCTCCATATTGTTGTACTTTTTATACCAATTCTCGTACCCATTGTTTCACGCAGATTTATTCTTATTGATCCTTTTTTTTTCCTCCTCCATTCAGTAGTTGATACATGCATTTGCTCTCTCTTACAAACATATAAAATTTCCATATAGGAAAAATAACTTAACCACATTATACAAACTTCTTATATCATAAATGATAATCATTTTCATTAACTTTGTTTTCTCTTTTAAGGAAAATCATAATCGGGTAACTAGTATGCAGAAAGCAATTCCCTGACTTCTAGTTCCAGAAGCCGCAAAAGTTCTACGTGGCCAATAGAATGTGATATTTGGTTTGGGGCATTGGACCATCCGCACCTGAATTTGTGCGCCATCCATTTGTGTGGCACCCGTAATGATGTTCTTGACATAATTGGCATGTCCAGGGCAGTCTACATGGGAGTGTTGGCGGCTCTCAGTTTCATAATCCACCGTGACAGCGTTAATGGTGATACCTGTTGATACACAAACCCTTCAATAATTGCACTGGCATTTCACGAACAAATTTCTAATCATGCATACATAAAAATAGAGTAATACCAAACAAATAATTCAACTTTATCCGATAACCGAACAAATGAACATAAGAGTGCAACTTGTAATCAAACAAAGAAACCATAACAATCGGGCCCCTTTCCTCCTTTTCAATACATGATTCCATTCGTTACTATTACCCTTAACCTATAGGTCATCTTTGAAACATGTTAGAAGTTACACCCCAATAGAGGATTAAGATTAGCTCTAATGTCATTTGTAATGCATCAAGCTAAAAATAATTAATAACTATCTTAACAAATACTAATAGATCCATTTTATTCACTTATCCCAAAAGTTTCAAGTGAGTGTTAATATGTCATTCATGATATTAGCCCTATAAGCTAATACAACTACTCTTCCATGATTCATATGAGACTATATATACATGGGGTATTACAGTTGGCAAGATATTTACCACCGTAGCTTTATAATTTTTACTTTAGGAGTTTTCGAGTTATACCAATGGTATTCCTAACCCTTCTCGAATCTCTTCTATAAAGGGAGTTTGATAAGAGATTAGCTCTAACATCATTTGTAATACCCTAAGACAAAATTAACAAATAATCAAATTAATAAATACCAACAAGTATTTTTCAATCACTTAATCTAAAATTTTCTAATTAGTTTTGATAAAATATTCACTACTATGACTTATAAACCAATACTAATTCTTTCTTATAATTCATACAGGGCTTTACTTAATATAGAATATCACATAAATTCACATTACTGATGAGCAATCTAAAACACAAAATCAAACCTTAAGTACTTTATTATAACCATAAATCTTTAAAAGAAACATTTGGGCTTGTTTGTTCCTTCCTCTCTATTTTTAAATCTTATATGCATTTGCTCCGTATCCAATTTGTTAATTCTTTAGTTTGATACCTTAGAAATCTTTTTATGCCCAAACATACCATGAACAAGTATTTTATTATTTAACAAATGGAAATTGACTATTAATAAACGGTTGGGTTTTCTTTTCAATGAATGTAAATGAATGCCGTTGAAATTACACAAAGATGCTATAGAGCCATTCACTTTGGATGAATGTTTTTACCCTTTCCTTTGGGACCAAATTCTACCATGCATCTATTATAATGGATTTTATCTATATTTTTGACAAGATCAGTTTAGTTCTTAATTTTATTTTTAATTTAATATCTATTAAATCTAAATCATTAAACTGATTATATTTTTAATAGTTCAGATCTAATGAATATTAAATTAAAAATAAGATGGAGGATTGAACTGATTTCACTAAAATAGAGAACGAGAATGTAGAAGCTCCCACAATCTTTTATAATATATAATTTTGAAAGTTTTCTTGTGCCTTGTAGTATCTCTTCAAAAAACAACATGAATTATTTACTTTTTTTTTATTTTAAAATTATATCTTTTCAATTTAACCTTTTAAACAAAAGTGCATATTCAAGAAAACAATATAAGTTGCTTCACTTCATTCAACTTCTCTATTTTCCCCATGTAGATTCTTTTTCCAAAATATATTGTCTTAGTCATAACCTTTTTTACCAATTAGTTGGTAAATGATTTGAGTATTTCCTTTTGTCATCATCCCTTACGTTATCTTAGTCATTAAGCATTGATTTACCCTTGTGCCTCTTTCCCATTTATCATAGCAAACTCCAATGCTTCAAATTATTAGAGTCATTACCATTCATATCAAAATTATGGTATGTCTTCTTTTTATGATTTGTAAATTAAGTTCACATTACTACTTATAAATTTAAATTAAAATTTGACTTCTCTTAAAATATTTGAAACCACAACTCCTGCTTCTACCTTTTTATTTTGTATAAAGTTCTACGTTTATCCTATTTTCATGTTTACAACTTCAATTCACCTTTTTTCCCCAAAGAAGATGTTATTTTATTATATGATATTGTCTATATTGACATTTTTTCTTTAGTAGTTATCTAAAATTATTTATTACATAAAGATTACTAATAGGCATAATGTGTTTTGTTTTGTTTTTTTTTTAGATGTGGTACAGCAAGGGAGATAGGATTGGAACTGGGTTACAAGGGTCTTTCCCAAGTAATGCATTTAAGTGCATATTTTGACAACATTGAGACGGGCTCACAATAAAGAGACATCCAGAACCGAAGCATTTTTTTTTTTTAAATTGAATACGTGATAAAGATGATTTCATGTTCCGTTGAAAAAAGTGTTATAAATTGGAACATGTATCATCCTCTCCTCAAAAGGTGTAATAGCCTAAACTTATCAAAATTGAGTTCAAGGGATTATAAGAACCTAGGTAACATTACGCTAAAGGTGTCAAGCTTTCATTGTTTGTACCATTGAAACGTGCTCCGTAGTCTTTTTCCTTCGGAATTCTTTATGCTTTTAGCTTTTTATGTCGATACAAGCAATGACATTGACCCCATTAAAGAATTTTATGTTTTATTTATTCAAATAAATTGGCTGTATATCCATTATTTTATGCATGAATTATGTATATAATATTTATTCAAATCACAAACCTAATAAACACTATTCACCATAAAATTTAATAAATCTATGTTAAAAAAAGAAAAAGAAACATATTTATAATTTTAGCTTATGATCATTTAACCATGCCCTATTTAAAAACATAATAACTATATTTCATATAGTGCATTTAGGCTGTATAATACATTTTTGACCATACTATAGGCTATATAATAAATCTAAATTATCTTCCATGTGATTTATAATGGTTGTATTGTTTTGCATTAGTTATGTAAAGGATATAACAATTTATGTATATAAGTTATGAATGGGTTAATTGTGAAATTTTTATATCGATTTTATATAAATTTTAATAACATATTTGATAAAAAAATTATTGACATAAATATACTGATTATGCATTTATTATATACATTTTTTATCTCTGTCTCTTCTTTTTTCCCTTTCTTTCACCCCTCTCTCTATCTGTCTTTCTCTCTCTCTTTGTAACTCTCCAAAACAATCATTTTATTTTTCAATCTTTTTTAACCATACTTAATCAAAATCTTTCTCAACAATTTCTTTTATTAGGTAATTTTTCCATATACATTTGAAACCAATTGCCAAACCCGAATTGATCTCTATAGTTAAACTTGGTTTGACCTAGGTTTGACTTAGGTTTAACTTTAGTTCAACATCCAATTGAATCCAGTTCTCTCCTTAATCTCTCTTGCATGTTCAAGTCAACTACCTAGGTTGAGTTTAATAACATTAATTGAAATCGGTTTTAATTGAAGGTAAAGGCTTCTCATATTGAAATTCTTAATTAGTCTTTTGCAATGTAGCCCTCAATTGACCTTTTTTAATGCTCTCTATTATATTGGTTTGTTCATTTTTCTTTTCTAAATATAATGTTTGAGTTTTTTTTTTAAACACATTCCATTAATTGAGAGGTTATGTAAAATAATGTTTTTGTATTATATATTTAAATAGTGTTGAATATTAATATTAAGGATGACAAATCATTTTTTTTATTATCTCTTTTCCTCACCTTTTCTTCATTCTAGTCCTTTCTCTCTCCCTCTCTTTCCCTAATTTTTTAAGGAGATGTGATGTTAGATCTTTTTTACTCATAATTTTTATTAGTAAGTTTAATATGAAATTGAACTTGATATATATATATATATATATTATGCTTAAATTTTGAGAATTGTATATTTAACATTCAATACTTTATTGTTGTTACTTTCTATTGATATGTAGCCTATGCATAAATTCTTTATTATAAATTCTCTTAATTCAATATTCTAAATCCTTTCTAATTGTAAGATGGAAGCATATATAAGTATGTGAATTTTCATTGTTTGAATGCTTTTATTTGTAGCAAAATGTTATATAATAACTCTACTTTTACATTTAATGGTCCATGCATCTTTTGTTTTTCTTTTTTCTTTTATTCTAAATATAGTTTTTGTTGATATCAAACCTTAGCTGAGTTATGATCTCGAATAATAAATTCACAAAAACTCTACAAAACAAATGAAAGTTAAGTTAAGAGGGTGCTGACTGACTTTGGTATTGTTACTTTGATGCTTAAGTTAAGTATTATAGAGTAGGATAAAGGGAAAGTAAAGGAGAAAAACATCAAAGAGTTTAAAAGAACATGTCCACTGCATTCAAACCTCCTTTTATAGCTGTTGGATCATTTTGAAAGTGGTAACTATTCTCTCCAATTTAAGCACATGTGCCCAGTTTAAATTTAAAGACCACTTCTTGATTTTTAAGGAACATGGTTGATGTAATGGCAACTAATGGGTTGATATCTAGATAGGAAGGCTCATTGTTCGTACCTAATGTTGGAGTTTAAACCTTCTGAGGTCGAACAGGTCAATGTCAGACCTAAAGGCAGTTATTCTAAGCTAGAGGAAATATATCTAACCTAGTTTTGGCAAGGCTTCTTTCGATGAAGTCCAAGTATTCACACTTTTCAAACCTTACCTTATGACCAGTAGAGCCTAAAGAAGGTTAAAGCAATGCAAAAAGGTAATATGGTTCTAATAAGAGATTAGAGGAAATCCTAAATAGCTTGGTTTGCAATCTTAAGGAAAACCTCTATCAACATTCGTCTCCCAACTCCTCTTGATGATTTTATCAAGAGGAGCAATACTTGTCGCTATCATAGATCGATAATATATCCTTTTCCTTGTTCATGACCTTAATAGGCTTAAGTTGCCTTTTAAGGTTTCATTTTTCATGTAACTTACTGGGGAAACTTTAACTGTTAAGCGTGACATCTCACCTACCACCATCATAATTCATGTGATCGTGTCAAAGTTCATGTGTGTCTTTTGGGATGGGAAATTTCATCTAGGTTGTTAGATCTTGCACAACATGTAACAAATCGAACAATCCCTATTAGTTGGTAATTGTAGTAGCTTTAATCCACTAGAAAACTATAACCAAATTCATTCTCTATCTTCCTTACTCTTCTTCTGCAATTTTTCTCTTCTTCTTTTCAATTTTGTACTTCTGTTCTTATTTTGTCCAACCTTTACCCTTCATCTCCTATAGCCTATATACTTCCCTTCTTCTTCTTTTTTCATTTGCAACAACAGATTCACTAAGGTAAATTATGTCTTTTGCTCAATCAAACGACTTAACTTTTGCACATAAGCAAAGTTATGATGCATCCACCGTACATTTAGTGGGCAATTCTCCTCCTCCATAAGAACCCTCCAGTACAATAGACCTTAATGTTGCCGACTACCCTTGGGATTTAATTGGGTACACTAGGTTAGTGAGAATCCATGCCCTTTAGTAGTAGAGGATTAGGAATCTTCTAATGAGAATATCCCCTAAATAGTGAAGGCGATTCTCTTACGTTACTCTTATACATTGGGATCAAGTACGACATGAGTCCCAATGACTTCATGACTATGGTAATTGATTAACAATTTAATGACATGTAGCTTTGTTTTAGAGGTACCCTTAGAGAATGGTCGTTTGAGAGACCTCAACCACATGAGCGGATCAAGGCATTAGGTGATTAGGAATTCGCCATATTTGAGAAGTATTTGGAGTTGGTTTGAAGCTCCCCTTCACTATATTCAAGAGGTGTTGTTTTACATATCATCATCTTTGTCCTTCTATGCTCATTCCCAACTCTAATAAACTACTTATAGCCTTTGAATGTATATATGAAGACCTCGAGGTTAAGATTACAGTAGCTTTGCTTAGATATTTTTTTTTGTTCTGAAGAAGAAAGAAAGCTAGTTTTATATCTACGCCTAACCTCATAAGAAATTATTTGTCGAATTGAAATCTTTCGATCATGAATGGAAGTAGAAATGGATAGTAGTTAGGTCGGCTACATCATTAGACTTACCAACAACCTAAAGTCAACCTATTAGATTATTTGATATAAAGTGCTTACTCCTTAACAACCAAAAGGCCTAAGATATTATTATGGAGGCTTATAATAATAGATATTTCCTTTGGGACACCGATGAGATTGTAACCAAATACTCTTAGGGAGCTCTAATCTTCCCTAAGGATAAAGCTTTGGTTAATGAGGGTGCTAATGGCACATTCAATAGAAACATTGAAAATTTAGATGGGGGAATAAAAGTTGAACAAGGTATGCACCATCATGATCTTGTCGTGCTGATAGGGTCTTGTAAGAGGAGGAACCTTTGCATCTACTTAGGAGCGGGATGGTCTTCCTTGCCAGTACTTACTACGACTGTTGTAAGTTTTCTTCATTTTATTTTTGAATCATCCCAATCTAACTCCTTACATTACTTAATGCAGATATAATGCTTAAGGATTATAGTTCCAAGGACTTGGTTACTAAGTCGAAGGCTGGTAAGTCTAAAGGAGATGAGGAGAGCAAGAAGACATATCTAAATAAGCTCTTGCTAAGTAGCCACCTAAACCTTAGATGAAAGTCCTCCTAAAGGAGCTTATCAAACCATTGATAAAGTCTATTACTCCTATTACTACCAAAGAAAAGGATGGTCAGTGGGCAAAGAATGCTAAGGAGTCTCAACAACTCAAGGCTCTTGCTAAGAGGAAGATCGCCGAGGTTATCGAACTTAGGAAGTGACCCAATATACATAAATGTCTTCCTTTGGAGAGGAACCTCCAAAAGGCAAAAACTCTAAGGGACTCTAAGGTTAAAGGTAATTCTACTAACCCCAACGAAGGAAAAAGAGGCTCCATACGTGGTTTTAAGCTTGATAACCCCAATACAGAGACAAAACATTGAGGTAGTGCAATGTTGGCCTACCTGGAATGTTAACTACAAACTTTGCTTTAGGAAATGCTTGGGTAACCCTTGAGTTACTCAAAGGGAATCTTTTAGCCAATGATGTTCAATCCTTTACTAATACAGTTAAGCTTTCTTAGATGTTTGCATCAAATAGTCTACTCCATTTAGCTGCTTCCAGTTGTTATGATATAAACCTTCTACCTTTGCGATTTTACCTTTGTTAGGGTTATTGTCTCTTTCTTATTCACATATTGATTTTTTAGAACTCCTAGAGGCTTGTAGAAGCCTTATTAGAAGAGAAGAATGCTGTAAGTTTTCAATTTCATCTTAGCCTTTCAACCTCCTTCCTCCCATTAAGGTTATAATCCTTCGTTCATGTTTCTTCCAGATAGCTAAGGAAGATAAAAACCAAGTGGCTAGTATAAAGGGAGTCACTCATTTGTAAAGCTCATATGAGGAGCTAAAAATTAAGTTAGCTGATACTGTGAAGGAAAAGGACTCTTTATATGAAAAGGCTTATGTGGACATTTAAGAGAGTGATGAATATAAGTAGACGATGACTTGAAAAATGTTAGATGGCATCAACTTTGCTCGAGAAGAGGTTTTAATTCAAGAGCTTGAGTACAACCTCAACTGTCTTAACTTTGCTAGATAAGCTAACAATGTTTAGGCCTAAGCCGAAACGAGAGAGCATTTAGTAAAAGCAAAGAAGCAAACAGAAGATGTAAGTACTCTAATAGCCAACTGCTCTGATGCATAAGAAGAAAGTGAGGGTCTTGAAGCTAAAGAGATTACTGTATCTAATTGTCCGACCAATACCTAGCTAAAAGCTGGTCAACGCTTTGATCCCAAGATGCTCCTCTTGCCTAGACCCTAGGCTAAGGATAACCCTTTTCCCATCATTTGTATTTTTGTTTCAAACTTTCTTTTAGGTTAGCATGTCGATGTTGTCATTGTAAAAATGTATTTCTTAAAGACTATGTTCCTTTGAACCTTCATTGACAGTTTTAGTACATATGAACTTTTAACATCTTATGATGATACACAACTATGCTTTCCAATGAATTTCAGTTGCAT